>CAKAJE020001846.1:0-93682 GCA_916610135.2 Macropis europaea | reverse complement strand
CTCAAAGCGCATGAAATGGGGAGTAAAATGCACTATTAAACTTGTAGGGTAGTGCAAACAGAGACCCGATAAGATGATTTTATATTATGGTTAACTTGAGGATTCAGCGAAACTGTATCATATTTGTTCAATTTACGTCGCTCCTATTTCAGATAGCGTATTGGGCTAAGCGGCATCTCAATGCGCATGAAATGGCGAGTAAAATGCACTATTAAACTTCTAGGGTAGGGCAAACAGAGACCCGATAAGATGATTTTATATTATGGTTAACTTACGGATTCAGCGAAACTGTATCATATTTGTTCAATTTACGTCGCTCCTATTTCAGATAGCGTATTGGGCTAAGCGGCATCTCAATGCGCATGAGAATGGCGAGTAAAATGCACTATTAAACTTCTAGGGTAGGGCAAACAGAGACCCGATTAGATCATTTTATATTTTTCGTTTAATATAAGATTTCAGGGAAAATTCTATCACATTTGTTTAATTTACGTCGCTCCAATTTCAGATAGCGTATTGGGCGAAGCGGCATCTCAAAGCGCATGAAATGGCGACTAAAATGCACTATTAAACTTCTAGGGTAGGGCAATCAGAGACCCGATTAGATCATTTTATATTATGGTTAATTTAAGAATTCAGGCAAAATTCTATCACATTCGTTCAATTTAGGTCGCTCCTATTTCAGATAGCGTTCTGGGCTAGGCGGCATCTTAACGCGCGTGGAATGGCGAGTAAAATGCACTGCTAAACTTCTATGATAGGGCAATCAGAGACCCGATTAGATCATTTTATATTTTGTTTAATATAAGATTTCAGGGAAATTCTATCACATTTGTTCAATTTACGTCGCTCCTATTTCAGATAGCGTGTTGGGCTAAGCGGCATCTGAAAGCGCATGAAATGGCGAGTAAAATGCAATACTAAACTTCTAGGATAAGGCAAACAGAGACCCGATTAGATCATTTTATATTTTGGTTAATATAAGATTTCAGCGAAATTCTATCACATTTGTTCAATTTACATCGCTCCTATTTCAGATATCGTATTGGGCTAAGCGGCAACTCAAAGCGCATGAAATGACGAGTGAAATGCAGTATTAAACTTCTAGGGTAGGAAGAACAGAGACCCGATTAGATCATTTTACATTAATGTTAATATAAGGATTCAGGGAAATTCTATCACATTTGTTCAATTTACGTCGCTCCTATTTCAGATAGTGTACTGGGCTAGGCGGCATCTTAAAGCACGTGGAAGGGCGAGTGAAATGCACTACTAAACTTCTATGATAGGGCAATCAGAGTGCCGTTTAGATCATTTTATATTTTGTTTAATATAAGATTTCAGGGAAATTCTATCACATTTGTTCAATTTACGTCGCTCCTATTTCAGATAGCGTATTGGGCTATGCGGCATCTCAAAGCGCATGAAATGACGAGTGAAAGGCACTCTTAAACTTCTAGGGTAGGGTGAACAGAGAACCGATTAGATCATTTTATATTACGGTTAATATAAGAATGCAGCGTAATTCTATCACATTTGTTCAACTTACGTCGCTCCTACTTCAGATAGCGTACTGGGCTCGGCGGCATCTTAAAGCGCAAGAAATGGCGAGTAAAATGCACTATTAAACTTCTAGGGTAGGGCAAACAGAGACCCGATAAGATGATTTTACATTATGGTTAATAAAAGAGTTCAGCGAAATTCTATCACTTTGTTCAACTTAAATCGCTCCTATTTCAGATAGCGTATTACGCTAAGCGGCATTTCAAAGCGCATGAAATGGCGAGTAAAATGCCCTATTAAACTTCTAGGATAAGGCAAACAGAGACCCGATTAGATCATTTTATATTACGGTAAATATAAGAATTCGGCGTAATTCTATCACATTTGTTCAATTTACGTCGCTGCTAATTCCCAGATAGCTCATTGTGCTTAGCGGCATCTCAAAGCGCATGAAATGCCGAGTGAAATGCACTATTAAACTTCTATGATAGGGCAATCAGAGACCCGATTAGATCATTTTATATTTTGGTTAATTAAAGAATTCAACGAAATTCTATCACATTTGTTCAATTTACGGCGCTCCTATTACAGATAGCGTATTGGGCTATGCGGCATCTCAAAGTACATGAAATGTCGAGTAAAATGCACTATTAAACTTCTAGGGTAGGTCAAACAGAGACCCGATTAGATCATTTTATATTATAGATAATTTAAGAATTCAGTGAAATTCTATCACACTTGTTCAATTTACGTCGCTCATATTTCAGATAGCGAACTGGGCTATGCGGCATCATAAAGCGCGCGGAATGGCGAGTAAAATGCACTATTAAACTTCTATGCTAGGGCAATCAGAGACCCGATTAGATCATTTTATATTTTGGTTAATATAAGAATTCAGTGAAATTCTATCACATTTGTTCAATTTACGTCACTCCTATTTCAGATAGCGTATTGGGCAAAGCGGCATCTCAAAGCGTATGAAATGGCGAATAAAATGCACTATTAAAGTTCTAGGCTAGGGCGAACAGAGATCCGATCAGATCATTTTACATTATGGTTAATAAAAGAGTTCAGAGAAATTCTATCACTTTGTTCAACTTATATCGCTCCTATTTCAGATAGCGTATTACGCTAAGCGGCATTTCAAAGCGCATGAAATGGCGAGTAAAATGCCCTATTAAACTTCTAGGATAAGGCAAACAGAGACCCGATTAGATCATTTTGTATTACGGTAAATATAAGAATGCGGCGTAATTCTATCACATTTGTTCAATTTACGTCGCTGCTATTCCAGATAGCTTATTGTGCTTAGCGGCATCTCAAAGCGCATGAAATGACGAGTGAAATGCACTATTAAACTTCTATGATAGGGCAAACAGAGACCCGATTAGATCATTTTATATTTTGGTTAATTTAAGAATTCAACGAAATTCTATCACATTTGTTCAATTTACGGCGCTCCTATTACAGATAGCGTATTGGCCTCAGCGGCATCTCAAAGCGCATGAAATGCCGAGTAAAACGCACGATTAAACATCTAGGGTAGGGCAAACAAAGACCCCATTAGATCATTTTACATTATGGTTAATAAAAGAATTCTGCGAAATTCTATCACATTTGTTCAATTTACGTCGCTCCTATTCCAGATAGCGTATTGGGCTATTGCGGCATCTCAAAGCGCATGAAATGACGAGTGAAAGGCACTCTTAAACTTCTAGGGTAGGGTGAACAGAGAACCGATTAGATCATTTTATATTACGGTTAATATAAGAATGCAGCGTAATTCTATCACATTTGTTCAACTTACGTCGCTCCTACTTCAGATAGCGTACTGGGCTCGGCGGCATCTTAAAGCGCAAGCAATGGCGAGTAAAATGCACTATTAAACTTCTAGGGTAGGGCAAACAGAGACCCGATAAGATGATTTTATATTATGGTTAATTTAAGAATTCAGCCAAATTCTATCACATTTGTTCAATTTACGTCGCTCCTATTTCAGATAGCGTATTGGGCTAAGCGCCATCTCAAAGCGCATGAAATGGCGAGTAAAATGCACTATTAAACTTCTAGGGTAGGGCAAACAGATACCCGATTAGATAATTTTATATTATGGTTAATTTAAGAATTCAGCCAAATTCTATCACATTTGTTCAATTTACGTCGCTCCTATTTCAGATAGCGTACTGGGCTAGGCGGAATCTTAAAGCGTGTGGATTGGCGAGTAAAATGCACTATTAAACTTCTATGATAGGGCAATCGGAGACGCGATTAGATCATTTTATATTTTGGTTCATATAAGAATTCAGCGAAATTCTATCAGAATTGTTCAATTTACGTCGCTCCTACTTCAGATAGCGTATTGGGCTAAGCGGCATCTCAATGCGCATGAAATGGCGAGTACAATTCACTATTAAACTTCTAGGATAAGGCAAACAGGGACCCGATTAGATCATATTATATTATGGTTAATTTACGAATTCAGCAAAATTCTATCACATTTGTTCAATTTACATCGCTCCTATTTCAGATATCGCATTGGGCTAAGCGGCAACTCACAGCGCATGAAATGACGAGTGAAATGCAGTATTAAACTTCTAGGGTAGGGAGAACAGAGACCCGATTAGATCATATTATATTATGGTTAATTTACGAATTCAGCAAAATTCTATCACATTTGTTCAATTTACATCGCTCCTATTTCAGATATCGCATTGGGCTAAGCGGCAACTCAAAGCGCATGAAATGACGAGTGAAATGCAGTATTAAACTTCTAGGGTAGGGAGAACAGAGACCCGATTAGATCATTTTACATTAAGGTTAATATAAGAATTCAGGGAAATTCTATCACATTTGTTCAATTTACGTCGCTCCTATTTCAGATAGCGTATTGGGCTAGGCGGCATCTTAAAGCACGTGGAAGGGCGAGTAAAATGCACTATTAAACTTATAGGGTAGGGCAAACAGAGACCCGATTAGATCATATTATATTATGGTTAATTTACGAATTCAGCAAAATTCTATCACATTTGTTCAATTTACATCGCTCCTATTTCAGATATCGCATTGGGCTAAGCGGCAACTCAAAGCGCATGAAATGACGAGTGAAATGCAGTATTAAACTTCTAGGGTAGGGCAAACAGAGACCCGATTAGATCATTTTATATTATGGTTAATTTAAGAATTCTGCCAAATTCTATCACATTTGTTCAATTTACGTCGCTCCTATTTCAGATAGCGTATTGGGCTAAGCGGCATCTCAAAGCGCATGAAATTGCGAGTAAAATGCACTGCTAAACTTGTAGGGTAGGTCAAACAGAGACCCGATTAGATCATTTTATATTATAGTTAATTTAAGATGTCAGCAAAATTCTGTCACATTTGTTCAATTTACGTCGCTCCAATTTCAGATAGCGTACTGGGTTAGGCGGCATCTTAAAGCGCGTGGAATGGCGATCAAAATGCACTATTAAACTTCCATGATAGGGCAATCAGAGACCCGACTAGATCATTTAATATTTTGGTTAATATAAGAATTCACCTAAATTCTATCACAATTGTTCAATTTACGTCGCTCCTATTTCAGATAGCGTATTGGGCTAAGCGGCATCTCAAAGCGCATGAAATGACGAGTGAAAGGCACTCTTAAACTTCTAGGGTAGGGTGAACAGAGAACCGATTAGATCATTTTATATTACGGTTAATACAAGAATTCAGCGTAATTCTATCACATTTGTTCAACTTACGTCGCTCCTACTTCAGATAGCGTACTGGGCTCGGCGGCATCTTAAAGCGCAAGAAATGGCGAGTAAAATGCACTATTAAACTTCTAGGGTAGGGCGAACAGAGTCCCGATTAGATCATTTTACATTAAGGTTAATATAAGAATTCAGGGAAATTCTATCACATTTGATCAATTTACGTCGCTCCTATTCCAGATAGCGTATTGGGCTATGCGGCATCTCAAAGCACATGAAATGGCGAGTAAAATGCACTATTAAACTTCTAGGGTAGGTCAAACAGAGACCCGATTAGATCATTTTATATTATGGATAATTTAAGAATTCAGTGAAATTCTATCACACTTGTTCAATTTACGTCGCTCCTATTTCAGATAGCGTATTGGGCTAAGCGGCATTTCAAAGCGCATGAAATGAAGAGTAAAATGCCCTATTAAACTTCTAGGATAAGGCAAACAGAGACCCGATTAGATCATTTTATATTACGGTAAATATAAGAATTTGGCGTAATTCTATCACATTTGTTCAATTTACGTCGCTGCTATTCCAGATAGCTTATTGTGCTTAGCGGCATCTCAAAGCGCATGAAATGACGAGCGAAATGCACTATTAAACTTCTAGGATAAGGCAAACAGAGACCCGATTAGATCATTTTATATTTTAGTTAATATAAGAATTCAGTGAAATTCTATCACATTTGTTCAATTTACGTCACTCCTATTTCAGATAGCGTATTGGGCAAAGCGGCATCTCAAAGCGTATGAAATGGCGAATAAAATGCACTATTAAAGTTCTAGGCTAGGGCGAACAGAGATCCGATCAGATCATTTTACATTATGGTTAATAAAAGAGTTCAGCGAAATTCTATCACTTTGTTCAACTTATATCGCTCCTATTTCAGATAGCGTATTACGCTAAGCGGCATTTCAAAGCGCATGAAATGGCGAGTAAAATGACCTATTAAACTTCTAGGATAAGGCAAACAGAGACCCGATTAGATCATTTTATATTACGGTAAATATAAGAATCCGGCGTAATTCTATCACATTTGTTCAATTTACGTCGCTGCTATTCCAGATAGCTTATTGTGCTTAGCGGCATCTCAAAGCGCATGAAATGACGAGTGAAATGCACTATTAAACTTCTATGATAGGGCAATCAGAGACCCGATTAGATCATTTTACATTATGGTTAATAAAAGAATTCTGCGAAATTCTATCACATTTGTTCAATTTACGTCGCTCCTATTCCAGATAGCGTAGTGGGCTAAGCGGCATCTCAAAGCGCATGAAATTACGAGTGAAATGAACTATTAAGCTTCTAGGGTAGGACAAACAGAGACCCGATTAGATCATTTTACATAATGGTTAATAAAAGAATTCAGCGAAATTCTATCACATTTGTTCAGTTTACGTCGCTCCTATTCCAGATAGCGTATTGGGCTAAGCGGCATCTCAAAGCGCATGAAATGGCGAGTGAAATGCACTATCAGACTTCTATGGTAGGGCGAACAGAGACACGATTAGATCATTTTACATTAAGGTGAATATAAGAATTCAGGGAAGTTCTATCACATTTGTTCAATTTACGTCGCTCCTATTCCAGATAGCGTATTGGGCTATGCGGCAGCTTAAAGCACATGAAATGGCGAGTAAAGTGCACTACTAAACTTCTATGATAGGGCAATCAGAGACCCGATTAGATCATTTTATAGTTTGTTTAATATAAGATTTCAGGGAAATTCTATCGCATTTGTTCAATTTACGTCGCTCCTATTTCAGATAGCGTATTCGGCTATGCGGCATCTCAAAGCGCATGAAATGGCGAGTAAAATGCACTATTAGATTTCTATGGTAGGGCGTACAGAGACCCGATTAGATCATTTTATATTATGGTTAATTTAAGAATTCAGCAAAATTCTATCACATTTGTTCAATTTACGTCGCTCCTATTTCAGATACCGTACTGGGCTCGGCGGCATCTTAAAGCGCGTGGAATGGCGAGTGAAATGCACTATTAGACTTCTATGGTAGGGCGAACAGAGACCCGACTAGATCATTTTACATTAAGGTTAATATAAGAATTCAGGGAAATTCTATCACTTTTGTTCAATTTACGTCGCTCCCATTCCAGATAGCGTATTGGGCTATGCGGCATCTCGAAGCGCATGAAATGGCGAGTACAATGCACTATTAAACTTCTAGGGTAAGGCAAACAGAGACTCGATTAGATCATTTTATATTACTGTTAATATAAGAATGCAGCGTAATTCTATCACATTTGTTCAAGTTACGTCGCTCATATTTCAGATAGCGTACTGGGCTAGGCGGCATCTTAAAGCGCGTGGAATGGCGAGTAAAATGCACTACTAAACTTCTATGATAGGGCAATCAGAGACCCGATTAGATCATTTTATATTCTGTTTAATATAAGATTTCAGGGAAATTCTATCGCATTTGTTCAATTTACGTCGCTCCTATTTCAGATAGCGTATTGGGCTAAGCGGTATCTCAAAGCGCATGAAATGGAGAATAAAATGCACTATTAAACTTCTAGGTTAGGGAGAACAGAGACCCGATTAGATCATTTTACATTATGGTTCATAAAAGAATTCAGCGAAACGCAATCTCATTTTTTCAACTTACGTCGCTCCTATTTCAGATAGCGTATTGGGCTAAGCGGCAGCTCAAAGCGCACGAAATGGCGAGTAAAATGCAATATTAAGCTTCTAGGGTAGGGCAAACAGACACCCGATTAGATCATTTTATATTATGGTTAATTTAAGAATTCAGCAAAATTCTATCACATTTGTTCAATTTACGTCGCTTCTATTTCAGATAGCGTATTGGGCAAAGCGGCATCTCAAAGCGTATGAAATGGCGAATAAAATGCACTATTAAAGTTCTAGGCTAGGGCGAACAGAGATCCGATTAGATCATTTTACATTATGGTTAATAAAAGAGTTCAGCGAAATTCTATCACATTTGTTCAACTTATATCGCTCCTATTTCAGATAGCGTATTAGGCTAAGCGGCATCTCAAAGCGCATGAAATGACGAGTGAAAGGCGCTATTAAACTTCTAGGGTAGGGCGAACAGAGAACCGATTAGATCATTTTATATTACGGTTAATATAAGGATTCAGCGTAATTCTATCACATTTGTTCAACTTACGTCGCTCGTACTTCAGATAGCGTACTGGGCTCGGCGGCATCTTAAAGCGCAAGAAATGGCGAGTAAAATGCACTATTAAACTTCTAGGGTAGGGCAAACAGAGACCCGATAAGATGATTTTATATTATGGTTAATTTAAGAATTCAGCCAAATTCTATCACATTTGTTCAATTTACGTCGCTCCTATTTCAGATAGCGTACTGGGCTAGGCGGAATCTTAAAGCGCGTGGATTGGCGAGTAAAATGCACTATTAAACTTCTATGATAG
This sequence comes from Macropis europaea, assembly GCA_916610135.2. Taxonomy (NCBI): domain Eukaryota; kingdom Metazoa; phylum Arthropoda; class Insecta; order Hymenoptera; family Melittidae; genus Macropis; species Macropis europaea. The sequence continues at coordinate 85,001 of CAKAJE020001846.1, read as the reverse complement.
GGCAATCAGAGACCCGATTAGATCATTTTATATTTTGGTTAATATAAGAATTCAGCGAAATTCTATCACAATTGTTCTATTTACGTCGCTCCTATTTCAGATAGCGTACTGGGCTAGGCGGAATCTTAAAGCGCGTGGATTGGCGTGTAAAATGCACTATTAAACTTCTATGATAAGGCAATCAGAGACCCGATTAGATCATTTTATATTTTGGTTAATATAAGAATTCAGGGAAATTCTATCACATTTGTTCAATTTACGTCGCTCCTATTTCAGATAGCGTATTGGGCTAAGCGGCAACTCAAAGCGCATGAAATGGGGAGTAAAATGCACTATTAAACTTCTAGGGTAGTGCAAACAGAGACCCGATAAGATGATTTTATATTATGGTTAACTTAAGAATTCAGCGAAACTGTATCATATTTGTTCAATTTACGTCGCTCCTATTTCAGATAGCGTATTGGGCTAAGCGGCATCTCAATGCGCATGAAATGGCGAGTAAAATGCACGATTAAACTTCTAGGGTAGGGCAAACAGAGACCCGATTAGATCATTTTATATTTTGTTTAATATAAGATTTCAGGGAAATTCTATCACATTTGTTTAATTTACGTCGCTCCAATTTCAGATAGCGTATTGGGCTAAGCGGCATCTCAAAGCGCATGAAATGGCGACTAAAATGCACTATTAAACTTCTAGGGTAGGGCAAGCAGAGACCCGATTAGATCATTTTATATTATGGTTAATTTAAGAATTCAGCAAAATTCTATCACATTCGTTCAATTTAGGTCGCTCCTATTTCAGATAGCGTTCTGGGCTAGGCGGCATCTTAACGCGCGTGGAATGGCGAGTAAAATGCACTGCTAAACTTCTATGATAGGGCAATCAGAGACCCGATTAGATCATTTTATATTTTGTTTAATATAAGATTTCAGGGAAATTCTATCACATTTGTTCAATTTACGTCGCTCCTATTTCAGATAGCGTGTTGGGCTAAGCGGCATCTGAAAGCGCATGAAATGGCGAGTAAAATGCAATACTAAACTTCTAGGATAAGGCAAACAGAGACCCGATTAGATCATTTTATATTTTGGTTAATATAAGATTTCAGCGAAATTCTATCACATTTGTTCAATTTACATCGCTCCTATTTCAGATAGCGTATTGGGCTAAGCGGCATCTCAAAGCGCATGAAATGACGAGTGAAATGCGCTTGTAATCTTCTAGGGTAGGGCGAACAGAGACCCGATTAGATCATTTTATATTACGGTTAATATAAGAATTCAGCGTAATTCTATCACATTTGTTCAACATACGTCGCTCCTATTTCAGATAGTGTACTGGGCTAGGCGGCATCTTAAAGCACGTGGAAGGGCGAGTAAAATGCACTACTAAACTTCTATGATAGGGCAATGAGAGTCCCGTTTAGATCATTTTATATTTTGTTTAATATAAGATTTCAGGGAAATTCTATCACATTTGTTCAATTTACGTCGCTCCTATTTCAGATAGCGTATTGGGCTAAGCGGCATCTCAAAGCGCATGAAATTGCGAGTAAAATGCACTGCTAAACTTGTAGGGTAGGTCAAACAGAGACCCGATTAGATCATTTTATATTATAGTTAATTTAAGATGTCAGCAAAATTCTGTCACATTTGTTCAATTTACGTCGCTCCAATTTCAGATAGCGTACTGGGTTAGGCGGCATCTTAAAGCGCGTGGAATGGCGATCAAAATGCACTATTAAACTTCCATGATAGGGCAATCAGAGACCCGACTAGATCATTTAATATTTTGGTTAATATAAGAATTCAGCTAAATTCTATCACAATTGTTCAATGTACGTCGCTCCTATTTCAGATAGCGTATTGGGCTAAGCGGCATCTCAAAGCGCATGAAATGACGAGTGAAAGGCACTCTTAAACTTCTAGGGTAGGGTGAACAGAGAACCGATTAGATCATTTTATATTACGGTTAATACAAGAATTCAGCGTAATTCTATCACATTTGTTCAACTTACGTCGCTCCTACTTCAGATAGCGTACTGGGCTCGGCGGCATCTTAAAGCGCAAGAAATGGCGAGTAAAATGCACTATTAAACTTCTAGGGTAGGGCAAACAGAGACCCGATAAGATGATTTTATATTATGGTTAATTTAAGAATTCAGCCAAATTCTATCACATTTGTTCAATTTACGTCGCTCCTATTTCAGATAGCGTATTGGGCTAAGCGGCATCTCAAAGCGCATGAAATGTCGAGTAAAATGCACTTCTAAACTTGTAGGGTAGGGCAAACAGAGACCCGATTAGATCATTTTATATTATGGTTAATTTAAGATGTCAGCAAAATTCTGTCACATTTGTTCAATTTACGTCGCTCCAATTTCAGATAGCATACTGGGCTAGGAGGCATCTTAAAGCGCGTGGAATGGCGATCAAAATGCACTATTAAACTTCTATGATAGGGCAATCAGAGACCCGACTAGATCATTTTATATTTTGGTTCATATAAGAATTCAGCGAAATTCTATCAGAATTGTTCAATTTACGTCGCTCCTACTTCAGATAGCGTATTGGGCTAAGCGGCATCTCAATGCGCATGAAATGGCGAGTAAAATTCACTATTAAACTTCTAGGATAAGGCAAACAGGGACCCGATTAGATCATTTTATATTACGGTTAATATAAGAATTCGGCGTAATTCTATCACATTTGTTCAACTTACGTCGCTCCTATTTCAGATAGCGTACTGGGCTAGGCGGCATCTTAAAGCGCGTGGAATGGCGAGTGAAATTCAGTATTAGACTTCTATGGTAGGGCGAACAGAGTCCCGATTAGATCATTTTACATTAAGGTTAATATAAGAATTCAGGGAAATTCTATCACATTTGATCAATTTACGTCGCTCCTATTCCAGATAGCGTATTGGGCTATGCGGCATCTCAAAGCACATGAAATGGCGAGTAAAATGCACTATTAAACTTCTAGGGTAGGTCAAACAGAGACCCGATTAGATCATTTTATATTATGGATAATTTAAGAATTCAGTGAAATTCTATCACACTTGTTCAATTTACGTCGCTCCTATTTCAGATAGCGTATTGGGCTAAGCGGCATCTCAAAGCGCATGAAATTACGAGTGAAATGAACTATTAAACTTCTAGGGTAGGACAAACAGAGACCCGATTAGATCATTTTACATTATGGTTAATAAAAGAATTCAGCGAAATTCTATCACATTTGTTCAATTTACGTCGCTCCTATTCCAGATAGCGTATTGGGCTAAGCGGCATCTCAAAGCGCATGAAATGGCGAGTGAAATGCACTATCAGACTTCTATGGTAGGGCGAACAGAGACACGATTAGATCATTTTACATTAAGGTTAATATAAGAATTCAGGGAAGTTCTATCACATTTGTTCAATTTACGTCGCTCCTATTCCAGATAGCGTATTGGGCTATGCGGCAGCTTAAAGCACATGAAATGGCGAGTAAAGTGCACTACTAAACTTCTATGATAGGGCAATCAGAGACCCGATTAGATCATTTTATAGTTTGTTTAATATAAGATTTCAGGGAAATTCTATCGCATTTGTTCAATTTACGTCGCTCCTATTTCAGATAGCGTATTCGGCTATGCGGCATCTCAAAGCGCATGAAATGGCGAATAAAATGCACTCTTAAACTTCTAGGCTAGGGCGAACAGAGACCCGATCAGATCATTTTACATTATGGTTAATAAAAGAATTCAGCGAAATTCTATCACATTTGTTCGACTTACGTCGCTCCTATTTCAGATAGCGTATTGGGCTAAGCGGCATCTCAAAGCGCATGAAATGGCGAGTACAATGCACTATTAAACTTCTAGGGTAAGGCAAACAGAGACTCGATTAGATCATTTTATATTACTGTTAATATAAGAATGCAGCGTAATTCTATCACATTTGTTCAAGTTACGTCGCTCATATTTCAGATAGCGTACTGGGCTAGGCGGCATCTTAAAGCGCGTGGAATGGCGAGTAAAATGCACTACTAAACTTCTATGATAGGGCAATCAGAGACCCGAGTAGATCATTTTATATTTTGTTTAATATAAGATTTCAGGGAAATTCTATCGCATTTGTTCAATTTACGTCGCTCCTATTTCAGATAGCGTATTGGGCTAAGCGGTATCTCAAACCGCATGAAATGGAGAATAAAATGCACTATTAAACTTCTAGGTTAGGGAGAACAGAGACCCGATTAGATCATTTTACATTATGGTTCATAAAAGAATTCAGCGAAACTCTATCACATTTTTTCAACTTACGTCGCTCCTATTTCAGATAGCGTATTGGGCTAAGCGGCAGCTCAAAGCGCATGAAATGGCGAGTAAAATGCAATATTAAGCTTCTGGGGTAGGGCAAACAGACACCCGATTAGATCATTTTATATTATGGTTAATTTAAGAATTCAGCAAAATTCTATCACATTTGTTCAATTTACGTCGCTTCTATTTCAGATAGCGTATTGGGCAAAGCGGCATCTCAAAGCGTATGAAATGGCGAATAAAATGCACTATTAAAGTTCTAGGCTAGGGCGAACAGAGATCCGATTAGATCATTTTACATTATGGTTAATAAAAGAGTTCAGCGAAATTCTATCACATTTGTTCAACTTATATCGCTCCTATTTCAGATAGCGTATTAGGCTAAGCGGCATCTCAAAGCGCATGAAATGACGAGTGAAAGGCGCTATTAAACTTCTAGGGTAGGGCGAACAGAGAACCGATTAGATCATTTTATATTACGGTTAATATAAGGATTCAGCGTAATTCTATCACATTTGTTCAACTTACGTCGCTCGTACTTCAGATAGCGTACTGGGCTCGGCGGCATCTTAAAGCGCAAGAAATGGCGAGTAAAATGCACTATTAAACTTCTAGGGTAGGGCAAACAGAGACCCGATAAGATGATTTTATATTATGGTTAATTTAAGAATTCAGCGAAACTGTCTCATATTTGTTCAATTTACGTCGCTCCTATTTCAGATAGCGTATTGGGCTAAGCGGCATCTCAAAGCGCATGAAATGGCGAGTAAAATGCACTATTAAACTTATAGGGTAGGGTAAACAGAGACCCGATTAGATCATATTATATTATGGTTAATATACGAATTCAGCAAAATTCCATCACATTTGTTCAATTTACATCGCTCCTATTTCAGATATCGTATTGGGCTAAGCGGCAACTCAAAGCGCATGAAATGACGAGCGAAATGCAGTATTAAACTTCTAGGGTAGGGAGAACAGAGACCCGATTAGATCATTTTACATTAAGGTTAATATAAGAATTCAGGGAAATTCTATCACATTTGTTCAATTTACGTCGCTCCTATTTCAGATAGCGTATTGGGCTAAGCGGCACCTTAAAGCACGTGGAAGGGCGAGTAAAATGCACTACTAAACTTCTATGATAGGGCAATGAGAGTCCCGTTTAGATCATTTTATATTTTGTTTAATACAAGATTTCAGGGAAATTCTATCACATTTGTTCAATTTACGTCGCTCCTATGTCAGATAGCGACTTGGGCTAAGCGGCATCTCAAAGCGCATGAAATGGCGAGTAAAATGCACTATTAAACTTATAGGGTAGGGCAAACAGAGACCCGATTAGATCATATTATATTATGGTTAATTTACGAATTCAGCAAAATTCTATCACATTTGTTCAATTTACATCGCTCCTATTTCAGATATCGTATTGGGCTAAGCGGCAACTCAAAGCGCATGAAATGACAAGTGAAATGCAGTATTAAACTTCTAGGGTAGGGAGAACAGAGACCCGATTAGATCATTTTACATTAAGGTTAATATAAGAATTCAGGGAAATTCTATCACATTTGATCAATTTACGTCGCTCCTATTCCAGATAGCGTATTGGGCTATGCGGCATCTCAAAGCACATGAAATGGCGAGTAAAATGCACTATTAAACTTCTAGGATAGGTCAAACAGAGACCCGATTAGATCATTTTATATTATAGATAATTTAAGAATTCAGTGAAATTCTATCACACTTGTTCAATTTACGTCGCTCCTATTTCAGATAGCGTATTGGGCTAAGCGGCATTTCAAAGCGCATGAAATGAAGAGTAAAATGCCCTATTAAACTTCTAGGATAAGGCAAACAGAGACCCGATTAGATCATTTTATATTACGGTAAATATAAGAATTTGGCGTAATTCTATCACATTTGTTCAATTTACGTCGCTGCAATTCCAGATAGCTTATTGTGCTTAGCGGCATCTCAAAGCGCATGAAATGACGAGTGAAATGCACTATTAAACTTCTAGGATAAGGCAAACAGAGACCCGATTAGATCATTTTATATTTTGGTTAATATAAGAATTCAGCGTAATTCTATCACATTTGTTCAACTTACGTAGCTCCTATTTCAGATACCATACTGGGCAAGGCGGCATCATAAAGCGCGTGGAATGGCGAGTAAAATGCACTACTAAACTTCTATGATAGGGCAATCAGAGACCCGATTAGATCATTTTATATTTTGTTTAATATAAGATTTCAGGGAAATTCTATCGCATTTGTTCAATTTACGTCGCTCCTATTTCAGATAGCGTATTCGGCTATGCGGCATCTCAAAGCGCATGAAATGGCGAATAAAATGCACTCTTAAACTTCTAGGCTAGGGCGAACAGAGACCCGATCAGATCATTTTACATTATGGTTAATAAAAGAATTCAGCGAAATTCTATCACATTTGTTCAACTTACGTCGCTCCTATTTCAGATAGCGTATTGGGCTAAGCGGCATCTCAAAGCGCATGAAATGGCGAGTAAAATGCACTATTAGATTTCTATGGTAGGACGTACAGAGACCCGATTAGATCATTTTATATTATGGTTAATTTAGGAATTCAGCAAAATTCTATCACATTTGTTCAATTTACGTCGCTCCTATTTCAGATACCGTACTGGGCTCGGCGGCATCTTAAAGCGCGTGGAATGGCGAGTGAAATGCACTATTAGACTTCTATGGTAGGGCGAACAGAGACCCGACTAGATCATTTTACATTAAGGTTAATATAAGAATTCAGGGAAATTCTATCACATTTGTTCAATTTACGTCGCTCCCATTCCAGATAGCGTATTGGGCTATGCGGCATCTCGAAGCGCATGAAATGGCGAGTACAATGCCCTATTAAACTTCTAGGGTAAGGCAAACAGAGACTCGATTAGATCATTTTATATTACTGTTAATATAAGAATGCAGCGTAATTCTATCACATTTGTTCAATTTACGTCGCTGATATTTCAGATAGCGTACTGGGCTAGGCGGCATCTTAAAGCGCGTGGAATGGCGAGTAAAATGCACTACTAAACTTCTATGATAGGGCAATCAGAGACCCGATTAGATCATTTTATATTTTGTTTAATATAAGATTTCAGGGAAATTCTATCGCATTTGTTCAATTTACGTCGCTCCTATTTCAGATAGCGTATTGGGCTAAGCGGTATCTCAAAGCGCATGAAATGGAGAATAAAATGCACTATTAAACTTCTAGGTTAGGGAGAACAGAGACCCGATTAGATCATTTTACATTATGGTTCATAAAAGAATTCAGCGAAACTCTATCACATTTTTTCAACTTACGTCGCTCCTATTTCAGATAGCGTATTGGGCTAAGCGGCAGCTCAAAGCGCATGAAATGGCGAGTAAAATGCAATATTAAGCTTCTAGGGTAGGGCAAACAGACACCCGATTAGATCATTTTATATTATGGTTAATTTAAGAATTCAGCAAGATTCTATCACATTTGTTCAAGTTACATCGCTCATATTTCAGATAGCGTACTGGGCTAGGCGGCATCGTAAAGCGCGTGGAATGGCGAGTAAAATGCACTACTAAACTTCTATGAAAGGGCAATCAGAGGCCCGATTAGATCATTTTATATTTTGTTTAATATAAGATTTCAGGGAAATTCTATCGCATTTGTTCAATTTACGTCGCTCCTATTTCAGATAGCGTATTGGGCTAAGCGGTATCTCAAAGCGCATGAAATGGAGAATAAAATGCACTATTAAACTTCTAGGTTAGGGAGAACAGAGACCCGATTAGATCATTTTACATTATGGTTAATAAAAGAGTTCAGCGAAATTCTATCACATTTGTTCAACTTACGTCGCTCCTATTTCAGATAGCGTACTGGGCTAGGCGGCATCTTAAAGCGCGTGGAATGGCGAGTGAAATTCACTATTAGACTTCTATGGTAGGGCGAACAGAGTCCCGATTAGATCATTTTACATTAAGGTTAATATAAGAATTCAGGGAAATTCTATCACATTTGATCAATTTACGTCGCTCCTATTCCAGATAGCGTATTGGGCTATGCGGCATCTCAAAGCACATGAAATGGCGAGTAAAATGCACTATTAAACTTCTAGGGTAGGTCAAACAGAGACCCGATTAGATCATTTTATATTATGGATAATTTAAGAATTCAGTGAAATTCTATCACACTTGTTCAATTTACGTCGCTCCTATTTCAGATAGCGTATTGGGCTAAGCGGCATCTCAAAGCGTATGAAATGGCGAATAAAATGCGCTATTAAAGTTCTAGGCTAGGGCGAACAGAGACCCGATTAGATCATTTTATATTTTGGTTAATATAAGAATTCAGTGAAATTCTATCACATTTGTTCAATTTACGTCGCTCATATTTCAGATAGCGAACTGGGCTATGCGGCATCTTAAAGCGCGCGGAATCGCGAGTAAAATGCACTATTAAACTTCTATGCTAGGGCAATCAGAGACCCGATTAGATCATTTTATATTTTGGTTAATATAAGAATTCACTGAAATTCTATCACATTTGTTCAATTTACGTCACTCCTATTTCAGATAGCGTATTGGGCAAAGCGGCATCTCAAAGCGTATGAAATGGCGAATAAAATGCACTATTAAAGTTCTAGGCTAGGGCGAACAGAGATCCGATCAGATCATTTTACATTATGGTTAATAAAAGAGTTCAGCGAAATTCTATCACTTTGTTCAACTTATATCGCTCCTATTTCAGATAGTGTATTACGCTAAGCGGCATTTCAAAGCGCATGAAATGGCGAGTAAAATGACCTATTAAACTTCTAGGATAAGGCAAACAGAGATCCGATTAGATCATTTTATATTACGGTAAATATAAGAATTCGGCGTAATTCTATCACATTTGTTCAATTTACGTCGCTGCTATTCCAGATAGCTTATTGTGCTTAGCGGCATCTCAAAGCGCATGAAATGACGAGTGAAATGCACTATTAAACTTCTATGATAGGGCAATCAGAGACCCGATTAGATCATTTTATATTTTGGTTAATTTAAGAATTCAACGAAATTCTATCACATTTGTTCAATTTACGGCGCTCCTATTACAGATAGCGTATTGGGCTAAGCGGCATCTCAAAGCGCATGAAATGCCGAGTAAAACGCACTATTAAACATCTAGGGTAGGGCAAACAGAGACCCCATTAGATCATTTTACATTATGGTTAATAAAAGAATTCTGCGAAATTCTATCACATTTGTTCAATTTACGTCGCTCCTATTCCAGATAGCGTATTGGGCTAAGCGGCATCTCAAAGCGCATGAAATTACGAGTGAAATGAACTATTAAACTTCTAGGGTAGGACAAACAGAGACCCGATTAGATCATTTTACATTATGGTTAATAAAAGAATTCAGCGAAATTCTATCACATTTGTTCAATTTACGTCGCTCCTATTCCAGATAGCGTATTGGGCTAAGCGGCATCTCAAAGCGCATGAAATGGCGAGTGAAATGCACTATCAGACTTCTATGGTAGGGCGAACAGAGACACGATTAGATCATTTTACATTAAGGTTAATATAAGAATTCAGGGAAGTTCTATCACATTTGTTCAATTTACGTCGCTCCTATTCCAGATAGCGTATTGGGCTATGCGGCAGCTTAAAGCACATGAAATGGCGAGTAAAGTGCACTACTAAACTTCTATGATAGGGCAATCAGAGACCCGATTAGATCATTTTATAGTTTGTTTAATATAAGATTTCAGGGAAATTCTATCGCATTTGTTCAATTTACGTCGCTCCTATTTCAGATAGCGTATTCGGCTATGCGGCATCTCAAAGCGCATGAAATGGCGAATAAAATGCACTCTTAAACTTCTAGGCTAGGGCGAACAGAGACCCGATCAGATCATTTTACATTATGGTTAATAAAAGAATTCAGCGAAATTCTATCACATTTGTTCGACTTACGTCGCTCCTATTTCAGATAGCGTATTGGGCTAAGCGGCATCTCAAAGCGCATGAAATGGCGAGTACAATGCACTATTAAACTTCTAGGGTAAGGCAAACAGAGACTCGATTAGATCATTTTATATTACTGTTAATATAAGAATGCAGCGTAATTCTATCACATTTGTTCAAGTTACGTCGCTCATATTTCAGATAGCGTACTGGGCTAGGCGGCATCTTAAAGCGCGTGGAATGGCGAGTAAAATGCACTACTAAACTTCTATGATAGGGCAATCAGAGACCCGAGTAGATCATTTTATATTTTGTTTAATATAAGATTTCAGGGAAATTCTATCGCATTTGTTCAATTTACGTCGCTCCTATTTCAGATAGCGTATTGGGCTAAGCGGTATCTCAAACCGCATGAAATGGAGAATAAAATGCACTATTAAACTTCTAGGTTAGGGAGAACAGAGACCCGATTAGATCATTTTACATTATGGTTCATAAAAGAATTCAGCGAAACTCTATCACATTTTTTCAACTTACGTCGCTCCTATTTCAGATAGCGTATTGGGCTAAGCGGCAGCTCAAAGCGCATGAAATGGCGAGTAAAATGCAATATTAAGCTTCTAGGGTAGGGCAAACAGACACCCGATTAGATCATTTTATATTATGGTTAATTTAAGAATTCAGCAAAATTCTATCACATTTGTTCAATTTACGTCGCTTCTATTTCAGATAGCGTATTGGGCAAAGCGGCATCTCAAAGCGTATGAAATGGCGAATAAAATGCACTATTAAAGTTCTAGGCTAGGGCGAACAGAGATCCGATTAGATCATTTTACATTATGGTTAATAAAAGAGTTCAGCGAAATTCTATCACATTTGTTCAACTTATATCGCTCCTATTTCAGATAGCGTATTAGGCTAAGCGGCATCTCAAAGCGCATGAAATGACGAGTGAAAGGCGCTATTAAACTTCTAGGGTAGGGCGAACAGAGAACCGATTAGATCATTTTATATTACGGTTAATATAAGGATTCAGCGTAATTCTATCACATTTGTTCAACTTACGTCGCTCGTACTTCAGATAGCGTACTGGGCTCGGCGGCATCTTAAAGCGCAAGAAATGGCGAGTAAAATGCACTATTAAACTTCTAGGGTAGGGCAAACAGAGACCCGATAAGATGATTTTATATTATGGTTAATTTAAGAATTCAGCGAAACTGTCTCATATTTGTTCAATTTACGTCGCTCCTATTTCAGATAGCGTATTGGGCTAAGCGGCATCTCAAAGCGCATGAAATGGCGAGTAAAATGCACTATTAAACTTATAGGGTAGGGTAAACAGAGACCCGATTAGATCATATTATATTATGGTTAATTTACGAATTCAGCAAAATTCCATCACATTTGTTCAATTTACATCGCTCCTATTTCAGATATCGTATTGGGCTAAGCGGCAACTCAAAGCGCATGAAATGACGAGCGAAATGCAGTATTAAACTTCTAGGGTAGGGAGAACAGAGACCCGATTAGATCATTTTACATTAAGGTTAATATAAGAATTCAGGGAAATTCTATCACATTTGTTCAATTTACGTCGCTCCTATTTCAGATAGCGTATTGGGCTAAGCGGCACCTTAAAGCACGTGGAAGGGCGAGTAAAATGCACTACTAAACTTCTATGATAGGGCAATGAGAGTCCCGTTTAGATCATTTTATATTTTGTTTAATACAAGATTTCAGGGAAATTCTATCACATTTGTTCAATTTACGTCGCTCCTATGTCAGATAGCGACTTGGGCTAAGCGGCATCTCAAAGCGCATGAAATGGCGAGTAAAATGCACTATTAAACTTATAGGGTAGGGCAAACAGAGACCCGATTAGATCATATTATATTATGGTTAATTTACGAATTCAGCAAAATTCTATCACATTTGTTCAATTTACATCGCTCCTATTTCAGATATCGTATTGGGCTAAGCGGCAACTCAAAGCGCATGAAATGACAAGTGAAATGCAGTATTAAACTTCTAGGGTAGGGAGAACAGAGACCCGATTAGATCATTTTACATTAAGGTTAATATAAGAATTCAGGGAAATTCTATCACATTTGTTCAATTTACGTCGCTCCCATTCCAGATAGCGTATTGGGCTATGCGGCATCTCGAAGCGCATGAAATGGCGAGTACAATGCCCTATTAAACTTCTAGGGTAAGGCAAACAGAGACTCGATTAGATCATTTTATATTACTGTTAATATAAGAATGCAGCGTAATTCTATCACATTTGTTCAAGTTACGTCGCTCATATTTCAGATAGCGTACTGGGCTAGGCGGCATCTTAAAGCGCGTGGAATGGCGAGTAAAATGCACTACTAAACTTCTATGATAGGGCAATCAGAGACCCGATTAGATCATTTTATATTTTGTTTAATATAAGATTTCAGGGAAATTCTATCGCATTTGTTCAATTTACGTCGCTCCTATTTCAGATAGCGTATTGGGCTAAGCGGTATCTCAAAGCGCATGAAATGGAGAATAAAATGCACTATTAAACTTCTAGGTTAGGGAGAACAGAGACCCGATTAGATCATTTTACATTATGGTTCATAAAAGAATTCAGCGAAACTCTATCACATTTTTTCAACTTACGTCGCTCCTATTTCAGATAGCGTATTGGGCTAAGCGGCAGCTCAAAGCGCATGAAATGGCGAGTAAAATGCAATATTAAGCTTCTAGGGTAGGGCAAACAGACACCCGATTAGATCATTTTATATTATGGTTAATTTAAGAATTCAGCAAGATTCTATCACATTTGTTCAAGTTACATCGCTCATATTTCAGATAGCGTACTGGGCTAGGCGGCATCGTAAAGCGCGTGGAATGGCGAGTAAAATGCACTACTAAACTTCTATGAAAGGGCAATCAGAGGCCCGATTAGATCATTTTATATTTTGTTTAATATAAGATTTCAGGGAAATTCTATCGCATTTGTTCAATTTACGTCGCTCCTATTTCAGATAGCGTATTGGGCTAAGCGGTATCTCAAAGCGCATGAAATGGAGAATAAAATGCACTATTAAACTTCTAGGTTAGGGAGAACAGAGACCCGATTAGATCATTTTACATTATGGTTCATAAAAGAATTCAGCGAAACTCTATCACATTTTTTCAACTTACGTCGCTCCTATTTCAGATAGCGTATTGGGCTAAGCGGCAGCTCAAAGCGCATGAAATGGCGAGTAAAATGCAATATTAAGCTTCTAGGGTAGGGCAAACAGACACCCGATTAGATCATTTTATATTATGGTTAATTTAAGAATTCAGCAAAATTCTATCACATTTGTTCAATTTACGTCGCTTCTATTTCAGATAGCGTATTGGGCAAAGCGGCATCTCAAAGCGTATGAAATGGCGAATAAAATGCACTATTAAAGTTCTAGGCTAGGGCGAACAGAGATCCGATTAGATCATTTTACATTATGGTTAATAAAAGAGTTCAGCGAAATTCTATCACATTTGTTCAACTTATATCGCTCCTATTTCAGATAGCGTATTAGGCTAAGCGGCATCTCAAAGCGCATGAAATGACGAGTGAAAGGCGCTATTAAACTTCTAGGGTAGGGCGAACAGAGAACCGATTAGATCATTTTATATTACGGTTAATATAAGGATTCAGCGTAATTCTATCACATTTGTTCAACTTACGTCGCTCGTACTTCAGATAGCGTACTGGGCTCGGCGGCATCTTAAAGCGCAAGAAATGGCGAGTAAAATGCACTATTAAACTTCTAGGGTAGGGCAAACAGAGACCCGATAAGATGATTTTATATTATGGTTAATTTAAGAATTCAGCGAAACTGTCTCATATTTGTTCAATTTCCGTCGCTCCTATTTCAGATAGCGTATTGGGCTAAGCGGCATCTCAATGCGCATGAAATGGCGAGTAAAATGCACTATTAAACTTCTAGGATAAGGCAAACAGGGACCCGATTAGATCATTTTATATTACGGTTAATATAAGAATTCAGCGTAATTCTATCACATTTGTTCAATTTACGTCGCTCCTATTTCAGATAGCGTATTGGGCTAAGCGGCATCTCAAATCGCATGAAATGGCGAGTAAAATGCACTATTAAACTTCTAGGGTAAGACAAACAGAGACCCGATTAGATCATTTTATATTATGGTTAATTTAAGAATTCAGCCAAATTCTATCACATTTGTTCAATTTACGTCGCTCCTATTTCAGATAGCGTATTGGACTAAGCGCCATCTCAAAGCGCATGAAATGGCGAGTAAAATGCACTATTAAACTTCTAGGGTAGGGCAAACAGAGACGCGATTAGATCATTTTATATTATGGTTAATTTAAGAATTCAGCCAAATTCTATCACATTTGTTCAATTTACGTCGCTCCTATTTCAGATAGCGTACTGGGCTAGGCGGAATCTTAAAGCGCGTGGATTGGCGAGTAAAATGCACTATTAAACTTCTATGATAGGGCAATCAGAGACCCGATTAGATCATTTTATATTTTGGTTAATATAAGAATTCAGCGAAATCCTATCACAATTGTTCTATTTACGTCGCTCCTACTTCAGATAGCATATTGGGCTAAGCGCCATCTCAAAGCGCATGAAATGGTGAGTAAAATGCACTATTATACTTCTAGGGTAGGGCAAACAGAGACCCGATTAGATCATTTTATATTATGGTTAATTTAAGAATTCAGCCAAATTCTATCACATTTGTTCAATTTACGTCGCTCCTATTTCAGATAGCGTACTGGGCTAGGCGGAATCTTAAAACGCGTGGATTGGCGAGTAAAATGCACTATTAAACTTCTATGATAGGGCAATCAGAGACCCGATTAGATCATTTTATATTATGGTTAATTTAAGAATTCAGCCAAATTCTATCACATTTGTTCAATTTACGTCGCTCCTATTGCAGATAGCGTATTGGGCTAAGCGGCATCTCAAAGCGCATAAAATGGCGAGTAAAATGCACTATTAAACTTATAGGGTAGGGCAAACAGAGACCCGATTAGATCATATTACATTATGGTTAATTTACGAATTCAGCAAAATTCTATCACATTTGTTCAATTTACGTCGCTCCTATTTCAGATAGCGTATTGGACTAAGCGCCATCTCAAAGCGCATGAAATGGCGAGTAAAATGCACTATTAAACTTCTAGGGTAGGGCAAACAGAGACGCGATTAGATCATTTTATATTATGGTTAATTTAAGAATTCAGCCAAATTCTATCACATTTGTTCAATTTACGTCGCTCCTATTTCAGATAGCGTACTGGGCTAGGCGGAATCTTAAAGCGCGTGGATTGGCGAGTAAAATGCACTATTAAACTTCTATGATAGGGCAATCAGAGACCCGATTAGATCATTTTATATTTTGGTTAATATAAGAATTCAGCGAAATCCTATCACAATTGTTCTATTTACGTCGCTCCTACTTCAGATAGCATATTGGGCTAAGCGCCATCTCAAAGCGCATGAAATGGTGAGTAAAATGCACTATTATACTTCTAGGGTAGGGCAAACAGAGACCCGATTAGATCATTTTATATTATGGTTAATTTAAGAATTCAGCCAAATTCTATCACATTTGTTCAATTTACGTCGCTCCTATTTCAGATAGCGTACTGGGCTAGGCGGAATCTTAAAACGCGTGGATTGGCGAGTAAAATGCACTATTAAACTTCTATGATAGGGCAATCAGAGACCCGATTAGATCATTTTATATTATGGTTAATTTAAGAATTCAGCCAAATTCTATCACATTTGTTCAATTTACGTCGCTCCTATTGCAGATAGCGTATTGGGCTAAGCGGCATCTCAAAGCGCATAAAATGGCGAGTAAAATGCACTATTAAACTTATAGGGTAGGGCAAACAGAGACCCGATTAGATCATATTACATTATGGTTAATTTACGAATTCAGCAAAATTCTATCACATTTGTTCAATTTACATCGCTCCTATTTCAGATATCGTATTGGGCCAAGCGGCAACTCAAAGCGCATGAAATGACGAGTGAAATGCAGTATTAAACTTCTAGGGTAGGGAGAACAGAGACCCGATTAGATCATTTTACATTAAGGTTAATATAAGAATTCAGGGAAATTCTATCACATTTGTTCAATTTACGTCGCTCCTATTTCAGATAGCGTACTGGGCTAGGCGGAATCTTAAAGCGCGTGGATTGGCGAGTAAAATGCACTATTAAACTTCTATGATAGGGCAATCGGAGACGCGATTAGATCATTTTATATTTTGGTTAATATAAGAATTCAGAGAAATTCTATCACAATTGTTCTATTTACGTCGCTCCTATTTCAGATAGCATATTGGGCTAGGCGGAATCTTAAAGCGCGTGGATTGGCGAGTAAAATGCACTATTAAACTTCTATGATAGGGCAATCGGAGACGCGATTAGATCATTTTATATTTTGGTTAATATAAGAATTCAGCGAAATTCTATCACAATTGTTCTATTTACGTCGCTCCTATTTCAGATAGCGTATTGGGCTAAGCGGCATCTCAAAGCGCATGAAATGGCGAGTGAAATGCACTATTAAACTTCTAGGGTAGGGCGAACAGAGACCCGATTAGATCATTTTACATTATGGTTAATATAAGTATTCAGGGAAATTCTATCACATTTGTTCAATTTACGTCGCTCCTATTTCAGATAGCGTATTGGGCTAAGCGGCATCTCAAAGCGCATGAAATTGCGAGTGAAATGCACTAGTAATCTTCTAGGGTAGGGCGAACAGAGACCCGATTAGATCATTTTATATTACGGTTAATTTAAGAATTCAGCCAAATTCTATCACATTTGTTCAATTTACGTCGCTCCTATTTCAGATAGCGTATTGGGCTAAGCGGCATCTCAAAGCGCATGAAATGGCGAGTGAAATGCACTGTTAAACTTCTAGGGTAGGGCAAACAGAGACCCGATTAGATCATTTTATATTATGGTTAATTTAAGAATTCAGCCGAATTCTATCACATTTGTTCAATTTACGTCGCTCCTATTGCAGATAGCGTATTGGGCTAAGCGGCATCTCAAAGCGCATGAAATGACGAGTGAAATGCGCTTGTAATCTTCTAGGGTAGGGCGAACAGAGACCCGATTAGATCATTTTATATTACGGTTAATATAAGAATTCAGCGTAATTCTATCACATTTGTTCAACATACGTCGCTCCTATTTCAGATAGTGTACTGGGCTAGGCGGCCTCTTAAAGCACGTGGAAGGGCGAGTAAAATGCACTACTAAACTTCTATGATAGGGCAATGAGAGTCCCGTTTAGATCATTTTATATTTTGTTTAATATAAGATTTCAGGGAAATTCTATCACATTTGTTCA
The DNA here is from genome assembly GCA_916610135.2 of Macropis europaea. NCBI lineage: Eukaryota > Metazoa > Arthropoda > Insecta > Hymenoptera > Melittidae > Macropis > Macropis europaea. The sequence continues at coordinate 67,324 of CAKAJE020001846.1, read as the reverse complement.
ATTTACGTCGCTCCTATGTCAGATAGCGACTTGGGCTAAGCGGCATCTCAAAGCGCATGAAATGGCGAGTAAAATGCACTATTAAACTTATAGGGTAGGGCAAACAGAGACCCGATTAGATCATATTATATTATGGTTAATTTACGAATTCAGCAAAATTCTATCACATTTGTTCAATTTACTTCGCTCCTATTTCAGATATCGTATTGGGCTAAGCGGCAACTCAAAGCGCATGAAATGACGAGTGAAATGCAGTATTAAACTTCTAGGGTAGGGAGAACATAGACCCGATTAGATCATTTTACATTAAGGTTAATATAAGAATTCAGGGAAATTCTATCACATTTGTTCAATTTACGTCGCTCCTATTTCAGATAGCGTATTGGGCTAAGCGGCATCTCAAAGCGCATGAAATTGCGAGTAAAATGCACTGCTAAACTTGTAGGGTAGGTCAAACAGAGACCCGATTAGATCATTTTATATTATAGTTAATTTAAGATGTCAGCAAAATTCTGTCACATTTGTTCAATTTACGTCGCTCCAATTTCAGATAGCGTACTGGGCTCGGCGGCATCTTAAAGCGCAAGAAATGGCGAGTAAAATGCACTATTAAACTTCTAGGGTAGGGCAAGCAGAGACCCGATTAGATCATTTTATATTATGGTTAATTTAAGAATTCAGCCAAATTCTATCACATTTGTTCAATTTACGTCGCTCCTATTTCAGATAGCGTACTGGGCTAGGCGGAATCTTAAAGCGCGTGGATTGGCGAGTAAAATGCACTATTAAACTTCTATGATAGGGCAATCGGAGACGCGATTAGATCATTTTATATTTTGGTTAATATAAGAATTCAGCGAAATTCTATCACAATTGTTCTATTTACGTCGCTCCTATTTCAGATAGCGTATTGGGCTAGGCGGAATCTTAAAGCGCGTGGATTGGCGAGTAAAATGCACTATTAAACTTCTATGATAGGGCAATCGGAGACGCGATTAGATCATTTTATATTTTGGTTAATATAAGATTTCAGCGAAATTCTATCACGTTTGTTCAATTTACATCGCTCCTATTTCAGATATCGTATTGGGCTAAGCGGCAACTCAAAGCGCATGAAATGACGAGTGAAATGCAGTATTAAACTTCTAGGGTAGGGAGAACAGAGACCCGATTAGATCATTTTACATTAATGTTAATATAAGGATTCAGGGAAATTCTATCACATTTGTTCAATTTACGTCGCTCCTATTTCAGATAGTGTACTGGGCTAGGCGGCATCTTAAAGCACGTGGAAGGGCGAGTAAAATGCACTACTAAACTTCTATGATAGGGCAATCAGAGTCCCGTTTAGATCATTTTATATTTTGTTTAATATAAGATTTGAGGGAAATTCTATCACATTTGTTCAATTTACGTCGCTCCTATTTCAGATAGCGTATTGGGCTATGCGGCATCTCAAAGCGCATGAAATGACGAGTGAAAGGCACTCTTAAACTTCTAGGGTAGGGTGAACAGAGAACCGATTAGATCATTTTATATTACGGTTAATATAAGAATGCAGCGTAATTCTATCACATTTGTTCAACTTACGTCGCTCCTACTTCAGATAGCGTACTGGGCTCGGCGTCATCTTAAAGCGCAAGAAATGGCGAGTAAAATGCACTATTAAACTTCTAGGGTAGGGCAAACAGAGACCCGATTAGATCATTTTATATTATGGTTAATTTAAGAATTCAGCCAAATTCTATCACATTTGTTCAATTTACGTCGCTCCTATAGCAGATAGTGTACTGGGCTAGGCGGCATCTTAAAGCACGTGGAAGGGCGAGTAAAATGCACTACTAAACTTCTATGATAGGGCAATGAGCGTCCCGTTTAGATCATTTTATATCTTGTTTAATATAAGATTTCAGGGAAATTCTATCACATTTGTTCAATTTACGTCGCTCCTATGTCAGATAGCGACTTGGGCTAAGCGGCATCTCAAAGCGCATGAAATGGCGAGTAAAATGCACTATTAAACTTCTATGCTAGGGCAATCAGAGACCCGATTAGATCATTTTATATTTTGGTTAATATAAGAATTCAGTGAAATTCTATCACATTTGTTCAATTTACGTCACTCCTATTTCAGATAGCGTATTGGGCAAAGCGGCATCTCAAAGCGTATGAAATGGCGAATAAAATGCACTATTAAAGTTCTAGGCTAGGGCGAACAGAGATCCGATCAGATCATTTTACATTATGGTTAATAAAAGAGTTCAGCGAAATTCTATCACTTTGTTCAACTTAAATCGCTCCTATTTCAGATAGCGTATTACGCTAAGCGGCATTTCAAAGCGCATGAAATGGCGAGTAAAATGCCCTATTAAACTTCTAGGATAAGGCAAACAGAGACCCGATTAGATCATTTTATATTACGGTAAATATAAGAATTCGGCGTAATTCTATCACATTTGTTCAATTTACGTCGCTGCTATTCCAGATAGCTCATTGTGCTTAGCGGCATCTCAAAGCGCATGAAATGACGAGTGAAATGCACTATTAAACTTCTATGATAGGGCAATCAGAGACCCGATTAGATCATTTTATATTTTGGTTAATTTAAGAATTCAACGAAATTCTATCACATTTGTTCAATTTACGGCGCTCCTATTACAGATAGCGTATTGGGCTAAGCGGCATCTCAAAGCGCATGAAATGCCGAGTAAAACGCACTATTAAACATCTAGGGTAGGGTAAACAGAGACCCCATTAGATCATTTTACATTATGGTTAATAAAAGAATTCTGCGAAATTCTATCACATTTGTTCAGTTTACGTCGCTCCTATTCCAGATAGCGTATTGGGCGAAGCGGCATCTCAAAGCGCATGAAATGGCGAGTGAAATGCACTATTAGACTTCTATGGTAGGGCGAACAGAGACCCGATTAGATCATTTTACATTAAGGTTAATATAAGAATTCAGGGAAATTCTATCACATTTGATCAATTTACGTCGCTCCTATTCCAGCTAGCGTATTGGGCTATGCGGCATCTCAAAGTACATGAAATGTCGAGTAAAATGCACTATTAAACTTCTAGGGCAGGTCAAACAGAGACCCGATTAGATCATTTTATATTATAGATAATTTAAGAATTCAGTGAAATTCTATCACACTTGTTCAGTTTACGTCGCTCCTATTCCAGATAGCGTATTGGCCTCAGCGGCATCTCAAAGCGCATGAAATGCCGAGTAAAACGCACGATTAAACATCTAGGGTAGGGCAAATAAAGACCCCATTAGATCATTTTACATTATGGTTAATAAAAGAATTCTGCGAAATTCTATCACATTTGTTCAATTTACGTCGCTCCTATTCCAGATAGCGTATTGGGCTATTGCGGCATCTCAAAGCGCATGAAATGACGAGTGAAAGGCACTCTTAAACTTCTAGGGTAGGGTGAACAGAGAACCGATTAGATCATTTTATATTACGGTTAATATAAGAATGCAGCGTAATTCTATCACATTTGTTCAACTTACGTCGCTCCTACTTCAGATAGCGTACTGGGCTCGGCGGCATCTTAAAGCGCAAGCAATGGCGAGTAAAATGCACTATTAAACTTCTAGGGTAGGGCAAACAGAGACCCGATAAGATGATTTTATATTATGGTTAATTTAAGAATTCAGCCAAATTCTATCACATTTGTTCAATTTACGTCGCTCCTATTTCAGATAGCGTATTGGGCTAAGCGCCATCTCAAAGCGCATGAAATGGCGAGTAAAATGCACTATTAAACTTCTAGGGTAGGGCAAACAGAGACCCGATTAGATAATTTTATATTATGGTTAATTTAAGAATTCAGCCAAATTCTATCACATTTGTTCAATTTACGTCGCTCCTATTTCAGATAGCGTACTGGGCTAGGCGGAATCTTAAAGCGTGTGGATTGGCGAGTAAAATGCACTATTAAACTTCTATGATAGGGCAATCGGAGACGCGATTAGATCATTTTATATTTTGGTTCATATAAGAATTCAGCGAAATTCTATCAGAATTGTTCAATTTACGTCGCTCCTACTTCAGATAGCGTATTGGGCTAAGCGGCATCTCAATGCGCATGAAATGGCGAGTAAAATTCACTATTAAACTTCTAGGATAAGGCAAACAGGGACCCGATTAGATCATATTATATTATGGTTAATTTACGAATTCAGCAAAATTCTATCACATTTGTTCAATTTACATCGCTCCTATTTCAGATATCGCATTGGGCTAAGCGGCAACTCAAAGCGCATGAAATGACGAGTGAAATGCAGTATTAAACTTCTAGGGTAGGGAGAACAGAGACCCGATTAGATCATATTATATTATGGTTAATTTACGAATTCAGCAAAATTCTATCACATTTGTTCAATTTACATCGCTCCTATTTCAGATATCGTATTGGGCTAAGCGGCAACTCAAAGCGCATGAAATGACGAGTGAAATGCAGTATTAAACTTCTAGGGTAGGGAGAACAGAGACCCGATTAGATCATTTTACATTAAGGTTAATATAAGAATCCAGGGAAATTCTATCACATTTGTTCAATTTACGTCGCTCCTATTTCAGATAGCGTATTGGGCTAGGCGGCATCTTAAAGCACGTGGAAGGGCGAGTAAAATGCACTATTAAACTTATAGGGTAGGGCAAACAGAGACCCGATTAGATCATATTATATTATGGTTAATTTACGAATTCAGCAAAATTCTATCACATTTGTTCAATTTACATCGCTCCTATTTCAGATATCGCATTGGGCTAAGCGGCAACTCAAAGCGCATGAAATGACGAGTGAAATGCAGTATTAAACTTCTAGGGTAGGGCAAACAGAGACCCGATTAGATCATTTTATATTATGGTTAATTTAAGAATTCTGCCAAATTCTATCACATTTGTTCAATTTACGTCGCTCCTATTTCAGACAGCGTATTGGGCTAAGCGGCATCTCAAAGCGCATAAAATTGCGAGTAAAATGCACTGCTAAACTTGTAGGGTAGGTCAAACAGAGACCCGATTAGATCATTTTATATTATAGTTAATTTAAGATGTCAGCAAAATTCTGTCACATTTGTTCAATTTACGTCGCTCCAATTTCAGATAGCGTACTGGGTTAGGCGGCATCTTAAAGCGCGTGGAATGGCGATCAAAATGCACTATTAAACTTCCATGATAGGGCAATCAGAGACCCGACTAGATCATTTAATATTTTGGTTAATATAAGAATTCAGCTAAATTCTATCACAATTGTTCAATTTACGTCGCTCCTATTTCAGATAGCGTATTGGGCTAAGCGGCATCTCAAAGCGCATGAAATGACGAGTGAAAGGCACTCTTAAACTTCTAGGGTAGGGTGAACAGAGAACCGATTAGATCATTTTATATTACGGTTAATACAAGAATTCAGCGTAATTCTATCACATTTGTTCAACTTACGTCGCTCCTACTTCAGATAGCGTACTGGGCTCGGCGGCATCTTAAAGCGCAAGAAATGGCGAGTAAAATGCACTATTAAACTTCTAGGGTAGGGCGAACAGAGTCCCGATTAGATCATTTTACATTAAGGTTAATATAAGAATTCAGGGAAATTCTATCACATTTGATCAATTTACGTCGCTCCTATTCCAGATAGCGTATTGGGCTATGCGGCATCTCAAAGCACATGAAATGGCGAGTAAAATGCACTATTAAACTTCTAGGGTAGGTCAAACAGAGACCCGATTAGATCATTTTATATTATGGATAATTTAAGAATTCAGTGAAATTCTATCACACTTGTTCAATTTACGTCGCTCCTATTTCAGATAGCGTATTGGGCTAAGCGGCATTTCAAAGCGCATGAAATGAAGAGTAAAATGCCCTATTAAACTTCTAGGATAAGGCAAACAGAGACCCGATTAGATCATTTTATATTACGGTAAATATAAGAATTTGGCGTAATTCTATCACATTTGTTCAATTTACGTCGCTGCTATTCCAGATAGCTTATTGTGCTTAGCGGCATCTCAAAGCGCATGAAATGACGAGTGAAATGCACTATTAAACTTCTAGGATAAGGCAAACAGAGACCCGATTAGATCATTTTATATTTTAGTTAATATAAGAATTCAGTGAAATTCTATCACATTTGTTCAATTTACGTCGCTCATATTTCAGATAGCGAACTGGGCTATGCGGCATCTTAAAGCGCGCGGAATCGCGAGTAAAATGCACTATTAAACTTCTATGCTAGGGCAATCAGAGACCCGATTAGATCATTTTATATTTTGGTTAATATAAGAATTCAGTGAAATTCTATCACATTTGTTCAATTTACGTCACTCCTATTTCAGATAGCGTATTGGGCAAAGCGGCATCTCAAAGCGTATGAAATGGCGAATAAAATGCACTATTAAAGTTCTAGGCTAGGGCGAACAGAGATCCGATCAGATCATTTTACATTATGGTTAATAAAAGAGTTCAGCGAAATTCTATCACTTTGTTCAACTTATATCGCTCCAATTTCAGATAGCGTATTACGCTAAGCGGCATTTCAAAGCGCATGAAATGGCGAGTAAAATGACCTATTAAACTTCTAGGATAAGGCAAACAGAGACCCGATTAGATCATTTTATATTACGGTAAATATAAGAATCCGGCGTAATTCTATCACATTTGTTCAATTTACGTCGCTGCTATTCCAGATAGCTTATTGTGCTTAGCGGCATCTCAAAGCGCATGAAATGACGAGTGAAATGCACTATTAAACTTCTATGATAGGGCAATCAGAGACCCGACTAGATCATTTAATATTTTGGTTAATAAAAGAATTCTGCGAAATTCTATCACATTTGTTCAATTTATGTCGCTCCTATTCCAGATAGCGTATTGGGCTAAGCGGCATCTCAAAGCGCATGAAATTACGAGTGAAATGAACTATTAAGCTTCTAGGGTAGGACAAACAGAGACCCGATTAGATCATTTTACACAATGGTTAATAAAAGAATTCAGCGAAATTCTATCACATTTGTTCAATTTACGTCGCTCCTATTCCAGATAGCGTATTGGGCTAAGCGGCATCTCAAAGCGCATGAAATGGCGAGTGAAATGCACTATCAGACTTCTATGGTAGGGCGAACAGAGACACGATTAGATCATTTTACATTAAGGTGAATATAAGAATTCAGGGAAGTTCTATCACATTTGTTCAATTTACGTCGCTCCTATTCCAGATAGCGTATTGGGCTATGCGGCAGCTTAAAGCACATGAAATGGCGAGTAAAGTGCACTACTAAACTTCTATGATAGGGCAATCAGAGACCCGATTAGATCATTTTATAGTTTGTTTAATATAAGATTTCAGGGAAATTCTATCGCATTTGTTCAATTTACGTCGCTCCTATTTCAGATAGCGTATTCGGCTATGCGGCATCTCAAAGCGCATGAAATGGCGAGTAAAATGCACTATTAAAGTTCTAGGCTAGGGCGAACAGAGATCCGATTAGATCATTTTACATTATGGTTAATAAAAGAGTTCAGCGAAATTCTATCACATTTGTTCAACTTATATCGCTCCTATTTCAGATAGCGTATTAGGCTAAGCGGCATCTCAAAGCGCATGAAATGACGAGTGAAAGGCGCTATTAAACTTCTAGGGTAGGGCGAACAGAGAACCGATTAGATCATTTTATATTACGGTTAATATAAGGATTCAGCGTAATTCTATCACATTTGTTCAACTTACGTCGCTCGTACTTCAGATAGCGTACTGGGCTCGGCGGCATCTTAAAGCGCAAGAAATGGCGAGTAAAATGCACTATTAAACTTCTAGGGTAGGGCAAACAGAGACCCGATAAGATGATTTTATATTATGGTTAATTTAAGAATTCAGCGAAACTGTCTCATATTTGTTCAATTTACGTCGCTCCTATTTCAGATAGCGTATTGGGCTAAGCGGCATCTCAATGCGCATGAAATGGCGAGTAAAATGCACTATTAAACTTCTAGGATAAGGCAAACAGGGACCCGATTAGATCATTTTATATTACGGTTAATATAAGAATTCAGCGTAATTCTATCACATTTGTTCAATTTACGTCGCTCCTATTTCAGATAGCGTATTGGACTAAGCGCCATCTCAAAGCGCATGAAATGGCGAGTAAAATGCACTATTAAACTTCTAGGGTAGGGCAAACAGAGACGCGATTAGATCATTTTATATTATGGTTAATTTAAGAATTCAGCCAAATTCTATCACATTTGTTCAATTTACGTCGCTCCTATTTCAGATAGCGTACTGGGCTAGGCGGAATCTTAAAGCGCGTGGATTGGCGAGTAAAATGCACTATTAAACTTCTATGATAGGGCAATCAGAGACCCGATTAGATCATTTTATATTTTGGTTAATATAAGAATTCAGCGAAATCCTATCACAATTGTTCTATTTACGTCGCTCCTACTTCAGATAGCGTATTGGGCTAAGCGCCATCTCAAAGCGCATGAAATGGTGAGTAAAATGCACTATTATACTTCTAGGGAAGGGCAAACAGAGACCCGATTAGATCATTTTATATTATGGTTAATTTAAGAATTCAGCCAAATTCTATCACATTTGTTCAATTTACGTCGCTCCTATTTCAGATAGCGTACTGGGCTAGGCGGAATCTTAAAACGCGTGGATTGGCGAGTAAAATGCACTATTAAACTTCTATGATAGGGCAATCAGAGACCCGATTAGATCATTTTATATTATGGTTAATTTAAGAATTCAGCCAAATTCTGTCACATTTGTTCAATTTACGTCGCTCCTATTGCAGATAGCGTATTGGGCTAAGCGGCATCTCAAAGCGCATAAAATGGCGAGTAAAATGCACTATTAAACTTATAGGGTAGGGCAAACAGAGACCCGATTAGATCATATTACATTATGGTTAATTTACGAATTCAGCAAAATTCTATCACATTTGTTCAATTTACATCGCTCCTATTTCAGATATCGTATTGGGCCAAGCGGCAACTCAAAGCGCATGAAATGACGAGTGAAATGCAGTATTAAACTTCTAGGGTAGGGAGAACAGAGACCCGATTAGATCATTTTACATTAAGGTTAATATAAGAATTCAGGGAAATTCTATCACATTTGTTCAATTTACGTCGCTCCTATTTCAGATAGCGTACTGGGCTAGGCGGAATCTTAAAGCGCGTGGATTGGCGAGTAAAATGCACTATTAAACTTCTATGATAGGGCAATCGGAGACGCGATTAGATCATTTTATATTTTGGTTAATATAAGAATTCAGCGAAATTCTATCACAATTGTTCTATTTACGTCGCTCCTATTTCAGATAGCGTATTGGGCTAGGCGGAATCTTAAAGCGCGTGGATTGGCGAGTAAAATGCACTATTAAACTTCTATGATAGGGCAATCGGAGACGCGATTAGATCATTTTATATTTTGGTTAATATAAGAATTCAGCGAAATTCTATCACAATTGTTCTATTTACGTCGCTCCTATTTCAGATAGCGTATTGGGCTAAGCGGCATCTCAAAGCGCATGAAATGGCGAGTGAAATGCACTATTAAACTTCTAGGGTAGGGCGAACAGAGACCCGATTAGATCATTTTACATTATGGTTAATATAAGTATTCAGGGAAATTCTATCACATTTGTTCAATTTACGTCGCTCCTATTTCAGATAGCGTATTGGGCTAAGCGGCATCTCAAAGCGCATGAAATTGCGAGTGAAATGCACTAGTAATCTTCTAGGGTAGGGCGAACAGAGACCCGATTAGATCATTTTATATTACGGTTAATTTAAGAATTCAGCCAAATTCTATCACATTTGTTCAATTTACGTCGCTCCTATTTCAGATAGCGTATTGGGCTAAGCGGCATCTCAAAGCGCATGAAATGGCGAGTGAAATGCACTGTTAAACTTCTAGGGTAGGGCAAACAGAGACCCGATTAGATCATTTTATATTATGGTTAATTTAAGAATTCAGCCGAATTCTATCACATTTGTTCAATTTACGTCGCTCCTATTGCAGATAGCGTATTGGGCTAAGCGGCATCTCAAAGCGCATGAAATGACGAGTGAAATGCGCTTGTAATCTTCTAGGGTAGGGCGAACAGAGACCCGATTAGATCATTTTATATTACGGTTAATATAAGAATTCAGCGTAATTCTATCACATTTGTTCAACATACGTCGCTCCTATTTCAGATAGTGTACTGGGCTAGGCGGCCTCTTAAAGCACGTGGAAGGGCGAGTAAAATGCACTACTAAACTTCTATGATAGGGCAATGAGAGTCCCGTTTAGATCATTTTATATTTTGTTTAATATAAGATTTCAGGGAAATTCTATCACATTTGTTCAATTTACGTCGCTCCTATGTCAGATAGCGACTTGGGCTAAGCGGCATCTCAAAGCGCATGAAATGGCGAGTAAAATGCACTATTAAACTTATAGGGTAGGGCAAACAGAGACCCGATTAGATCATATTATATTATGGTTAATTTACGAATTCAGCAAAATTCTATCACATTTGTTCAATTTACATCGCTCCTATTTCAGATATCGTATTGGGCTAAGCGGCAACTCAAAGCGCATGAAATGACGAGTGAAATGCAGTATTAAACTTCTAGGGTAGGGAGAACATAGACCCGATTAGATCATTTTACATTAAGGTTAATATAAGAATTCAGGGAAATTCTATCACATTTGTTCAATTTACGTCGCTCCTATTTCAGATAGCGTATTGGGCTAAGCGGCATCTCAAAGCGCATGAAATTGCGAGTAAAATGCACTGCTAAACTTGTAGGGTAGGTCAAACAGAGACCCGATTAGATCATTTTATATTATAGTTAATTTAAGATGTCAGCAAAATTCTGTCACATTTGTTCAATTTACGTCGCTCCAATTTCAGATAGCGTACTGGGCTCGGCGGCATCTTAAAGCGCAAGAAATGGCGAGTAAAATGCACTATTAAACTTCTAGGGTAGGGCAAGCAGAGACCCGATTAGATCATTTTATATTATGGTTAATTTAAGAATTCAGCCAAATTCTATCACATTTGTTCAATTTACGTCGCTCCTATTTCAGATAGCGTACTGGGCTAGGCGGAATCTTAAAGCGCGTGGATTGGCGAGTAAAATGCACTATTAAACTTCAATGATAGGGCAATCGGAGACGCGATTAGATCATTTTATATTTTGGTTAATATAAGAATTCAGCGAAATTCTATCACAATTGTTCTATTTACGTCGCTCCTATTTCAGATAGCGTATTGGGCTAGGCGGAATCTTAAAGCGCGTGGATTGGCGAGTAAAATGCACTATTAAACTTCTGTGATAGGGCAATCGGAGACGCGATTAGATCATTTTATATTTTGGTTAATATAAGATTTCAGCGAAATTCTATCACGTTTGTTCAATTTACATCGCTCCTATTTCAGATATCGTATTGGGCTAAGCGGCAACTCAAAGCGCATGAAATGACGAGTGAAATGCAGTATTAAACTTCTAGGGTAGGGAGAACAGAGACCCGATTAGATCATTTTACATTAATGTTAATATAAGGATTCAGGGAAATTCTATCACATTTGTTCAATTTACGTCGCTCCTATTTCAGATAGTGTACTGGGCTAGGCGGCATCTTAAAGCACGTGGAAGGGCGAGTAAAATGCACTACTAAACTTCTATGATAGGGCAATCAGAGTCCCGTTTAGATCATTTTATATTTTGTTTAATATAAGATTTGAGGGAAATTCTATCACATTTGTTCAATTTACGTCGCTCCTATTTCAGATAGCGTATTGGGCTATGCGGCATCTCAAAGCGCATGAAATGACGAGTGAAAGGCACTCTTAAACTTCTAGGGTAGGGTGAACAGAGAACCGATTAGATCATTTTATATTACGGTTAATATAAGAATGCAGCGTAATTCTATCACATTTGTTCAACTTACGTCGCTCCTACTTCAGATAGCGTACTGGGCTCGGCGTCATCTTAAAGCGCAAGAAATGGCGAGTAAAATGCACTATTAAACTTCTAGGGTAGGGCAAGCAGGGACCCGATTAGATCATTTTATATTATGGTTAATTTAAGAATTCAGCCAAATTCTATCACATTTGTTCAATTTACGTCGCTCCTATTTCAGATAGCGTACTGGGCTAGGCGGAATCTTAAAGCGCGTGGATTGGCGAGTAAAATGCACTATTAAACTTCTATGATAGGGCAATCGGAGACGCGATTAGATCATTTTATATTTTGGTTAATATAAGAATTCAGCGAAATTCTATCACAATTGTTCTATTTACGTCGCTCCTATTTCAGATAGCGTATTGGGCTAGGCGGAATCTTAAAGCGCGTGGATTGGCGAGTAAAATGCACTATTAAACTTCTATGATAGGGCAATCGGAGACGCGATTAGATCATTTTATATTTTGGTTAATATAAGATTTCAGCGAAATTCTATCACGTTTGTTCAATTTACATCGCTCCTATTTCAGATATCGTATTGGGCTAAGCGGCAACTCAAAGCGCATGAAATGACGAGTGAAATGCAGTATTAAACTTCTAGGGTAGGGCGAACAGAGACCCGATTAGATCATTTTACATTAATGTTAATATAAGGATTCAGGGAAATTCTATCACATTTGTTCAATTTACGTCGCTCCTATTTCAGATAGTGTACTGGGCTAGGCGGCATCTTAAAGCACGTGGAAGGGCGAGTAAAATGCACTACTAAACTTCTATGATAGGGCAATCAGAGTCCCGTTTAGATCATTTTATATTTTGTTTAATATAAGATTTGAGGGAAATTCTATCACATTTGTTCAATTTACGTCGCTCCTATTTCAGATAGCGTATTGGGCTATGCGGCATCTCAAAGCGCATGAAATGACGAGTGAAAGGCACTCTTAAACTTCTAGGGTAGGGTGAACAGAGAACCGATTAGATCATTTTATATTACGGTTAATATAAGAATGCAGCGTAATTCTATCACATTTGTTCAACTTACGTCGCTCCTACTTCAGATAGCGTACTGGGCTCGGCGTCATCTTAAAGCGCAAGAAATGGCGAGTAAAATGCACTATTAAACTTCTAGGGTAGGGCAAACAGAGACCCGATTAGATCATTTTATATTATGGTTAATTTAAGAATTCAGCCAAATTCTATCACATTTGTTCAATTTACGTCGCTCCTATTTCAGATAGCGTACTGGGCTAGGCAGAATCTTAAAGCGCGTGGATTGGCGAGTAAAATGCACTATTAAACTTCTATGATAGGGCAATCAGAGACCCGATTAGATCATTTTATATTATGGTTAATTTAAGAATTCAGCCAAATTCTATCACATTTGTTCAATTTACGTCGCTCCTATAGCAGATAGTGTACTGGGCTAGGCGGCATCTTAAAGCACGTGGAAGGGCGAGTAAAATGCACTACTAAACTTCTATGATAGGGCAATGAGCGTCCCGTTTAGATCATTTTATATCTTGTTTAATATAAGATTTCAGGGAAATTCTATCACATTTGTTCAATTTACGTCGCTCCTATGTCAGATAGCGACTTGGGCTAAGCGGCATCTCAAAGCGCATGAAATGGCGAGTAAAATGCACTATTAAACTTCTATGCTAGGGCAATCAGAGACCCGATTAGATCATTTTATATTTTGGTTAATATAAGAATTCAGTGAAATTCTATCACATTTGTTCAATTTACGTCACTCCTATTTCAGATAGCGTATTGGGCAAAGCGGCATCTCAAAGCGTATGAAATGGCGAATAAAATGCACTATTAAAGTTCTAGGCTAGGGCGAACAGAGATCCGATCAGATCATTTTACATTATGGTTAATAAAAGAGTTCAGCGAAATTCTATCACTTTGTTCAACTTAAATCGCTCCTATTTCAGATAGCGTATTACGCTAAGCGGCATTTCAAAGCGCATGAAATGGCGAGTAAAATGCCCTATTAAACTTCTAGGATAAGGCAAACAGAGACCCGATTAGATCATTTTATATTACGGTAAATATAAGAATTCGGCGTAATTCTATCACATTTGTTCAATTTACGTCGCTGCTATTCCAGATAGCTCATTGTGCTTAGCGGCATCTCAAAGCGCATGAAATGACGAGTGAAATGCACTATTAAACTTCTATGATAGGGCAATCAGAGACCCGATTAGATCATTTTATATTTTGGTTAATTTAAGAATTCAACGAAATTCTATCACATTTGTTCAATTTACGGCGCTCCTATTACAGATAGCGTATTGGGCTAAGCGGCATCTCAAAGCGCATGAAATGCCGAGTAAAACGCACTATTAAACATCTAGGGTAGGGTAAACAGAGACCCCATTAGATCATTTTACATTATGGTTAATAAAAGAATTCTGCGAAATTCTATCACATTTGTTCAGTTTACGTCGCTCCTATTCCAGATAGCGTATTGGGCGAAGCGGCATCTCAAAGCGCATGAAATGGCGAGTGAAATGCACTATTAGACTTCTATGGTAGGGCGAACAGAGACCCGATTAGATCATTTTACATTAAGGTTAATATAAGAATTCAGGGAAATTCTATCACATTTGATCAATTTACGTCGCTCCTATTCCAGCTAGCGTATTGGCCTCAGCGGCATCTCAAAGCGCATGAAATGCCGAGTAAAACGCACGATTAAACATCTAGGGTAGGGTGAACAGAGAACCGATTAGATCATTTTATATTACGGTTAATATAAGAATGCAGCGTAATTCTATCACATTTGTTCAACTTACGTCGCTCCTACTTCAGATAGCGTACTGGGCTCGGCGGCATCTTAAAGCGCAAGCAATGGCGAGTAAAATGCACTATTAAACTTCTAGGGTAGGGCAAACAGAGACCCGATAAGATGATTTTATATTATGGTTAATTTAAGAATTCAGCCAAATTCTATCACATTTGTTCAATTTACGTCGCTCCTATTTCAGATAGCGTATTGGGCTAAGCGCCATCTCAAAGCGCATGAAATGGCGAGTAAAATGCACTATTAAACTTCTAGGGTAGGGCAAACAGAGACCCGATTAGATAATTTTATATTATGGTTAATTTAAGAATTCAGCCAAATTCTATCACATTTGTTCAATTTACGTCGCTCCTATTTCAGATAGCGTACTGGGCTAGGCGGAATCTTAAAGCGTGTGGATTGGCGAGTAAAATGCACTATTAAACTTCTATGATAGGGCAATCGGAGACGCGATTAGATCATTTTATATTTTGGTTCATATAAGAATTCAGCGAAATTCTATCAGAATTGTTCAATTTACGTCGCTCCTACTTCAGATAGCGTATTGGGCTAAGCGGCATCTCAATGCGCATGAAATGGCGAGTAAAATTCACTATTAAACTTCTAGGATAAGGCAAACAGGGACCCGATTAGATCATATTATATTATGGTTAATTTACGAATTCAGCAAAATTCTATCACATTTGTTCAATTTACATCGCTCCTATTTCAGATATCGCATTGGGCTAAGCGGCAACTCAAAGCGCATGAAATGACGAGTGAAATGCAGTATTAAACTTCTAGGGTAGGGAGAACAGAGACCCGATTAGATCATATTATATTATGGTTAATTTACGAATTCAGCAAAATTCTATCACATTTGTTCAATTTACATCGCTCCTATTTCAGATATCGCATTGGGCTAAGCGGCAACTCAAAGCGCATGAAATGACGAGTGAAATGCAGTATTAAACTTCTAGGGTAGGGAGAACAGAGACCCGATTAGATCATTTTACATTAAGGTTAATATAAGAATCCAGGGAAATTGTATCACATTTGTTCAATTTACGTCGCTCCTATTTCAGATAGCGTATTGGGCTAGGCGGCATCTTAAAGCACGTGGAAGGGCGAGTAAAATGCACTATTAAACTTATAGGGTAGGGCAAACAGAGACCCGATTAGATCATATTATATTATGGTTAATTTACGAATTCAGCAAAATTCTATCACATTTGTTCAATTTACATCGCTCCTATTTCAGATATCGCATTGGGCTAAGCGGCAACTCAAAGCGCATGAAATGACGAGTGAAATGCAGTATTAAACTTCTAGGGTAGGGCAAACAGAGACCCGATTAGATCATTTTATATTATGGTTAATTTAAGAATTCTGCCAAATTCTATCACATTTGTTCAATTTACGTCGCTCCTATTTCAGATAGCGTATTGGGCTAAGCGGCATCTCAAAGCGCATAAAATTGCGAGTAAAATGCACTGCTAAACTTGTAGGGTAGGTTAAACAGAGACCCGATTAGATCATTTTATATTATAGTTAATTTAAGATGTCAGCAAGATTCTGTCACATTTGTTCAATTTACGTCGCTCCAATTTCAGATAGCGTACTGGGTTAGGCGGCATCTTAAAGCGCGTGGAATGGCGATCAAAATGCACTATTAAACTTCCATGATAGGGCAATCAGAGACCCGACTAGATCATTTAATATTTTGGTTAATATAAGAATTCAGCTAAATTCTATCACAATTGTTCAATTTACGTCGCTCCTATTTCAGATAGCGTATTGGGCTAAGCGGCATCTCAAAGCGCATGAAATGACGAGTGAAAGGCACTCTTAAACTTCTAGGGTAGGGTGAACAGAGAACCGATTAGATCATTTTATATTACGGTTAATACAAGAATTCAGCGTAATTCTATCACATTTGTTCAACTTACGTCGCTCCTACTTCAGATAGCGTACTGGGCTCGGCGGCATCTTAAAGCGCAAGAAATGGCGAGTAAAATGCACTATTAAACTTCTAGGGTAGGGCGAACAGAGTCCCGATTAGATCATTTTACATTAAGGTTAATATAAGAATTCAGGGAAATTCTATCACATTTGATCAATTTACGTCGCTCCTATTCCAGATAGCGTATTGGGCTATGCGGCATCTCAAAGCACATGAAATGGCGAGTAAAATGACCTATTAAACTTCTAGGGTAGGTCAAACAGAGACCCGATTAGATCATTTTATATTATGGATAATTTAAGAATTCAGTGAAATTCTATCACACTTGTTCAATTTACGTCGCTCCTATTTCAGATAGCGTATTGGGCTAAGCGGCATTTCAAAGCGCATGAAATGAAGAGTAAAATGCCCTATTAAACTTCTAGGATAAGGCAAACAGAGACCCGATTAGATCATTTTATATTACGGTAAATATAAGAATTTGGCGTAATTCTATCACATTTGTTCAATTTACGTCGCTGCTATTCCAGATAGCTTATTGTGCTTAGCGGCATCTCAAAGCGCATGAAATGACGAGTGAAATGCACTATTAAACTTCTAGGATAAGGCAAACAGAGACCCGATTAGATCATTTTATATTTTAGTTAATATAAGAATTCAGTGAAATTCTATCACATTTGTTCAATTTACGTCGCTCATATTTCAGATAGCGAACTGGGCTATGCGGCATCTTAAAGCGCGCGGAATCGCGAGTAAAATGCACTATTAAACTTCTATGCTAGGGCAATCAGAGACCCGATTAGATCATTTTATATTTTGGTTAATATAAGAATTCAGTGAAATTCTATCACATTTGTTCAATTTACGTCACTCCTATTTCAGATAGCGTATTGGGCAAAGCGGCATCTCAAAGCGTATGAAATGGCGAATAAAATGCACTATTAAAGTTCTAGGCTAGGGCGAACAGAGATCCGATCAGATCATTTTACATTATGGTTAATAAAAGAGTTCAGCGAAATTCTATCACTTTGTTCAACTTATATCGCTCCAATTTCAGATAGCGTATTACGCTAAGCGGCATTTCAAAGCGCATGAAATGGCGAGTAAAATGACCTATTAAACTTCTAGGATAAGGCAAACAGAGACCCGATTAGATCATTTTATATTACGGTAAATATAAGAATCCGGCGTAATTCTATCACATTTGTTCAATTTACGTCGCTGCTATTCCAGATAGCTTATTGTGCTTAGCGGCATCTCAAAGCGCATGAAATGACGAGTGAAATGCACTATTAAACTTCTATGATAGGGCAATCAGAGACCCGACTAGATCATTTAATATTTTGGTTAATAAAAGAATTCTGCGAAATTCTATCACATTTGTTCAATTTACGTCGCTCCTATTCCAGATAGCGTATTGGGCTAAGCGGCATCTCAAAGCGCATGAAATTACGAGTGAAATGAACTATTAAGCTTCTAGGGTAGGACAAACAGAGACCCGATTAGATCATTTTACATAATGGTTAATAAAAGAATTCAGCGAAATTCTATCACATTTGTTCAATTTACGTCGCTCCTATTCCAGATAGCGTATTGGGCTAAGCGGCATCTCAAAGCGCATGAAATGGCGAGTGAAATGCACTATCAGACTTCTATGGTAGGGCGTACAGAGACCCGATTAGATCATTTTATAGTTTGTTTAATATAAGATTTCAGGGAAATTCTATCGCATTTGTTCAATTTACGTCGCTCCTATTTCAGATAGCGTATTCGGCTATGCGGCATCTCAAAGCGCATGAAATGGCGAGTAAAATGCACTATTAGATTTCTATGGTAGGGCGTACAGAGACCCGATTAGATCATTTTATATTATGGTTAATTTAAGAATTCAGCAAAATTCTATCACATTTGTTCAATTTACGTCGCTCCTATTTCAGATACCGTACTGGGCTCGGCGGCATCTTAAAGCGCGTGGAATGGCGAGTGAAATGCACTATTAGACTTCTATGGTAGGGCGAACAGAGACCCGACTAGATCATTTTACATTAAGGTTAATATAAGAATTCAGGGAAATTCTATCACTTTTGTTCAATTTACGTCGCTCCCATTCCAGATAGCGTATTGGGCTATGCGGCATCTCGAAGCGCATGAAATGGCGAGTACAATGCACTATTAAACTTCTAGGGTAAGGCAAACAGAGACTCGATTAGATCATTTTATATTACTGTTAATATAAGAATGCAGCGTAATTCTATCACATTTGTTCAAGTTACGTCGCTCATATTTCAGATAGCGTACTGGGCTAGGCGGCATCTTAAAGCGCGTGGAATGGCGAGTAAAATGCACTACTAAACTTCTATGATAGGGCAATCAGAGACCCGATTAGATCATTTTATATTTTGTTTAATATAAGATTTCAGGGAAATTCTATCGCATTTGTTCAATTTACGTCGCTCCTATTTCAGATAGCGTATTGGGCTAAGCGGTATCTCAAAGCGCATGAAATGGAGAATAAAATGCACTATTAAAGTTCTAGGCTAGGGCGAACAGACACCCGATTAGATCATTTTATATTATGGTTAATTTAAGAATTCAGCAAAATTCTATCACATTTGTTCAATTTACGTCGCTTCTATTTCAGATAGCGTATTGGGCAAAGCGGCATCTCAAAGCGTATGAAATGGCGAATAAAATGCACTATTAAAGTTCTAGGCTAGGGCGAACAGAGATCCGATTAGATCATTTTACATTATGGTTAATAAAAGAGTTCAGCGAAATTCTATCACATTTGTTCAACTTATATCGCTCCTATTTCAGATAGCGTATTAGGCTAAGCGGCATCTCAAAGCGCATGAAATGACGAGTGAAAGGCGCTATTAAACTTCTAGGGTAGGGCGAACAGAGAACCGATTAGATCATTTTATATTACGGTTAATATAAGGATTCAGCGTAATTCTATCACATTTGTTCAACTTACGTCGCTCGTACTTCAGATAGCGTACTGGGCTCGGCGGCATCTTAAAGCGCAAGAAATGGCGAGTAAAATGCACTATTAAACTTCTAGGGTAGGGCAAACAGAGACCCGATAAGATGATTTTATATTATGGTTAATTTAAGAATTCAGCCAAATTCTATCACATTTGTTCAATTTACGTCGCTCCTATTTCAGATAGCGTACTGGGCTAGGCGGAATCTTAAAGCGCGTGGATTGGCGAGTAAAATGCACTATTAAACTTCTATGATAGGGCAATCAGAGACCCGATTAGATCATTTTATATTTTGGTTAATATAAGAATTCAGCGAAATTCTATCACAATTGTTCTATTTACGTCGCTCCTATTTCAGATAGCGTACTGGGCTAGGCGGAATCTTAAAGCGCGTGGATTGGCGTGTAAAATGCACTATTAAACTTCTATGATAAGGCAATCAGAGACCCGATTAGATCATTTTATATTTTGGTTAATATAAGAATTCAGGGAAATTCTATCACATTTGTTCAATTTACGTCGCTCCTATTTCAGATAGCGTATTGGGCTAAGCGGCAACTCAAAGCGCATGAAATGGGGAGTAAAATGCACTATTAAACTTCTAGGGTAGTGCAAACAGAGACCCGATAAGATGATTTTATATTATGGTTAACTTAAGAATTCAGCGAAACTGTATCGTATTTGTTCAATTTACGTCGCTCCTATTTCAGATAGCGTATTGGGCTAAGCGGCATCTCAATGCGCATGAAATGGCGAGTAAAATGCACTATTAAACTTCTAGGGTAGGGCAAACAGAGACCCGATTAGATCATTTTATATTTTGTTTAATATAAGATTTCAGGGAAATTCTATCACATTTGTTTAATTTACGTCGCTCCAATTTCAGATAGCGTATTGGGCGAAGCGGCATCTCAAAGCGCATGAAATGGCGACTAAAATGCACTATTAAACTTCTAGGGTAGGGCAAGCAGAGACCCGATTAGATCATTTTATATTATGGTTAATTTAAGAATTCAGCAAAATTCTATCACATTCGTTCAATTTAGGTCGCTCCTATTTCAGATAGCGTTCTGGGCTAGGCGGCATCTTAACGCGCGTGGAATGGCGAGTAAAATGCACTGCTAAACTTCTATGATAGGGCAATCAGAGACCCGATTAGATCATTTTATATTTTGTTTAATATAAGATTTCAGGGAAATTCTATCACATTTGTTCAATTTACGTCGCTCCTATTTCAGATAGCGTGTTGGGCTAAGCGGCATCTGAAAGCGCATGAAATGGCGAGTAAAATGCAATACTAAACTTCTAGGATAAGGCAAACAGAGACCCGATTAGATCATTTTATATTTTGGTTAATATAAGATTTCAGCGAAATTCAATCACATTTGTTCAATTTACATCGCTCCTATTTCAGATAGCGTATTGGGCTAAGCGGCATCTCAAAGCGCATGAAATGACGAGTGAAATGCGCTTGTAATCTTCTAGGGTAGGGCGAACAGAGACCCGATTAGATCATTTTATATTACGGTTAATATAAGAATTCAGCGTAATTCTATCACATTTGTTCAACATACGTCGCTCCTATTTCAGATAGTGTACTGGGCTAGGCGGCATCTTAAAGCACGTGGAAGGGCGAGTAAAATGCACTACTAAACTTCTATGATAGGGCAATGAGAGTCCCGTTTAGATCATTTTATATTTTGTTTAATATAAGATTTCAGGGAAATTCTATCACATTTGTTCAATTTACGTCGCTCCTATTTCAGATAGCGTATTGGGCTAAGCGGCATCTCAAAGCGCATGAAATTGCGAGTAAAATGCACTGCTAAACTTGTAGGGTAGGTCAAACAGAGACCCGATTAGATCATTTTATATTATAGTTAATTTAAGATGTCAGCAAAATTCTGTCACATTTGTTCAATTTACGTCGCTCCAATTTCAGATAGCGTACTGGGTTAGGCGGCATCTTAAAGCGCGTGGAATGGCGATCAAAATGCACTATTAAACTTCCATGATAGGGCAATCAGAGACCCGACTAGATCATTTAATATTTTGGTTAATATAAGAATTCAGCTAAATTCTATCACAATTGTTCAATTTACGTCGCTCCTATTTCAGATAGCGTATTGGGCTAAGCGGCATCTCAAAGCGCATGAAATGACGAGTGAAAGGCACTCTTAAACTTCTAGGGTAGGGTGAACAGAGAACCGATTAGATCATTTTATATTACGGTTAATACAAGAATTCAGCGTAATTCTATCACATTTGTTCAACTTACGTCGCTCCTACTTCAGATAGCGTACTGGGCTCGGCGGCATCTTAAAGCGCAAGAAATGGCGAGTAAAATGCACTATTAAACTTCTAGGGTAGGGCAAACAGAGACCCGATAAGATGATTTTATATTATGGTTAATTTAAGAATTCAGCCAAATTCTATCACATTTGTTCAATTTACGTCGCTCCTATTTCAGATAGCGTATTGGGCTAAGCGGCATCTCAAAGCGCATGAAATGTCGAGTAAAATGCACTTCTAAACTTGTAGGGTAGGGCAAACAGAGACCCGATTAGATCATTTTATATTATGGTTAATTTAAGATGTCAGCAAAATTCTGTCACATTTGTTCAATTTACGTCGCTCCAATTTCAGATAGCATACTGGGCTAGGAGGCATCTTAAAGCGCGTGGAATGGCGATCAAAATGCACTATTAAACTTCTATGATAGGGCAATCAGAGACCCGACTAGATCATTTTATATTTTGGTTCATATAAGAATTCAGCGAAATTCTATCAGAATTGTTCAATTTACGTCGCTCCTACTTCAGATAGCGTATTGGGCTAAGCGGCATCTCAATGCGCATGAAATGGCGAGTAAAATTCACTATTAAACTTCTAGGATAAGGCAAACAGGGACCCGATTAGATCATTTTATATTACGGTTAATATAAGAATTCGGCGAAATTCTATCACATTTGTTCAACTTACGTCGCTCCTATTTCAGATAGCGTGTTGGGCTAAGCGGCATCTGAAAGCGCATGAAATGGCGAGTGAAATTCACTATTAGACTTCTATGGTAGGGCGAACAGAGTCCCGATTAGATCATTTTACATTAAGGTTAATATAAGAATTCAGGGAAATTCTATCACATTTGATCAATTTACGTCGCTCCTATTCCAGATAGCGTATTGGGCTATGCGGCATCTCAAAGCACATGAAATGGCGAGTAAAATGCACTATTAAACTTCTAGGGTAGGTCAAACAGAAACCCGATTAGATCATTTTATATTATGGATAATTTAAGAATTCAGTGAAATTCTATCACACTTGTTCAATTTACGTCGCTCCTATTTCAGATAGCGTATTGGGCTAAGCGGCATCTCAAAGCGTATGAAATGGCGAATAAAATGCACTATTAAAGTTCTAGGCTAGGGCGAACAGAGACCCGATTAGATCATTTTATATTTTGGTTAATATAAGAATTGAGTGAAATTCTATCACATTTGTTCAATTTACGTCGCTCATATTTCAGATAGCGAACTGGGCTATGCGGCATCTTAAAGCGCGCGGAATCGCGAGTAAAATGCACTATTAAACTTCTATGCTAGGGCAATCAGAGACCCGATTAGATCATTTTATATTTTGGTTAATATAAGAATTCAGTGAAATTCTATCACATTTGTTCAATTTACGTCACTCCTATTTCAGATAGCGTATTGGGCAAAGCGGCATCTCAAAGCGTATGAAATGGCGAATAAAATGCACTATTAATGTTCTAGGCTAGGGCGAACAGAGATCCGATCAGATCATTTTACATTATGGTTAATAAAAGAGTTCAGCGAAATTCTATCACTTTGTTCAACTTATATCGCTCCTATTTCAGATAGTGTATTACGCTAAGCGGCATTTCAAAGCGCATGAAATGGCGAGTAAAATGACCTATTAAACTTCTAGGATAAGGCAAACAGAGATCCGATTAGATCATTTTATATTACGGTAAATATAAGAATTCGGCGTAATTCTATCACATTTGTTCAATTTACGTCGCTGCTATTCCAGATAGCTTATTGTGCTTAGCGGCATCTCAAAGCGCATGAAATGACGAGTGAAATGCACTATTAAACTTCTATGATAGGGCAATGAGAGTCCCGTTTAGATCATTTTATATTTTGTTTAATATAAGATTTCAGGGAAATTCTATCACATTTGTTCAATTTACGTCGCTCCTATTTCAGATAGCGTATTGGGCTAAGCGGCATCTCAAAGCGCATGAAATTGCGAGTAAAATGCACTGCTAAACTTGTAGGGTAGGTCAAACAGAGACCCGATTAGATCATTTTATATTATAGTTAATTTAAGATGTCAGCAAAATTCTGTCACATTTGTTCAATTTACGTCGCTCCAATTTCAGATAGCGTACTGGGTTAGGCGGCATCTTAAAGCGCGTGGAATGGCGATCAAAATGCACTATTAAACTTCCATGATAGGGCAATCAGAGACCCGACTAGATCATTTAATATTTTGGTTAATATAAGAATTCAGCTAAATTCTATCACAATTGTTCAATTTACGTCGCTCCTATTTCAGATAGCGTATTGGGCTAAGCGGCATCTCAAAGCGCATGAAATGACGAGTGAAAGGCACTCTTAAACTTCTAGGGTAGGGTGAACAGAGAACCGATTAGATCATTTTATATTACGGTTAATACAAGAATTCAGCGTAATTCTATCACATTTGTTCAACTTACGTCGCTCCTACTTCAGATAGCGTACTGGGCTCGGCGGCATCTTAAAGCGCAAGAAATGGCGAGTAAAATGCACTATTAAACTTCTATGATAGGGCAATCAGAGACCCGACTAGATCATTTTATATTTTGGTTCATATAAGAATTCAGCGAAATTCTATCAGAATTGTTCAATTTACGTCGCTCCTACTTCAGATAGCGTATTGGGCTAAGCGGCATCTCAAAGCGCATGAAATGACGAGTAAAATGCACTATTAACTTCTAGGGTAGGTCAAACAGAGACCCGATTAGATCATTTTATATTATGGATAATTTAAGAATTCAGTGAAATTCTATCACACTTGTTCAATTTACGTCGCTCCTATTTCAGATAGCGTATTGGGCTAAGCGGCATCTCAAAGCGTATGAAATGGCGAATAAAATGCACTATTAAAGTTCTAGGCTAGGGCGAACAGAGACCCGATTAGATCATTTTATATTTTGGTTAATATAAGAATTCAGTGAAATTCTATCACATTTGTTCAATTTACGTCGCTCATATTTCAGATAGCGAACTGGGCTATGCGGCATCTTAAAGCGCGCGGAATCGCGAGTAAAATGCACTATTAAACTTCTATGCTAGGGCAATCAGAGACCCGATTAGATCATTTTATATTTTGGTTAATATAAGAATTCAGTGAAATTCTATCACATTTGTTCAATTTACGTCACTCCTATTTCAGATAGCGTATTGGGCAAAGCGGCATCTCAAAGCGTATGAAATGGCGAATAAAATGCACTATTAAAGTTCTAGGCTAGGGCGAACAGAGATCCGATCAGATCATTTTACATTATGGTTAATAAAAGAGTTCAGCGAAATTCTATCACTTTGTTCAACTTATATCGCTCCTATTTCAGATAGTGTATTACGCTAAGCGGCATTTCAAAGCGCATGAAATGGCGAGTAAAATGACCTATTAAACTTCTAGGATAAGGCAAACAGAGATCCGATTAGATCATTTTATATTACGGTAAATATAAGAATTCGGCGTAATTCTATCACATTTGTTCAATTTACGTCGCTGCTATTCCAGATAGCTTATTGTGCTTAGCGGCATCTCAAAGCGCATGAAATGACGAGTGAAATGCACTATTAAACTTCTATGATAGGGCAATCAGAGACCCGATTAGATCATTTTATATTTTGGTTAATTTAAGAATTCAACGAAATTCTATCACATTTGTTCAATTTACGTCGCTCCTATTCCAGATAGCGTATTGGGCTAAGCGGCATCTCAAAGCGCATGAAATTACGAGTGAAATGAACTATTAAACTTCTAGGGTAGGACAAACAGAGACCCGATTAGATCATTTTACATTATGGTTAATAAAAGAATTCAGCGAAATTCTATCACATTTGTTCAATTTACGTCGCTCCTATTCCAGATAGCGTATTGGGCTAAGCGGCATCTCAAAGCGCATGAAATGGCGAGTGAAATGCACTATCAGACTTCTATGGTAGGGCGAACAGAGACACGATTAGATCATTTTACATTAAGGTTAATATAAGAATTCAGGGAAGTTCTATCACATTTGTTCAATTTACGTCGCTCCTATTCCAGATAGCGTATTGGGCTATGCGGCAGCTTAAAGCACATGAAATGGCGAGTAAAGTGCACTACTAAACTTCTATGATAGGGCAATCAGAGACCCGATTAGATCATTTTATAGTTTGTTTAATATAAGATTTCAGGGAAATTCTATCGCATTTGTTCAATTTACGTCGCTCCTATTTCAGATAGCGTATTCGGCTATGCGGCATCTCAAAGCGCATGAAATGGCGAATAAAATGCACTCTTAAACTTCTAGGCTAGGGCGAACAGAGACACGATCAGATCATTTTACATTATGGTTAATAAAAGAATTCAGCGAAATTCTATCACATTTGTTCGACTTACGTCGCTCCTATTTCAGATAGCGTATTGGGCTAAGCGGCATCTCGAAGCGCATGAAATGGCGAGTACAATGCACTATTAAACTTCTAGGGTAAGGCAAACAGAGACTCGATTAGATCATTTTATATTACTGTTAATATAAGAATGCAGCGTAATTCTATCACATTTGTTCAAGTTACGTCGCTCATATTTCAGATAGCGTACTGGGCTAGGCGGCATCTTAAAGCGCGTGGAATGGCGAGTAAAATGCACTACTAAACTTCTATGATAGGGCAATCAGAGACCCGAGTAGATCATTTTATATTTTGTTTAATATAAGATTTCAGGGAAATTCTATCGCATTTGTTCAATTTACGTCGCTCCTATTTCAGATAGCGTATTGGGCTAAGCAGCATCTCAAAGCGCATGAAATGGCGAGTAAAATGCACTATTAAACTTATAGGGTAGGGCAAACAGAGACCCGATTAGATCATATTATATTATGGTTAATTTACGAATTCAGCAAAATTCCATCACATTTGTTCAATTTACATCGCTCCTATTTCAGATATCGTATTGGGCTAAGCGGCAACTCAAAGCGCATGAAATGACGAGCGAAATGCAGTATTAAACTTCTAGGGTAGGGAGAACAGAGACCCGATTAGATCATTTTACATTAAGGTTAATATAAGAATTCAGGGAAATTCTATCACATTTGTTCAATTTACGTCGCTCCTATTTCAGATAGCGTATTGGGCTAAGCGGCATCTCAAAGCGCATGAAATGACGAGTGAAAGGCACTCTTAAACTTCTAGGGTAGGGTGAACAGAGAACCGATTAGATCATTTTATATTACGGTTAATATAAGAATTCAGCGTAATTCTATCACATTTGTTCAACTTACGTCGCTCCTACTTCAGATAGCGTACTGGGCTCGGCGGCATCTTAAAGCGCAAGAAATGGCGAGTAAAATGCACTATTAAACTTCTAGGGTAGGGCGAACAGAGACCCGATTAGATCATTTTATATTACGGTTAATATAAGAATTCAGCGTAATACTATCACATTTGTTCAACATACGTCGCTCCTATTTCAGATAGTGTACTGGGCTAGGCGGCACCTTAAAGCACGTGGAAGGGCGAGTAAAATGCACTACTAAACTTCTATGATAGGGCAATGAGAGTCCCGTTTAGATCATTTTATATTTTGTTTAATACAAGATTTCAGGGAAATTCTATCACATTTGTTCAATTTACGTCGCTCCTATGTCAGATAGCGACTTGGGCTAAGCGGCATCTCAAAGCGCATGAAATGGCGAGTAAAATGCACTATTAAACTTATAGGGTAGGGCAAACAGAGACCCGATTAGATCATATTATATTATGGTTAATTTACGAATTCAGCAAAATTCTATCACATTTGTTCAATTTACATCGCTCCTATTTCAGATATCGTATTGGGCTAAGCGGCAACTCAAAGCGCATGAAATGACGAGTGAAATGCAGTATTAAACTTCTAGGGTAGGGAGAACAGAGACCCGATTAGATCATTTTACATTAAGGTTAATATAAGAATTCAGGGAAATTCTATCACATTTGTTCAATTTACGTCGCTCCTATTTCAGATAGCGTATTGGGCTTAGCGGCATCTCAAAGCGCATGAAATTGCGAGTAAAATGCACTGCTAAACTTGTAGGGTAGGTCAAACAGAGACCCGATTAGATCATTTTATATTATAGTTAATTTAAGATGTCAGCAAAATTCTGTCACATTTGTTCAATTTACGTCGCTCCAATTTCAGATAGCGTACTGAGTTAGGCGGCATCTTAAAGCGCGTGGAATGGCGATCAAAATGCACTATTAAACTTCTATGATAGGGCAATCAGAGACCCGACTAGATCATTTAATATTTTGGTTAATATAAGAATTCAGCTAAATTCTATCACAATTGTTCAATTTACGTCGCTCCTATTTCAGATAGCGTATTGGGCTAAGCGGCATCTCAAAGCGCATGAAATGACGAGTGAAAGGCACTCTTAAACTTCTAGGGTAGGGTGAACAGAGAACCGATTAGATCATTTTATATTACGGTTAATACAAGAATTCAGCGTAATTCTATCACATTTGTTCAACTTACGTCGCTCCTACTTCAGATAGCGTACTGGGCTCGGCGGCATCTTAAAGCGCAAGAAATGGCGAGTAAAATGCACTATTAAACTTCTAGGGTAGGGCAAACAGAGACCCGATAAGATGATTTTATATTATGGTTAATTTAAGAATTCAGGGAAATTCTATCACATTTGTTCAATTTACGTCGCTCCTATTTCAGATAGCGTATTGGGCTAAGCGGCATCTCAAAGCGCATGAAATGGCGAGTGAAATGCACTATTAGACTTCTATGGTAGGGCGAACAGAGACCCGATTAGATCATTTTACATTAAGGTTAATATAAGAATTCAGGGAAATTCTATCACATTTGATCAATTTACGTCGCTCCTATTCCAGATAGCGTATTGGGCTATGCGGCATCTCAAAGCACATGAAATGGCGAGTAAAATGCACTATTAAACTTCTAGGATAGGTCAAACAGAGACCCGATTAGATCATTTTATATTATAGATAATTTAAGAATTCAGTGAAATTCTATCACACTTGTTCAATTTACGTCGCTCCTATTTCAGATAGCGTATTGGGCTAAGCGGCATTTCAAAGCGCATGAAATGAAGAGTAAAATGCCCTATTAAACTTCTAGGATAAGGCAAACAGAGACCCGATTAGATCATTTTATATTACGGTAAATATAAGAATTTGGCGTAATTCTATCACATTTGTTCAATTTACGTCGCTGCAATTCCAGATAGCTTATTGTGCTTAGCGGCATCTCAAAGCGCATGAAATGACGAGTGAAATGCACTATTAAACTTCTAGGATAAGGCAAACAGAGACCCGATTAGATCATTTTATATTTTGGTTAATATAAGAATTCAGCGTAATTCTATCACATTTGTTCAACTTACGTAGCTCCTATTTCAGATACCATACTGGGCAAGGCGGCATCATAAAGCGCGTGGAATGGCGAGTAAAATGCACTACTAAACTTCTATGATAGGGCAATCAGAGACCCGATTAGATCATTTTATATTTTGTTTAATATAAGATTTCAGGGAAATTCTATCGCATTTGTTCAATTTACGTCGCTCCTATTTCAGATAGCGTATTCGGCTATGCGGCATCTCAAAGCGCATGAAATGGCGAATAAAATGCACTCTTAAACTTCTAGGCTAGGGCGAACAGAGACCCGATCAGATCATTTTACATTATGGTTAATAAAAGAATTCAGCGAAATTCTATCACATTTGTTCAACTTACGTCGCTCCTATTTCAGATAGCGTATTGGGCTAAGCGGCATCTCAAAGCGCATGAAATGGCGAGTAAAATGCACTATTAGATTTCTATGGTAGGACGTACAGAGACCCGATTAGATCATTTTATATTATGGTTAATTTAGGAATTCAGCAAAATTCTATCACATTTGTTCAATTTACGTCGCTCCTATTTCAGATACCGTACTGGGCTCGGCGGCATCTTAAAGCGCGTGGAATGGCGAGTGAAATGCACTATTAGACTTCTATGGTAGGGCGAACAGAGACCCGACTAGATCATTTTACATTAAGGTTAATATAAGAATTCAGGGAAATTCTATCACATTTGTTCAATTTACGTCGCTCCCATTCCAGATAGCGTATTGGGCTATGCGGCATCTCGAAGCGCATGAAATGGCGAGTACAATGCCCTATTAAACTTCTAGGGTAAGGCAAACAGAGACTCGATTAGATCATTTTATATTACTGTTAATATAAGAATGCAGCGTAATTCTATCACATTTGTTCAAGTTACGTCGCTCATATTTCAGATAGCGTACTGGGCTAGGCGGCATCTTAAAGCGCGTGGAATGGCGAGTAAAATGCACTACTAAACTTCTATGATAGGGCAATCAGAGACCCGATTAGATCATTTTATATTTTGTTTAATATAAGATTTCAGGGAAATTCTATCGCATTTGTTCAATTTACGTCGCTCCTATTTCAGATAGCGTATTGGGCTAAGCGGTATCTCAAAGCGCATGAAATGGAGAATAAAATGCACTATTAAACTTCTAGGTTAGGGAGAACAGAGACCCGATTAGATCATTTTACATTATGGTTCATAAAAGAATTCAGCGAAACTCTATCACATTTTTTCAACTTACGTCGCTCCTATTTCAGATAGCGTATTGGGCTAAGCGGCAGCTCAAAGCGCATGAAATGGCGAGTAAAATGCAATATTAAGCTTCTAGGGTAGGGCAAACAGACACCCGATTAGATCATTTTATATTATGGTTAATTTAAGAATTCAGCAAGATTCTATCACATTTGTTCAAGTTACATCGCTCATATTTCAGATAGCGTACTGGGCTAGGCGGCATCGTAAAGCGCGTGGAATGGCGAGTAGAATGCACTACTAAACTTCTATGATAGGGCAATCAGAGACCCGATTAGATCATTTTATATTTTGTTTAATATAAGATTTCAGGGAAATTCTATCGCATTTGTTCAATTTACGTCGCTCCTATTTCAGATAGCGTATTGGGCTAAGCGGTATCTCAAAGCGCATGAAATGGAGAATAAAATACACTATTAAACTTCTAGGTTAGGGAGAACAGAGACCCGATTAGATCATTTTACATTATGGTTCATAAAAGAATTCAGCGAAACTCTATCACATTTTTTCAACTTACGTCGCTCCTATTTCAGATAGCGTATTGGGCTAAGCGGCAGCTCAAAGCGCATGAAATGGCGAGTAAAATGCAATATTAAGCTTCTAGGGTAGGGCAAACAGACACCCGATTAGATCATTTTATATTATGGTTAATTTAAGAATTCAGCAAAATTCTATCACATTTGTTCAATTTACGTCGCTCCTATTTCAGATAGCGTACTGGGCTAGGCGGAATCTTAAAACGCGTGGATTGGCGAGTAAAATGCACTATTAAACTTCTATGATAGGGCAATCAGAGACCCGATTAGATCATTTTATATTATGGTTAATTTAAGAATTCAGCCAAATTCTATCACATTTGTTCAATTTACGTCGCTCCTATTGCAGATAGCGTATTGGGCTAAGCGGCATCTCAAAGCGCATAAAATGGCGAGTAAAATGCACTATTAAACTTATAGGGTAGGGCAAACAGAGACCCGATTAGATCATATTACATTATGGTTAATTTACGAATTCAGCAAAATTCTATCACATTTGTTCAATTTACATCGCTCCTATTTCAGATAGCGTATTGGGCTAAGCGGCATCTCAAAGCGCATGAAATTGCGAGTGAAATGCACTAGTAATCTTCTAGGGTAGGGCGAACAGAGACCCGATTAGATCATTTTATATTACGGTTAATTTAAGAATTCAGCCAAATTCTATCACATTTGTTCAATTTACGTCGCTCCTATTTCAGATAGCGTATTGGGCTAAGCGGCATCTCAAAGCGCATGAAATGGCGAGTGAAATGCACTGTTAAACTTCTAGGGTAGGGCAAACAGAGACCCGATTAGATCATTTTATATTATGGTTAATTTAAGAATTCAGCCGAATTCTATCACATTTGTTCAATTTACGTCGCTCCTATTGCAGATAGCGTATTGGGCTAAGCGGCATCTCAAAGCGCATGAAATGACGAGTGAAATGCGCTTGTAATCTTCTAGGGTAGGGCGAACAGAGACCCGATTAGATCATTTTATATTACGGTTAATATAAGAATTCAGCGTAATTCTATCACATTTGTTCAACATACGTCGCTCCTATTTCAGATAGTGTACTGGGCTAGGCGGCCTCTTAAAGCACGTGGAAGGGCGAGTAAAATGCACTACTAAACTTCTATGATAGGGCAATGAGAGTCCCGTTTAGATCATTTTATATTTTGTTTAATATAAGATTTCAGGGAAATTCTATCACATTTGTTCAATTTACGTCGCTCCTATGTCAGATAGCGACTTGTGCTAAGCGGCATCTCAAAGCGCATGAAATGGCGAGTAAAATGCACTATTAAACTTATAGGGTAGGGCAAACAGAGACCCGATTAGATCATATTATATTATGGTTAATTTACGAATTCAGCAAAATTCTATCACATTTGTTCAATTTACATCGCTCCTATTTCAGATATCGTATTGGGCTACGCGGCAACTCAAAGCGCATGAAATGACGAGTGAAATGCAGTATTAAACTTCTAGGGTAGGGAGAACATAGACCCGATTAGATCATTTTACATTAAGGTTAATATAAGAATTCAGGGAAATTCTATCACATTTGTTCAATTTACGTCGCTCCTATTTCAGATAGCGTATTGGGCTAAGCGGCATCTCAAAGCGCATGAAATTGCGAGTAAAATGCACTGCTAAACTTGTAGGGTAGGTCAAACAGAGACCCGATTAGATCATTTTATATTATAGTTAATTTAAGATGTCAGCAAAATTCTGTCACATTTGTTCAATTTACGTCGCTCCAATTTCAGATAGCGTACTGGGTTAGGCGGCATCTTAAAGCGCGTGGAATGGCGATCAAAATGCACTATTAAACTTCTATGATAGGGCAATCAGAGACCCGACTAGATCATTTAATATTTTGGTTAATATAAGAATTCAGCTAAATTCTATCACAATTGTTCAATTTACGTCGCTCCTATTTCAGATAGCGTATTGGGCTAAGCGGCATCTCAAAGCGCATGAAATGACGAGTGAAAGGCACTCTTAAACTTCTAGGGTAGGGTGAACAGAGAACCGATTAGATCATTTTATATTACGGTTAATACAAGAATTCAGCGTAATTCTATCACATTTGTTCAACTTACGTCGCTCCTACTTCAGATAGCGTACTGGGCTCGGCGGCACCTTAAAGCGCAAGAAATGGCGAGTAAAATGCACTATTAAACTTCTAGGGTAGGGCAAACAGAGACCCGATAAGATGATTTTATATTATGGTTAATTTAAGAATTCAGCCAAATTCTATCACATTTGTTCAATTTACGTCGCTCCTATTTCAGATAGCGTATTGGGCTAAGCGCCATCTCAAAGCGCATGAAATGGCGAGTAAAATGCCCTATTAAACTTCTAGGGTAGGGCAAACAGAGACCCGATTAGATCATTTTGTATTATGGTTAATTTAAGAATTCTGCCAAATTCTATCACATTTGTTCAATTTACGTCGCTCCTATTTCAGATAGCGTACTGGGCTAGGCGGAATCTTAAAGCGCGTGGATTGGCGAGTAAAATGCACTATTAAACTTCTATGATAGGGCAATCGGAGACGCGATTAGATCATTTTATATTTTGGTTAATATAAGAATTCAGCGAAATTCTATCACAATTGTTCTATTTACGTCGCTCCTATTTCAGATAGCGTATTGGGCTAAGCGGCATCTCAAAGCGCATGAAATGGCGAGTGAAATGCACTATTAAACTTCTAGGGTAGGGCGAACAGAGACCGGATTAGATCATTTTACATTATGGTTAATATAAGTATTCAGGGAAATTCTATCACATTTGTTCAATTTACGTCGCTCCTATTTCAGATAGCGTATTGGGCTAAGCGGAATCTCAAAGCGCATGAAATTGCGAGTGAAATGCACTAGTAATCTTCTAGGGTAGGGCGAACAGAGACCCGATTAGATCATTTTATATTACGGTTAATTTAAGAATTCAGCCAAATTCTATCACATTTGTTCAATTTACGTCGCTCCTATTTCAGATAGCGTATTGGGCTAAGCGGAATCTCAAAGCGCATGAAATTGCGAGTGAAATGCACTAGTAATCTTCTAGGGTAGGGCGAACAGAGACCCGATTAGATCATTTTATATTACGGTTAATTTAAGAATTCAGCCAAATTCTATCACATTTGTTCAATTTACGTCGCTCCTATTGCAGATAGCGTATTGGGCTAAGCGGCATCTCAAAGCGCATGAAATGACGAGTGAAATGCGCTTGTAATCTTCTAGGGTAGGGCGAACAGAGACCCGATTAGATCATTTTATATTACGGTTAATATAAGAATTCAGCGTAATTCTATCACATTTGTTCAACATACGTCGCTCCTATTTCAGATAGTGTACTGGGCTAGGCGGCCTCTTAAAGCACGTGGAAGGGCGAGTAAAATGCACTACTAAACTTCTATGATAGGGCAATGAGAGTCCCGTTTAGATCATTTTATATTTTGTTTAATATAAGATTTCAGGGAAATTCTATCACATTTGTTCAATTTACGTCGCTCCTATGTCAGATAGCGACTTGGGCTAAGCGGCATCTCAAAGCGCATGAAATGGCGAGTAAAATGCACTATTAAACTTATAGGGTAGGGCAAACAGAGACCCGATTAGATCATATTATATTATGGTTAATTTACGAATTCAGCAAAATTCTATCACATTTGTTCAATTTACATCGCTCCTATTTCAGATATCGTATTGGGCTAAGCGGCAACTCAAAGCGCATGAAATGACGAGTGAAATGCAGTATTAAACTTCTAGGGTAGGGAGAACATAGACCCGATTAGATCATTTTACATTAAGGTTAATATAAGAATTCAGGGAAATTCTATCACATTTGTTCAATTTACGTCGCTCCTATTTCAGATAGCGTATTGGGCTAAGCGGCATCTCAAAGCGCATGAAATTGCGAGTAAAATGCACTGCTAAACTTGTAGGGTAGGTCAAACAGAGACCCGATTAGATCATTTTATATTATAGTTAATTTAAGATGTCAGCAAAATTCTGTCACATTTGTTCAATTTACGTCGCTCCAATTTCAGATAGCGTACTGGGTTAGGCGGCATCTTAAAGCGCGTGGAATGGCGATCAAAATGCACTATTAAACTTCTATGATAGGGCAATCAGAGACCCGACTAGATCATTTAATATTTTGGTTAATATAAGAATTCAGCTAAATTCTATCACAATTGTTCAATTTACGTCGCTCCTATTTCAGATAGCGTATTGGGCTAAGCGGCATCTCAAAGCGCATGAAATGACGAGTGAAAGGCACTCTTAAACTTCTAGGGTAGGGTGAACAGAGAACCGATTAGATCATTTTATATTACGGTTAATACAAGAATTCAGCGTAATTCTATCACATTTGTTCAACTTACGTCGCTCCTACTTCAGATAGCGTACTGGGCTCGGCGGCACCTTAAAGCGCAAGAAATGGCGAGTAAAATGCACTATTAAACTTCTAGGGTAGGGCAAACAGAGACCCGATAAGATGATTTTATATTATGGTTAATTTAAGAATTCAGCCAAATTCTATCACATTTGTTCAATTTACGTCGCTCCTATTTCAGATAGCGTATTGGGCTAAGCGCCATCTCAAAGCGCATGAAATGGCGAGTAAAATGCCCTATTAAACTTCTAGGGTAGGGCAAACAGAGACCCGATTAGATCATTTTGTATTATGGTTAATTTAAGAATTGTGCCAAATTCTATCACATTTGTTCAATTTACGTCGCTCCTATTTCAGATAGCGTACTGGGCTAGGCGGAATCTTAAAGCGCGTGGATTGGCGAGTAAAATGCACTATTAAACTTCTATGATAGGGCAATCGGAGACGCGATTAGATCATTTTATATTTTGGTTAATATAAGAATTCAGCGAAATTCTATCACAATTGTTCTATTTACGTCGCTCCTATTTCAGATAGCGTATTGGGCTAAGCGGCATCTCAAAGCGCATGAAATGGCGAGTGAAATGCACTATTAAACTTCTAGGGTAGGGCGAACAGAGACCCGATTAGATCATTTTACATTATGGTTAATATAAGTATTCAGGGAAATTCTATCACATTTGTTCAATTTACGTCGCTCCTATTTCAGATAGCGTATTGGGCTAAGCGGCATCTCAAAGCGCATGAAATTGCGAGTGAAATGCACTAGTAATCTTCTAGGGTAGGGCGAACAGAGACCCGATTAGATCATTTTATATTACGGTTAATTTAAGAATTCAGCCAAATTCTATCACATTTGTTCAATTTACGTCGCTCCTATTTCAGATAGCGTATTGGGCTAAGCGGCATCTCAAAGCGCATGAAATGGCGAGTGAAATGCACTGTTAAACTTCTAGGGTAGTGCAAACAGAGACCCGATTAGATCATTTTATATTATGGTTAATTTAAGAATTCAGCCGAATTCTATCACATTTGTTCAATTTACGTCGCTCCTATTGCAGATAGCGTATTGGGCTAAGCGGCATCTCAAAGCGCATGAAATGACGAGTGAAATGCGCTTGTAATCTTCTAGGGTAGGGCGAACAGAGACCTGATTAGGTCATTTTATATTACGGTTAATATAAGAATTCAGCGTAATTCTATCACATTTGTTCAACATACGTCGCTCCTATTTCAGATAGTGTACTGGGCTAGGCGGCCTCTTAAAGCACGTGGAAGGGCGAGTAAA
The DNA here is from genome assembly GCA_916610135.2 of Macropis europaea. NCBI lineage: Eukaryota > Metazoa > Arthropoda > Insecta > Hymenoptera > Melittidae > Macropis > Macropis europaea. The sequence continues at coordinate 30,473 of CAKAJE020001846.1, read as the reverse complement.
ATGCACTACTAAACTTCTATGATAGGGCAATGAGAGTCCCGTTTAGATCATTTTATATTTTGTTTAATATAAGATTTCAGGGAAATTCTATCACATTTGTTCAATTTACGTCGCTCCTATGTCAGATAGCGACTTGGGCTAAGCGGCATCTCAAAGCGCATGAAATGGCGAGTAAAATGCACTATTAAACTTATAGGGTAGGGCAAACAGAGACCCGATTAGATCATATTATATTATGGTTAATTTACGAATTCAGCAAAATTCTATCACATTTGTTCAATTTACATCGCTCCTATTTCAGATATCGTATTGGGCTAAGCGGTAACTCAAAGCGCATGAAATGACGATTGAAATGCAGTATTAAACTTCTAGGGTAGGGAGAACATAGACCCGATTAGATCATTTTACATTAAGGTTAATATAAGAATTCAGGGAAATTCTATCACATTTGTTCAATTTACGTCGCTCCTATTTCAGATAGCGTATTGGGCTAAGCGGCATCTCAAAGCGCATGAAATTGCGAGTAAAATGCACTGCTAAACTTGTAGGGTAGGTCAAACAGAGACCCGATTAGATCATTTTATATTATAGTTAATTTAAGATGTCAGCAAAATTCTGTCACATTTGTTCAATTTACGTCGCTCCAATTTCAGATAGCGTACTGGGTTAGGCGGCATCTTAAAGCGCGTGGAATGGCGATCCAAATTGCACTATTAAACTTCTATGATAGGGCAATCAGAGACCCGACTAGATCATTTAATATTTTGGTTAATATAAGAATTCAGCTAAATTCTATCACAATTGTTCAATTTACGTCGCTCCTATTTCAGACAGCGTATTGGGCTAAGCGGCATCTCAAAGCGCATGAAATGACGAGTGAAAGGCACTCTTAAACTTCTAGGGTAGGGTGAGCAGAGAACCGATTAGATCATTTTATATTACGGTTAATACAAGAATTCAGCGTAATTCTATCACATTTGTTCAACTTACGTCGCTCCTACTTCAGATAGCGTACTGGGCTCGGCGGCATCTTAAAGCGCAAGAAATGGCGAGTAAAATGCACTATTAAACTTCTAGGGTAGGGCAAACAGAGACCCGATAAGATGATTTTATATTGTGGTTAATTTAAGAATTCAGCCAAATTCTATCACATTTGTTCAATTTACGTCGCTCCTATTTCAGATAGCGTATTGGGCTAAGCGCCATCTCAAAGCGCATGAAATGGCGAGTAAAATGCCCTATTAAACTTCTAGGGTAGGGCAAACAGAGACCCGATTAGATCATTTTGTATTATGGTTAATTTAAGAATTCTGCCAAATTCTATCACATTTGTTCAATTTACGTCGCTCCTATTTCAGATAGCGTACTGGGCTAGGCGGAATCTTAAAGCGCGTGGATTGGCGAGTAAAATGCACTATTAAACTTCTATGATAGGGCAATCGGAGACGCGATTAGATCATTTTATATTTTGGTTAATATAAGAATTCAGCGAAATTCTATCACAATTGTTCTATTTACGTCGCTCCTATTTCAGATAGCGTATTGGGCTAAGCGGCATCTCAAAGCGCATGAAATGGCGAGTGAAATGCACTATTAAACTTCTAGGGTAGGGCGAACAGAGACCCGATTAGATCATTTTACATTATGGTTAATATAAGTATTCAGGGAAATTCTATCACATTTGTTCAATTTACGTCGCTCCTATTTCAGATAGCGTATTGGGCTAAGCGGCATCTCAAAGCGCATGAAATTGCGAGTGAAATGCACTAGTAATCTTCTAGGGTAGGGCGAAAAGAGACCCGATTAGATCATTTTATATTACGGTTAATTTAAGAATTCAGCCAAATTCTATCACATTTGTTCAATTTACGTCGCTCCTATTTCAGATAGCGTATTGGGCTAAGCGGCATCTCAAAGCGCATGAAATGGCGAGTGAAATGCACTGTTAAACTTCTAGGGTAGGGCAAACAGAGACCCGATTAGATCATTTTATATTATGGTTAATTTAAGAATTCAGCCGAATTCTATCACATTTGTTCAATTTACGTCGCTCCTATTGCAGATAGCGTATTGGGCTAAGCGGCTTCTCAAAGCGCATGAAATGACGAGTGAAATGCGCTTGTAATCTTCTAGGGTAGGGCGAACAGAGACCCGATTAGATCATTTTATATTACGGTTAATATAAGAATTCAGCGTAATTCTATCACATTTGTTCAACATACGTCGCTCCTATTTCAGATAGTGTACTGGGCTAGGCGGCCTCTTAAAGCACGTGGAAGGGCGAGTAAAATGCACTACTAAACTTCTATGATAGGGCAATGAGAGTCCCGTTTAGATCATTTTATATTTTGTTTAATATAAGATTTCAGGGAAATTCTATCACATTTGTTCAATTTACGTCGCTCCTATGTCAGATAGCGACTTGGGCTAAGCGGCATCTCAAAGCGCATAAAATGGCGAGTAAAATGCACTATTAAACTTATAGGGTAGGGCAAACAGAGACCCGATTAGATCATATTATATTATGGTTAATTTACGAATTCAGCAAAATTCTATCACATTTGTTCAATTTACATCGCTCCTATTTCAGATATCGTATTGGGCTAAGCGGCAACTAAAAGCGCATGAAATGACGAGTGAAATGCAGTATTAAACTTCTAGGGTAGGGAGAACATAGACCCGATTAGATCATTTTACATTAAGGTTAATATAAGAATTCAGGGAAATTCTATCACATTTGTTCAATTTACGTCGCTCCTATTTCAGATAGCGTATTGTTCTAAGCGGCATCTCAAAGCGCATGAAATTGCGAGTAAAATGCACTGCTAAACTTGTAGGGTAGGTCAAACAGAGACCCGATTAGATCATTTTAGATTATAGTTAATTTAAGATGTCAGCAAAATTCTGTCACATTTGTTCAATTTACGTCGCTCCAATTTCAGATAGCGTACTGGGTTAGGCGGCATCTTAAAGCGCGTGGAATGGCGATCAAAATGCACTATTAAACTTCTATGATAGGGCAATCAGAGACCCGACTAGATCATTTAATATTTTGGTTAATATAAGAATTCAGCTAAATTCTATCACAATTGTTCAATTTACGTCGCTCCTATTTCAGATAGCGTATTGGGCTAAGCGGCATCTCAAAGCGCATGAAATGACGAGTGAAAGGCACTCTTAAACTTCTAGGGTAGGGTGAACAGAGAACCGATTAGATCATTTTATATTACGGTTAATACAAGAATTCAGCGTAATTCTATCACATTTGTTCAACTTACGTCGCTCCTACTTCAGATAGCGTACTGGGCTCGGCGGCATCTTAAAGCGCAAGAAATGGCGAGTAAAATGCACTATTAAACTTCTAGGGTAGGGCAAACAGAGACCCGATAAGATGATTTTATATTATGGTTAATTTAAGAATTCAGCCAAATTCTATCACATTTGTTCAATTTACGTCGCTCCTATTTCAGATAGCGTATTGGGCTAAGCGCCATCTCAAAGCGCATGAAATGGCGAGTAAAATGCCCTATTAAACTTCTAGGGTAGGGCAAACAGAGACCCGATTAGATCATTTTGTATTATGGTTAATTTAAGAATTCTGCCAAATTCTATCACATTTGTTCAATTTACGTCGCTCCTATTCCAGATAGCGTACTGGGCTAGGCGGAATCTTAAAGCGCGTGGATTGGCGAGTAAAATGCACTATTAAACTTCTATGATAGGGCAATCAGAGACCCGATTAGATCATTTTATATTTTGGTTAATATAAGAATTCAGGGAAATTCTATCACATTTGTTCAATTTACGTCGCTCCTATTTCAGATAGCGTATTGGGCTAAGCGGCATCTCAAAGCGCATGAAATGTCGAGTAAAATGCACTGCTAAACTTGTAGGGTAGGGCAAACAGAGACCCGATTAGATCATTTTATATTATGGTTAATTTAAGAATTCAGCCAAATTCTATCACATTTGTTCAATTTACGTCGCTCCTATTTCAGATAGCGTATTGGGCTAAGCGGCATCTCAAAGCGCATGAAATGTCGAGTAAAATGCACTGCTAAACTTGTAGGGTAGGGCTAACAGAGACCCGATTAGATCATTTTACATTATGGTTAATAAAAGAATTCAGCGAAATTCTATCACATTTGTTCAACTTACGTCGCTCCTATTTCAGATAGCGTATTGGGCTAAGCGGTATCTCAAAGCGCATGAAATGGAGAATAGAATGCACTATTAAACTTCTAGGTTAGGGAGAGCAGAGACCCGATTAGATCATTTTACATTATGGTTCATAAAAGAATTCAGCGAAACTCTATCACATTTGTTCAATTTACGTCGCTCCTATTGCAGATAGCGTATTGGGCTAAGCGGCATCTCAAAGCGCATGAAATGACGAGTGAAATGCACTATTACACTTCTAGGGTAGGGCGAACAGAGACCCGATTAGATCATTTTACATTAAGGTTAATATAAGTATTCAGGGAAATTCTATCACATTTGTTCAATTTACGTCGCTCCTATTTCAGATAGCGTATTGGGCTGAGCGGCATCTCAAAGCGCATGAAATGGCGAGTAAAATGCACTGTTAAACTTCTAGGGTAGGGCAAACAGAGACCCGATTAGATCATTTTATATTATGGTTAATTTAAGAATTCAGCAAAATTCTATCACATTTGTTCAATTTACGTCGCTCCTATTTCAGATAGCGTACTGGGCTAGGCGGAATCTTAAAGCGCGTGGATTGGCGAGTAAAATGCACTATTAAACTTCTATGATAGGGCAATCAGAGACCCGATTAGATCATTTTATATTTTGGTTAATTTAAGAATTCAGCCAAATTCTATCACATTTGTTCAATTTACGTCGCTCCTATTGCAGATAGCGTATTGGGCTAAGCGGCATCTCAAAGCGCATGAAATGGCGAGTAAAATACACTATTAAACTTATAGGGTAGGGCAAACAGAGACCCGATTAGATCATATTACATTATGGTTAATTTACGAATTCAGCAAAATTCTATCACATTTGTTCAATTTACATCGCTCCTATTTCAGATATCGTATTGGGCTAAGCGGCAACTCAAAGCGCATGAAATGACGAGTGAAATGCAGTATTAAACTTCTAGGGTAGGGAGAACAGAGACCCGATTAGATCATTTTACATTAAGGTTAATATAAGAATTCAGGGAAATTCTATCACATTTGTTCAATTTACGTCGCTCCTATTTCAGATAGCGTATTGGGCTAAGCGGCATCTCAAAGCGCATGAAATGGCGAGTAAAATGCACGGCAAAACTTGTAGGGTAGGGCAAACAGAGACCCGATTAGATCATTTTATATTATAGTTAATTTAAGAATTCAGCGTAATTCTATCACATTTGTTCAACTTACGTCGCTCCTACTTCAGATAGCGTATTGGGCTAAGCGGCATGTCAAAGCGCATGAAATGGCGAGTAAAATGCACTGTTAAACTTCTAGGGTAGGGCAAACAGAGACCCGATTAGATCATTTTATATTATGGTTAATTTAAGAATTCAGCCGAATTCTATCACATTTGTTCAATTTACGTCGCTCCTATTGCAGATAGCGTACTGGGCTAAGCGGCATCTCAAAGCGCATGAAATGACGAGTGAAATGCGCTTGTAATCTTCTAGGGTAGGGCGAACAGAGACCCGATTAGATCATTTTATATTACGGTTAATATAAGAATTCAGCGTAATTCTATCACATTTGTTCAACATACGTCGCTCCTATTTCAGATAGTGTACTGGGCTAGGCGGCATCTTAAAGCACGTGGAAGGGCGAGTAAAATGCACTACTAAACTTCTATGATAGGGCAATGAGAGTCCCGTTTAGATCATTTTATATTTTGTTTAATATAAGATTTCAGGGAAATTCTATCACATTTGTTCAATTTACGTCGCTCCTATTTCAGATAGCGTATTGGGCTAAGCGGCATCTCAAAGCGCATGAAATGTCGAGTAAAATGCACTGCTAAACTTGTAGGGTAGGGCAAACAGAGACCCGATTAGATCATTTTATATTATGGTTAATTTAAGATGTCAGCAAAATTCTGTCACATTTGTTCAATTTACGTCGCTCCAATTTCAGATAGCATACTGGGCTAGGAGGCATCTTAAAGCGAGTGGAATGGCGATCAAAATGCACTATTAAACTTCTATGATAGGGCAATCAGGGACCCGACTAGATCATTTTATATTTTGGTTAATATAAGAATTCAGCGAAATTCTATCACAATTGTTCTATTTACGTCGCTCCTATTTCAGATAGCGTATTGGGCTCAGCGGCATCTCAAAGCATATGAAATGGCGAGTGAAATGCACTATTAGACTTCTATGGTAGGGCGAACAGAGACCCGATTAGATCATTTTACATTAAGGTTAATATAAGAATTCAGGGAAATTCTATCACATTTGATCAATTTACGTCGCTCCTATTCCAGATAGCGTATTGGGCTATGCGGCATCTCAAAGCACATGAAATGGCGAGTAAAATGCACTATTAAACTTCTAGGGTAGGTCAAACAGAGACCCGATTAGATCATTTTATATTATGGATAATTTAAGAATTCAGTGAAATTCTATCACACTTGTTCAATTTACGTCGCTCCTATTTCAGATAGCGTATTGGGCTAAGCGGTATCTCAAAGCGCATGAAATGGAGAATAAAATGCACTATTAAACTTCTAGGTTAGGGAGAACAGAGACCCGATTAGATCATTTTACATTATGGTTCATAAAAGAATTCAGCGAAACTCTATCACATTTTTTCAACTTACGTCGCTCCTATTTCAGATAGCGTATTGGGCTAAGCGGCAGCTCAAAGCGCATGAAATGGCGAGTAAAATGCAATATTAAGCTTCTAGGGTAGGGCAAACAGACACCCGATCAGATCATTTTATATTATGGTTAATTTAAGAATTCAGCAAAATTCTATCACATTTGTTCAATTTACGTCGCTTCTATTTCAGATAGCGTATTGGGCAAAGCGGCATCTCAAAGCGTATGAAATGGCGAATAAAATGCACTATTAAAGTTCTAGGCTAGGGCGAACAGAGATCCGATTAGATCATTTTACATTATGGTTAATAAAAGAGTTCAGCGAAATTCTATCACATTTGTTCAACTTATATCGCTCCTATTCCAGATAGCGTATTGGGCTATGCGGCATCTCAAAGCACATGAAATGGCGAGTAAAATGCACTGTTAAACTTCTAGGGTAGGGCAAACAGAGACCCGATTAGATCATTTTATATTATGGTTAATTTAAGAATTCAGCCAAATTCTATCACATTTGTTCAATTTACGTCGCTCCTATTGCAGAAAGCGTATTGGGCTAAGCGGCATCTCAAAGCGCATGAAATGACGAGTGAAATGCGCTTGTAATCTTCTAGGGTAGGGTGAACAGAGACCCGATTAGATCATTTTATATTACGGTTAATATAAGAATTCAGTGTAATTCTATCACATTTGTTCAATTTACGTCGCTCCTATGTCAGATAGCGTACTGGGCTAAGCGGCATCTCAAAGCGCATGAAATGGCGAGTAAAATGCACTATTAAACTTATAGGGTAGGGCAAACAGAGACCCGATTAGATCATATTATATTATGGTTAATTTACGAATTCAGCAAAATTCTATCACATTTGTTCAATTTACATCGCTCCTTTTTTCAGATATCGTATTGGGCTAAGCGGCAACTCAAAGCGCATGAAATGACGAGTGAAATGCAGTATTAAACTTCTAGGGTAGGGAGAACAGAGACCCGATTAGATCATTTTACATTAAGGTTAATATAAGAATTCAGGGAAATTCTACCACATTTGTTCAATTTACGTCGCTCCTATTTCAGATAGCGTATTGGGCTAAGCGGCATCTCAAAGCGCATGAAATGGCGAGTAAAATGCACTGCTAAACTTGTAGGGTAGGGCAAACAGAGACCCGATTAGATCATTTTATATTATAGTTAATTTAAGATGTCAGCAAAATTCTGTCACATTTGTTCAATTTACGTCGCTCCAATTTCAGATAGCGTACTGGGTTAGGCGGCATCTTAAAGCGCGTGGAATGGCGATCAAAATGCACTATTAAACTTCTATGATAGGGCAATCAGAGACCCGACTAGATCATTTAATATTTTGGTTAAAATAAGAATTCAGCTAAATTCTATCACAATTGTTCAATTTACGTCGCTCCTATTTCAGATAGCGTATTGGGCTAAGCGGTATCTCAAAGCGCATGAAATGGAGAATAAAATGCACTATTAAACTTCTAGGTTAGGGAGAACAGAGACCCGATTAGATCATTTTACATTAAGGTTAATATAAGAATTCAGCAAAATTCTATCACAATTGTTCAATTTACGTCGCTCCTATTTCAGATAGCGTATTGGGCTTAGCGGCATCTCAAAGCGCATGAAATGGCGAGTAAAATGCACTATTAAACTTCTAGGATAAGGCAAACAGAGACCCGATTAGATCATTTTATATTACGGATAATATAAGAATTCAGCGTAATTCTATCACATTTGTTCAATTTACGTCGCCCCTATTTCAAATAGCGTATTGTGCTAAGCGGCATCTCAAAGCGCATGAAATGGCGAGTGAAATGCGCTATTAGACTTCTATGGTAGGGCGAACAGAGACACGATTAGATCATTTTACATTAAGGTTAATATAAGAATTCAGGGAAATTCTATCACATTTGTTCAATTTACGTCGCTCCTATTCCAGATAGCGTATTGGGCTATGCGGCAGCTTAAAGCACATGAAATGGCGAGTATAATGCACTATCAAACTTCTATGATAGGGCAAACAGAGGCCCGATTACATCATTTTATATTACGGTTAATATAAGAATTCAGCCAAATTCTATCACATTTGTTCAATTTACGTCGCTCCTATTGCAGATAGCGTATTGGGCTAAGCGGCATCTCAAAGCGCATAAAATGACGAGTGAAATGCGCTTGTAATCTTCTAGGGTAGGGCGAACAGAGACCCGCTTAGATCATTTTATATTACGGTTAATATAAGAATTCAGCGTAATTCTATCACATTTGTTCAACATACGTCGCTCCTATTTCAGATAGTGTACTGGGCTAGGCGGCATCTTAAAGCACGTGGAAGGGCGAGTAAAATGCACTACTAAACTTCTATGATAGGGCAATCAGAGTCCCGTTTAGATCATTTTATATTTTGTTTAATATAAGATTTCAGGGAAATTCTATCACATTTGTTCAATTTACGTCGCTCCTATTTCAGATAGCGTATTGGGCTAAGCGGCATCTCAAAGCGCATGAAATGGCGAGTAAAATGCACTATTAAACTTATAGGGTAGGGCAAACAGAGACCCGATTAGATCATATTATATTATGGTTAATTTACGAATTCAGCAAAATTCTATCACATTTGTTCAATTTACATCGCTCCTATTTCAGATATCGTATTGGGCTAAGCGGCAACTCAAAGCGCATGAAATGACGAGTGAAATGCAGTATTAAACTTCTAGGGTAGGGAGAACAGAGACCTGATTAGATCATTTTACATTAAGGTTAATATAAGAATTCAGGGAAATTCTATCACATTTGTTCAATTTACGTCGCTCCTATTTCAGATAGCGTATTGGGCTAAGCGGCATCACAAAGCGCATGAAATGGCGAGTAAAATGCACTGCTAAACTTGTAGGGTAGGGCAAACACAGACCCGAATAGATCATTTTATATCATAGTTAATTTAAGATGTCAGCAAAATTCTGTCACATTTGTTCAATTTACGTCGCTCCAATTTCAGATAGCGTACTGGGTTAGGCGGCATCTTAAAGCGCGTGGAATGGCGAGTGAAATGCAGTATTAGACTTCGATGGTAGGGCGAACAGAGACCCGATTAGATCATTTTATATTATGGTTAATTTAAGAATTCAGCGAAATTCTATAACATTTGTTCAATTTACGTCGCTCCTATTTCAGATAGCGTATTGGGCTATGTGGCATCTCAAAGCGCATGAAATGACGAGTAAAATGCACTGTTAAACTTCTATGATAGGGCAAACAGAGGCCCGATTACATCATTTTACATTAAGGTTAATATAAGAATTCAGGGAAATTCTATCACATTTGTTCAATTTACGTCGCTCCTATTCCAGATAGCGTATTGGGCTAAGCGGCATCTCAAAGCGCATGAAATGGCGAGTAAAATGCACTATTAAACTTCTAGGATAAGGCAAACAGAGACCCGATTAGATCATTTTATATTACGGATAATATAAGAATTCAGCGTAATTCTATCACATTTGTTCAATTTACGTCGCCCCTATTTCAAATAGCGTATTGTGCTAAGCGGCATCTCAAAGCGCATGAAATGGCGAGTGAAATGCGCTATTAGACTTCTATGGTAGGGCGAACAGAGACACGATTAGATCATTTTACATTAAGGTTAATATAAGAATTCAGGGAAATTCTATCACATTTGTTCAATTTACGTCGCTCCTATTCCAGATAGCGTATTGGGCTATGCGGCAGCTTAAAGCACATGAAATGGCGAGTATAATGCACTATCAAACTTCTATGATAGGGCAAACAGAGGCCCGATTACATCATTTTATATTACGGTTAATATAAGAATTCAGCGTAATTGTATCACATTTGTTCAACTTACGTAGCTCCTATTTCAGATACCGTACTGGGCTAGGCGGCATCATAAAGCGCGTGGAATGGCGAGTAAAATGCACTACTAAACTTCTATGATAGGGCAATCAGAGACCCGATTAGATCATTTTATATTTTGTTTAATATAAGATTTCAGGGAAATTCTATCGCATTTGTTCAATGTACGTCGCTCCTATTTCAGATAGCGTATTCGGCTAAGCGGCATCTCAAAGCGCATGAAATGGCGAATAAAATGCACTCTTAAACTTCTAGGCTAGGGCGAACAGAGACCCGATTAGATCATTTTACATTAAGGTTAATAAAAGAATTCAGCGAAATTCTATCACATTTGTTCAACTTACGTCGCTCCTATTTCAGATAGCGTATTGGGCTAAGCGGCATCTCAAAGCGCATGAAATGGCGAGTAAAATGCACTATTAGATTTCTATGGTAAGGCGTACAGAGACCCGATTAGATCATTTTATATTATGGTTAATTTAAGAATCCAGCAAAATTCTATCACATTTGTTCAATTTACGTCGCTCCTATTTCAGATACCGTACTGGGCTCGGCGGCATCTTAAAGCGCGTGGAATGGCGAGTGAAATGCACTATTAGACTTCTATGGTAGGGCGAACAGAGACCCGATTAGATCATTTTACATTAAGGTTAATATAAGAATTCAGGGAAATTCTATCACATTTGTTCAATTTACGTCGCTCCTATTCCAGATAGCGTATTGGGCTATGCGGCATCTCAAAGCACATGAAATGGCGAGTAAAATGCACTTTTAAACTTCTAGGGTAGGTCAAACAGAGACCCGATTAGATGATTTTATATTATGGTTAATTTAAGAATTCAGTGAAATTCTATCACACTTGTTCAATTTACGTCGCTCCTATTTCAGATAGCGTATTAGGCTAAGCGGCATCTCAAAGCGCATGAAATGGCGAGTGAAATGCACTATTACACTTCTAGGGTAGGGCGAACAGAGACCCGATTAGATCATTTTACATTAAGGTTAATATAAGTATTCAGGGAAATTCTATCACATTTGTTCAATTTACGTCGCTCCTATTTCAGATTGCGTATTGGGCTAAGCGGCATCTCAAAGCGCATGAAATGGCGAGTAAAATGCACTGTTAAACTTCTAGGGTAGGGCAAACAGAGACCCGATTAGAACATTTTATATTATGGTTAATTTAACAATTCAGCCAAATTCTATCACATTTGTTCAATTTACGTCGCTCCTATTGCAGATAGCGTATTGGGCTAAGCGGCATCTCAAAGCGCATAAAATGACGAGTGAAATGCGCTTGTAATCTTCTAGGGTAGGGCGAACAGAGACCCGCTTAGATCATTTTATATTACGGTTAATATAAGAATTCAGCGTAATTCTATCACATTTGTTCAACATACGTCGCTCCTATTTCAGATAGTGTACTGGGCTAGGCGGCATCTTAAAGCACGTGGAAGGGCGAGTAAAATGCACTACTAAACTTCTATGATAGGGCAATCAGAGTCCCGTTTAGATCATTTTACATTAAGGTTAATATAAGTATTCAGGGAAATTCTATCACATTTGTTCAATTTACGTCGCTCCTGTTTCAGATAGCGTATTGGGCTAAGCGGCATCTCAAAGCGCATGAAATGGCGAGCAAAATGTACTGTTAAACTTCTAGGGTAGGGCAAACAGAGACCCGATTAGATCATTTTATATTATGGTTAATTTAAGAATTCAGCCAAATTCTATCACATTTGTTCAATTTACGTCGCTCCTATTTCAGATAGCGTACTGGGCTAGGCGGAATCTTAAAGCGCGTGGATTGGCGAGTAAAATGCACTATTAAACTTCTATGATAGGGCAATCAGAGACCCGATTAGATCATTTTATATTATGGTTAATTTAAGAATTCAGCCAAATTCTATCACATTTGTTCAATTTACGTCGCTCCTATTGCAGATAGCGTATTGGGCTCAGCGGCATCTCAAAGCATATGAAATGACGAGTGAAATGCACTATTAAACTTCTATGATATGGCAATCAGAGACCCCACTAGATAATTTTATATTTTGGTTAATATATGAATTCAGCTAAATTCTATCACAATTGTTCAATTTACGTCGCTCCTATTTCAGATAGCGTATTGGGCTAAGCGGCATCTCAAATCGCATGAAATGGCGAGTAAAATGCACTATTAAACTTCTAGGGTAAGGCAAACAGAGACCCGATTAGATCATTTTATATTATGGTTAATTTAAGAATTCAGCCAAATTCTATCACATTTGTTCAATTTACGTCGCTCCTATTGCAGATAGCGGATTGGGCTAAGCGCCATCTCAAAGCGCATGAAATGGCGAGTGAAATGCACTATTACACTTCTAGGGTTGGGCAAACAGAGACCCGATTAGATCATTTAATATTATGGTTAATTTAAGAATTCAGCCAAATTCTATCACATTTGTTCAATTTACGTCGCTCCTATTTCAGATAGCGTACTGGGCTAGGCGGAATCTTAAAGCGCATGGATTGGCGAGTAAAATGCACTATTAAACTTCTATGATAGGGCAATCAGAGACCCGATTAGATCATTTTATATTTTGGTTAATATAAGAATTCAGCGAAATTCTATCACAATTGTTCTATTTACGTCGCTCCTATTTCAGATAGCGTATTGGGCTAAGCGGCATCTCAAAGCATATGAAATGGCGAGTGAAATGCACTATTACACTTCTAGGGTAGGGCGAACAGAGACCCGATTAGATCATTTTACATTAAGGTTAATATAAGTATTCAGGGAAATTCTATCACATTTGTTCAATTTACGTCGCTCCTATTTCAGATAGCGTATTGGGCTAAGCGGCATCTCAAAGCGCATGAAATGGCGAGTAAAATGCACTGTTAAACTTCTAGGGTAGGGCAAACAGAGACCCGATTAGATCATTTTATATTATGGTTAATTTAAGAATTCAGCCAAATTCTATCACATTTGTTCAATTTACGTCGCTCCTATTGCAGAAAGCGTATTGGGCTAAGCGGCATCTCAAAGCGCATGGAATGACGAGTGAAATGCGCTTGTAATCTTCTAGGGTAGGGCGAACAGAGACCCGATTAGATCATTTTATATTACGGTTAATATAAGAATTCAGCGTAATTCTATCACATTTGTTCAACATACGTCGCTCCTATTTCAGATAGTGTACTAGGCTAGGCGGCATCTTAAAGCACGTGGAAGGTCGAGTAAAATGCACTACTAAACTTCTATGATAGGGCAATCAGAGTCCCGTTTAGATCATTTTATATTTTGTTTAATATAAGATTTCAGGGAAATTCTATCACATTTGTTCAATTTACGTCGCTCCTATTTCAGATAGCGTATTGGGCTAAGCGGCATCTCAAAGCGCATGAAATGACGAGTAAAATGCAATACTAAACTTCTAGGATAAGGCAAACAGAGACCCGATAAGATGATTTTATATTATGGTTAATTTAAGAATTCAGCCAAATTCTATCACATTTGTTCAATTTACGTCGCTCCTATTTCAGATAGCGTATTGGGCTAAGCGCCATCTCAAAGCGCATGAAATGGCGAGTAAAATGCACTATTAAACTTCTAGGGTAGGGCAAACAGACACCCGATTAGATCATTTTATATTATGTTTAATTTAAGAATTCAGCAAAATTCTATCACATTTGTTCAAGTTACGTCGCTCATATTTCAGATAGCGTACTGGGCTAGGCGGCATCTTAAAGCGCGTGGAATGGCGAGTAAAATGCACTACTAAACTTCTATGATAGGGCAATCAGAGACCCGATTAGATCATTTTATATTTTGTTTAATATAAGATTTCAGGGAAATTCTATCGCATTTGTTCAATTTACGTCGCTCCTATTTCAGATAGCGTATTGGGCTAAGCGGTATCTCAAAGCGCATGAAATGGAGAATAAAATGCACTATTAAACTTCTAGGTTAGGGAGAACAGAGACCCGATTAGATCATTTTACATTATGGTTCATAAAAGAATTCAGCGAAACTCTATCACATTGTTTCAACTTACGTCGCTCCTATTTCAGATAGCGTATTGGGCTAAGCGGCAGCTCAAAGCGCATGAAATGGCGAGTAAAATGCAATATTAAGCTTCTAGGGTAGGGCAAACAGACACCCGATTAGATCATTTTATATTATGGTTAATTTAAGAATTCAGCAAAATTCTATCACATTTGTTCAATTTACGTCGCTTCTATTTCAGATAGCGTATTGGGCAAAGCGGCATCTCAAAGCGTATGAAATGGCGAATAAAATGCACTATTAAAGTTCTAGGCTAGGGCGAACAGAGATCCGATTAGATCATTTTACATTATGGTTAATAAAAGAGTTCAGCGAAATTCTATCACATTTGTTCAACTTATATCGCTGCTATTTCAGATTGCGTATTAGGCTAAGCGGCATCTCAAAGCGCATGAAATGACGAGTGAAAGGCGCTATTAAACTTCTAGGGTAGGGCGAACAGAGAACCGATTAGATCATTTTATATTACGGTTAATATAAGGATTCAGCGTAATTCTATCACATTTGTTCAACTTACGTCGCTCGTACTTCAGATAGCGTACTGGGCTCGGCGGCATCTTAAAGCGCAAGAAATGGCGAGTAAAATGCACTATTAAACTTCTAGGGTAGGGCAAACAGAGACCCGATAAGATGATTTTATATTATGGTTAATTTAAGAATTCAGCGAAACTGTCTCATATTTGTTCAATTTACGTCGCTCCTATTTCAGATAGCGTATTGGGCTAAGCGGCATCTCAATGCGCATGAAATGGCGAGTAAAATGCACTATTAAACTTCTAGGATAAGGCAAACAGGGACCCGATTAGATCATTTTATATTACGGTTAATATAAGAATTCAGCGTAATTCTATCACATTTGTTCAACTTACGTCGCTCCTATTTCAGATAGCGTACTTGGCTAGGAGGCATCTTAAAGCGCGTGGAATGGCGAGTAAAATGCACTACTAAACTTCTATGCTAGGGCAATCAGAGTCCCGTTTAGATCATTTTATATTTTGTTTAATATAAGATTTCAGGGAAATTCTATCACATTTGTTCAATTTACGTCGCTCCTATTTCAGATAGCGTATTGGGCTAAGCGGCATCTCAAATCGCATGAAATGGCGAGTAAAATGCACTATTAAACTTCTAGGGTAAGACAAACAGAGACCCGATTAGATCATTTTATATTATGGTTAATTTAAGAATTCAGCCAAATTCTATCACATTTGTTCAATTTACGTCGCTCCTATTTCAGATAGCGTATTGGACTAAGCGCCATCTCAAAGCGCATGAAATGGCGAGTAAAATGCACTATTAAACTTCTAGGGTAGGGCAAACCGAGACGCGATTAGATCATTTTATATTATGGTTAATTTAAGAATTCAGCCAAATTCTATCACATTTGTTCAATTTACGTCGCTCCTATTTCAGATAGCGTACTGGGCTAGGCGGAATCTTAAAGCGCGTGGATTGGCGAGTAAAATGCACTATTAAACTTCTATGATAGGGCAATCAGAGACCCGATTAGATCATTTTATATTTTGGTTAATATAAGAATTCAGCGAAATCCAATCACAATTGTTCTATTTACGTCGCTCCTACTTCAGATAGCGTATTGGGCTAAGCGCCATCTCAAAGCGCATGAAATGGTGAGTAAAATGCACTATTAAACTTCTAGGGTAGGGCAAACAGAGACCCGATTAGATCATTTTATATTATGGTTAATTTAAGAATTCAGCCAAATTCTATCACATTTGTTCAATTTACGTCGCTCCTATTTCAGATAGCGTACTGGGCTAGGCGGAATCTTAAAACGCGTGTTTTGGCGAGTAAAATGCACTATTAAACTTCTATGATAGGGCAATCAGGGACCCGATTAGATCATTTTATATTATGGTTAATTTAAGAATTCAGCCAAATTCTATCACATTTGTTCAATTTACGTCGCTCCTATTGCAGATAGCGTATTGGGCTAAGCGGCATCTCAAAGCGCATAAAATGGCGAGTAAAATGCACTATTAAACTTATAGGGTAGGGCAAACAGAGACCCTATTAGATCATATTACATTATGGTTAATTTACGAATTCAGCAAAATTCTATCTCATTTGTTCAATTTACATCGCTCCTATTTCAGATATCGTATTGGGCCAAGCGGCAACTCAAAGCGCATGAAATGACGAGTGAAATGCAGTATTAAACTTCTAGGGTAGGGAGAACAGAGACCCGATTAGATCATTTTACATTAAGGTTAATATAAGAATTCAGGGAAATTCTATCACATTTGTTCAATTTACGTCGCTCCTATTTCAGATAGCGTATTGGGCTAAGCGGCATCTCAAAGCGCATGAAATGGCGAGTAAAATGCACGGCAAAACTTATAGGGTAGGGCAAACAGAGACCCGATTAGATCATTTTATATTATAGTTAATTTAAGAATTCAGCGTAATTCTATCACATTTGTTCAACTTACGTCGCTCCTACTTCAGATAGCGTATTGGGCTAAGCGGCATCTCAAAGCGCATGAAATGGCGAGTAAAATGCACTGTTAAACTTCTAGGGTAGGGCAAACAGAGACCCGATTAAATCATTTTATATTATGGTTAATTTAAGAATTCAGCCGAATTCTATCACATTTGTTCAATTTACGTCGCTCCTATTGCAGATAGCGTACTGGGCTAAGCGGCATCTCAAAGCGCATGAAATGACGAGTGAAATGCGCTTGTAATCTTCTAGGGTAGGGCGAACAGAGACCCGATTAGATCATTTTATATTACGGTTAATATAAGAATTCAGCGTAATTCTATCACATTTGTTCAACATACGTCGCTCCTATTTCAGATAGTGTACTGGGCTAGGCGGCATCTTAAAGCACGTGGAAGGGCGAGTAAAATGCACTACTAAACTTCTATGATAGGGCAATGAGAGTCCCGTTTAGATCATTTTATATTTTGTTTAATATAAGATTTCAGGGAAATTCTATCACATTTGTTCAATTTACGTCGCTCCTATTTCAGATAGCGTATTGGGCTAAGCGGCATCTCAAAGCGCATGAAATGTCGAGTAAAATGCACTGCTAAACTTGTAGGGTAGGGCAAACAGAGACCCGATTAGATCATTTTATATTATGGTTAATTTAAGATGTCAGCAAAATTCTGTCACATTTGTTCAATTTACGACGCTCCAATTTCAGATAGCATACTGGGCTAGGAGGCATCTTAAAGCGCGTGGAATGGCGATCAAAATGCACTATTAAACTTCTATGATAGGGCAATCAGGGACCCGACTAGATCATTTTATATTTTGGTTAATATAAGAATTCAGCGAAATTCTATCACAATTGTTCTATTTACGTCGCTCCTATTTCAGATAGCGTATTGGGCTCAGCGGCATCTCAAAGCATATGAAATGGCGAGTGAAATGCACTATTAGACTTCTATGGTAGGGCGAACAGAGACCCGATTAGATCATTTTACATTAAGGTTAATATAAGAATTCAGGGAAATTCTATCACATTTGATCAATTTACGTCGCTCCTATTCCAGATAGCGTATTGGGCTATGCGGCATCTCAAAGCACATGAAATGGCGAGTAAAATGCACTATTAAACTTCTAGGGTAGGTCAAACAGAGACCCGATTAGATCATTTTATATTATGGATAATTTAAGAATTCAGTGAAATTCTATCACACTTGTTCATTTTACGTCGCTCCTATTTCAGATAGCGTATTGGGCTAAGCGGTATCTCAAAGCGCATGAAATGGAGAATAAAATGCACTATTAAACTTCTAGGTTAGGGAGAACAGAGACCCGATTAGATCATTTTACATTATGGTTCATAAAAGAATTCAGCGAAACTCTATCACATTTTTTCAACTTACGTCGCTCCTATTTCAGATAGCGTATTGGGCTAAGCGGCAGCTCAAAGCGCTTGAAATGGCGAGTAAAATGCAATATTAAGCTTCTAGGGTAGGGCAAACAGACACCCGATCAGATCATTTTATATTATGGTTAATTTAAGAATTCAGCAAAATTCTATCACATTTGTTCAATTTACGTCGCTTCTATTTCAGATAGCGTATTGGGCAAAGCGGCATCTCAAAGCGTATGAAATGGCGAATAAAATGCACTATTAAAGTTCTAGGCTAGGGCGAACAGAGATCCGATTAGATCATTTTACATTATGGTTAATAAAAGAGTTCAGCGAAATTCTATCACATTTGTTCAACTTATATCGCTCCTATTTCAGATAGCGTATTAGGCTAAGCGGCATCTCAAAGCGCATGACATGACGAGTAAAATGCACTATTAAAGTTCTAGGGTACGGCAAACAGAGACCCGATTAGATCATTTTATATTATGGTTAATTTAAGAATTGAGCGAAATTCTATCACATTCGTTCAATTTACGTCGCTCCTATTTCAGATAGCGTATTGGGCAAAGCGGCATCTCAAAGCGCATGAAATGACGAGTAAAATGCACTATTAAACTTCTAGGGTAGGGCAAGCAGAGACTCGATTAGATCATTTTGTATTATGGTTAATTTAAGAATTCAACAAAATTCTGTCACATTCGTTCAATTTAGGTCGCTCCTATTTCAGATAGCGTATTGGGCTAAGCGGCATCTCAAAGCGCATGAAATGGCGAGTGAAATACACTATATGACTTCTATGGTAGGGCGAACAGAGACCCGATTAGATCATTTTACATTGAGGTTAATATAAGAATTCACAGAAATTCTATCACATTTATTCAATTTACGTCGCTCCTATTTCAGATAGCGTATTGGGCTATGCGGCATCTCAAAGCGCATGAAATGGCGAGTAATATGCACTGTTAAACTTCTAGGGTAGGGCAAACAGAGACCCGATTAGATCTTTTGTTATTATGGTTAATTTAAGAATTCAGCGAAATTCTATCACATTTGTTCAATTTATGTCGCTCCTATTTCAGATAGCGTATTGGGCTAAGCGGGATCTCGAAGCGCATGAAATGGCGAGTATAATGCACTATTAAACTTCTAGGGTAAGGCAAACAGAGGCCCGATTACATCATTTTATATTACGGTTAATATAAGAATGCAGCGTAATTCTATCACATTTGTTCAACTTACGTCGCCCATATTTCAGATAGCGTACTGGGCTAGGCGGCATCTTAAAGCGCGTGGAATGGTGAGTAAAATGCACTACTAATCTTCTATGATAGGGCAATCAGAGACCCGATTAGATCATTTTATATTTTGTTTAATATAAGATTTCAGGGAAATTCTATCACATTTGTTCAATTTACGTCGCTCCCATTTCAGATAGCGTATTGGGCGAAGCGGCATCTCAAAGCGCATGAAATGGCGACTAAAATGCACTATTAAACTTCTAGGGTAGGGCAAGCAGAGACCCGATTAGATCATTTTATATTATGGTTAATTTAAGATTTCAGCAAAATTCTATCACATTTGTTCAATTTACGTCGCTCCTATTTCAGATAGCGTACTGGGTTCAGCCGCATCTTAAAGCGCGTGGAATGGCGAGTGAAATGCACTATTAGACTTCGATGGTAGGGCGAACAGAGACCCGATTAGATCATTTTATATTATGGTTAATTTAAGAATTCAGCGAAATTCTATAACATTTGTTCAATTTACGTCGCTCCTATTTCAGATAGCGTATTGGGCTATGTGGCATCTCAAAGCGCATGAAATGACGAGTAAAATGCACTGTTAAACTTCTATGATAGGGCAAACAGAGGCCCGATTACATCATTTTACATTAAAGTTAATATAAGAATTCAGGGAAATTCTATCACATTTGTTCAATTTACGTCGCTCCTATTCCAGATAGCGTATTGGGCTAAGCGGCATCTCAAAGCGCATGAAATGGCGAGTAACATGCACTATTAAACTTCTAGGATAAGGCAAACAGAGACCCGATTAGATCATTTTATATTACGGATAATATAAGAATTCAGCGTAATTCTATCACATTTGTTCAATTTACGTCGCCCCTATTTCAAATAGCGTATTGTGCTAAGCGGCATCTCAAAGCGCATGAAATGGCGAGTGAAATGCGCTATTAGACTTCTATGGTAGGGCGAACAGAGACACGATTAGATCATTTTACATTAAGGTTAATATAAGAATTCAGGGAAATTCCATCACATTTGTTCAATTTACGTCGCTCCTATTCCAGATAGCGTATTGGGCTATGCGGCAGCTTAAAGCACATGAAATGGCGAGTATAATGCACTATCAAACTTCTATGATAGGGCAAACAGAGGCCCGATTACATCATTTTATATTACGGTTAATATAAGAATTCAGCGTAATTGTATCACATTTGTTCAACTTACGTAGCTCCTATTTCAGATACCGTACTGGGCTAGGCGGCATCATAAAGCGCGTGGAATGGCGAGTAAAATGCACTACTAAACTTCTATGATAGGGCAATCAGAGACCCGATTAGATCATTTTATATTTTGTTTAATATAAGATTTCAGGGAAATTCTATCGCATTTGTTCAATGTACGTCGCTCCTATTTCAGATAGCGTATTCGGCTAAGCGGCATCTCAAAGCGCATGAAATGGCGAATAAAATGCACTCTTAAACTTCTAGGGTAGGGCGAACAGAGACCCGATTAGATCATTTTACATTAAGGTTAATATAAGTATTCAGGGAAATTCTATCACATTTGTTCAATTTACGTCGCTCCTGTTTCAGATAGCGTATTGGGCTAAGCGGCATCTCAAAGCGCATGAAATGGCGAGCAAAATGCACTGTTAAACTTCTAGGGTAGGGCAAACAGAGACGCGATTAGATCATTTTATATTATGGTTAATTTAAGAATTCAGCCAAATTCTATCACATTTGTTCAATTTACGTCGCTCCTATTTCAGATAGCGTACTGGGCTAGGCGGAATCTTAAAGCGCGTGGATTGGCGAGTAAAATGCACTATTAAACTTCTATGATAGGGCAATCAGAGACCCGATTAGATCATTTTATATTATGGTTAATTTAAGAATTCAGCCAAATTCTATCACATTTGTTCAATTTACGTCGCTCCTATTGCAGATAGCGTATTGGGCTCAGCGGCATCTCAAAGCATATGAAATGACGAGTGAAATGTACTATTACACTTCTAGGGTAGGGCGAACAGAGACACGATTAGATCATTTTACATTAAGGTTAATATAAGTATTCAGGGAAATTCTATCACATTTGTTCAATTTACGTCGCTCCTATTTCAGATTGCGTATTGGGCTAAGCGGCATCTCAAAGCGCATGAAATGGCGAGTAAAATGCACTGTTAAACTTCTAGGGTAGGGCAAACAGAGACCCGATTAGAACATTTTATATTATGGTTAATTTAACAATTCAGCCAAATTCTATCACATTTGTTCAATTTACGTCGCTCCTATTGCAGATAGCGTATTGGGCTAAGCGGCATCTCAAAGCGCATGAAATGACGAGTGAAATGCGCTTGTAATCTTCTAGGGTAGGGCGAACAGAGACCCGCTTAGATCATTTTATATTACGGTTAATATAAGAATTCAGCGTAATTCTATCACATTTGTTCAACATACGTCGCTCCTATTTCAGATAGTGTACTGGGCTAGGCGGCATCTTAAAGCACGTGGAAGGGCGAGTAAAATGCACTACTAAACTTCTATGATAGGGCAATCAGAGTCCCGTTTAGATCATTTTATATTTTGTTTAATATAAGATTTCAGGGAAATTCTATCACATTTGTTCAATTTACGTCGCTCCTATTTCAGATAGCGTATTGGGCTAAGCGGCATCTCAAAGCGCATGAAATGGCGAGTGAAATGCACTATTACACTTCTAGGGTAGGGCGAACAGAGACCCGATTAGATCATTTTACATTAAGGTTAATATAAGTATTCAGGGAAATTCTATCACATTTGTTCAATTTACGTCGCTCCTGTTTCAGATAGCGTATTGGGCTAAGCGGCATCTCAAAGCGCATGAAATGGCGAGCAAAATGCACTATTAAACTTCTATGATAGGGCAATCAGAGACCCGATTAGATCATTTTATATTATGGTTAATTTAAGAATTCAGCCAAATTCTATCACATTTGTTCAATTTACGTCGCTCCTATTGCAGATAGCGTATTGGGCTCAGCGGCATCTCAAAGCATATGAAATGACGAGTGAAATGTACTATTACACTTCTAGGGTAGGGCGAACAGAGACACGATTAGATCATTTTACATTAAGGTTAATATAAGTATTCAGGGAAATTCTATCACATTTGTTCAATTTACGTCGCTCCTATTTCAGATTGCGTATTGGGCTAAGCGGCATCTCAAAGCGCATGAAATGGCGAGTAAAATGCACTGTTAAACTTCTAGGGTAGGGCAAACAGAGACCCGATTAGAACATTTTATATTATTGTTAATTTAACAATTCAGCCAAATTCTATCACATTTGTTCAATTTACGTCGCTCCTATTGCAGATAGCGTATTGGGCTAAGCGGCATCTCAAAGCGCATGAAATGACGAGTGAAATGCGCTTGTAATCTTCTAGGGTAGGGCGAACAGAGACCCGCTTAGATCATTTTATATTACGGTTAATATAAGAATTCAGCGTAATTCTATCACATTTGTTCAACATACGTCGCTCCTATTTCAGATAGTGTACTGGGCTAGGCGGCATCTTAAAGCACGTGGAAGGGCGAGTAAAATGCACTACTAAACTTCTATGATAGGGCAATCAGAGTCCCGTTTAGATCATTTTATATTTTGTTTAATATAAGATTTCAGGGAAATTCTATCACATTTGTTCAATTTACGTCGCTCCTATTTCAGATAGCGTATTGGGCTAAGCGGCATCTCAAAGCGCATGAAGTGGCGAGTAAAATGCACTATTAAACTTATAGGGTAGGGCAAACAGAGACCCGATTAGATCATATTATATTATGGTTAATTTACGAATTCAGCAAAATTCTATCACATTTGTTCAATTTACATCGCTCCTATTTCAGATATCGTATTGGGCTAAGCGGCAACTCAAAGCGCATGAAATGACGAGTGAAATGCAGTATTAAACTTCTAGGGTAGGGAGAACAGAGACCTGATTAGATCATTTTACATTAAGGTTAATATAAGAATTCAGGGAAATTCTATCACATTTGTTCAATTTACGTCGCTCCTATTTCAGATAGCGTATTGGGCTAAGCGGCATCACAAAGCGCATGAAATGGCGAGTAAAATGCACTGCTAAACTTGTAGGGTAGGGCAAACACAGACCCGATTAGATCATTTTATATCATAGTTAATTTAAGATGTCAGCAAAATTCTGTCACATTTGTTCAATTTACGTCGCTCCAATTTCAGATAGCGTACTGGGTTAGGCGGCATCTTAAAGCGCGTGGAATGGCGATCAAAATGCACTATTAAACTTCTATGATATGGCAATCAGAGACCCCACTAGATAATTTTATATTTTGGTTAATATATGAATTCAGCTAAATTCTATCACAATTGTTCAATTTACGTCGCTCCTATTTCAGATAGCGTATTGGGCTAAGCGGCATCTCAAAGCGCATGAAATGACGAGTGAAATGCGCTTGCAATCTTCTAGGGTAGGGCGAACAGAGACCCGATTAGATCATTTTATATTACGGTTAATATAAGAATTCAGCGTAATTCTATCACATTTGTTCAATTTACGTCGCTCCTATTTCAGATAGCGTATTGGGCTAAGCGGCATCTCAATGCGCATGAAATGGCGAGTAAAATGCACTATTAAACTTCTAGCATAAGGCAAACGGGGACCCGATTAGATCATTTTATATTACGGTTAATATAAGAATTCAGCGTAATTCTATCACATTTGTTCAACTTACGTCGCTCCTATTTCAGATAGCGTACTGGGCTAGGCGGCATCTTAAAGCGCGTGGAATGGCGAGTAAAATGCACTACTAAACTTCTATGATAGGGCAATCAGAGTCCCGTTTAGATCATTTTATATTTTGTTTAATATAAGATTTCAGGGAAATTCTATCACATTTGTTCAATTTACGTCGCTCCTATTTCAGATAGCGTATTGGGCTAAGCGGCATCTCAAAGCGCGTGGAATGGTGAGTAAAATGCACTATTAAACTTCTAGGGTAGGGCAAGCAGAGACCCGATTAGATCATTTTATATTATGGTTAATTTAAGATTTCAGCAAAATTCTATCACATTTGTTCAATTTACGTCGCTCCTATTTCAGATAGCGTACTGGTTTCAGCCGCATCTTAAAGCGCGTGGAATGGCGAGTGAAATGCACTATTAGACTTCGATGGTAGGGCGAACAGAGACCCGATTAGATCATTTTATATTATGGTTAATTTAAGAATTCAGCGAAATTCTATAACATTTGTTCAATTTACGTCGCTCCTATTTCAGATAGCGTATTGGGCTATGTGGCATCTCAAAGCGCGTGGAATGGCGAGTAAAATGCACTACTAAACTTCTATGATAGGGCAATCAGAGTCCCGTTTAGATCATTTTATATTTTGTTTAATATAAGATTTCAGGGAAATTCTATCACATTTGTTCAATTTACGTCGCTCCTATTTCAGATAGCGTATTGGGCTAAGCGGCATCTCAAAGCGCATGAAATGGCGAGTAAAATGCACTATTAAACTTATAGGGTAGGGCAAACAGAGACCCGATTAGATCATATTATATTATGGTTAATTTACGAATTCAGCAAAATTCTATCACATTTGTTCAATTTACATCGCTCCTATTTCAGATATCGTATTGGGCTAAGCGGCAACTCAAAGCGCATGAAATGACGAGTGAAATGCAGTATTAAACTTCTAGGGTAGGGAGAACAGAGACCTGATTAGATCATTTTACATTAAGGTTAATATAAGAATTCAGGGAAATTCTATCACATTTGTTCAATTTACGTCGCTCCTATTTCAGATAGCGTATTGGGCTAAGCGGCATCACAAAGCGCATGAAATGGCGAGTAAAATGCACTGCTAAACTTGTAGGGTAGGGCAAACACAGACCCGATTAGATCATTTTATATCATAGTTAATTTAAGATGTCAGCAAAATTCTGTCACATTTGTTCAATTTACGTCGCTCCAATTTCAGATAGCGTACTGGGTTAGGCGGCATCTTAAAGCGCGTGGAATGGCGATCAAAATGCACTATTAAACTTCTATGATATGGCAATCAGAGACCCCACTAGATAATTTTATATTTTGGTTAATATATGAATTCAGCTAAATTCTATCACAATTGTTCAATTTACGTCGCTCCTATTTCAGATAGCGTATTGGGCTAAGCGGCATCTCAAAGCGCATGAAATGACGAGTGAAAGGCACTCTTAAACTTCTAGGGTAGGGTGAACAGAGAACCGATTAGATCATTTTATATTACGGTTAATATAAGAATTCAGCGTAATTCTATCACATTTGTTCAACTTACGTCGCTCCTACTTCAGATAGCGTACTGGGCTCGGCGGCATCTTAAAGCGCAAGAAATGGCGAGTACAATGCACTATTAAACTTCTAGGGTAGGGCAAACAGAGACCCGATAAGATGATTTTATATTATGGTTAATATAAGAATTCAGCGTAATTCTATCACATTTGTTCAATTTACGTCGCTCCTATTTCAGATAGCGTATTGGGCTAAGCGGCATCTCAAAGCGCATGAAAAGGCGAGTAAAATGCACTATTAAACTTCTAGGGTAGGGCAAACAGAGACCCGATTAGATCATTTTATATTATGGTTAATTTAAGAATTCAGCCAAATTCTATCACATTTGTTCAATTTACGTCGCTCCTATTTCAGATAGCGTATTGGGCTAAGCGGCATCTCAAAGCATATGAAATGGCGAGTGAAATGCACTATTACACTTCTAGGGTAGGGCGAACAGAGACCCGATTAGATCATTTTACATTAAGGTTAATATAAGTATTCAGGGAAATTCTATCACATTTGTTCAATTTACGTCGCTCCTATTCCAGATAGCGTATTGGGCTAAGCGGCATCTCAAAGCGCATGAAATGGTGAGTAAAATGCACTGTTAAACTTCTAGGGTAGGGCAAACAGAGACCCGATTAGATCATTTTATATTATGGTTAATTTAAGAATTCAGCCAAATTCTATCACATTTGTTCAATTTACGTCGCTCCTATTGCAGAAAGCGTATTGGGCTAAGCGGCATCTCAAAGCGCATGAAATGACGAGTGAAAGGCACTCTTAAACTTCTAGGGTAGGGTGAACAGAGAACCGATTAGATCATTTTATATTACGGTTAATATAAGAATTCAGCGTAATTCTATCACATTTGTTCAATTTACGTCGCTCCTATTTCAGATAGCGTATTGGGCTAAGCGGCATCTCAAAGCGCATGAAATGGCGAGTAAAATGCACTATTAAACTTCTAGGGTAGGGCAAACAGAGACCCGATTAGATCATTTTATATTATAGTTAATTTAAGATGTCAGCAAAATTCTGTCACATTTGTTCAATTTACGTCGCTCCAATTTCAGATAGCGTACTGGGTTAGGCGGCATCTTAAAGCGCGTGGAATGGCGATCAAAATGCACTATTAAACTTCTATGATATTGCAATCAGAGACCCGACTAGACAGTTTTATATTTTGGTTAATATAAGAATTCAGCTAAATTCTATCACAATTGTTCAACTTACGTCGCTCCTATTTCAGATAGCGTATTGGGCTAAGCGGCATCTCAAAGCGCATGAAATGACGAGTGAAAGGCACTCTTAAACTTCTAGGGTAGGGTGAACAGAGAACCGATTAGATCATTTTATATTACGGTTAATATAAGAATTCAGCGTAATTCTATCACATTTGTTCAATTTACGTCGCTCCTATTTCAGATAGCGTATTGGGCTAAGCGGCATCTCAAAGCGCATGAAATGGCGAGTAAAATGCACTATTAAACTTCTAGGGTAGGGCAAACAGAGACCCGATTAGATCATTTTATATTATGGTTAATTTAAGAATTCAGCCAAATTCTATCACATTTGTTCAATTTACGTCGCTCCTATTGCAGATAGCGTATTGTGCTAAGCGGCATCTCAAAGCGCATGAAATGACGAGTGAAATGCGCTTGCAATCTTCTAGGGTAGGGCGAACAGAGACCCGATTAGATCATTTTATATTACGGTTAATATAAGAATTCAGCGTAATTCTATCACATTTGTTCAATTTACGTCGCTCCTATTTCAGATAGCGTATTGGGCTAAGCGGCATCTCAAAGCGCATGAAAAGGCGAGTAAAATGCACTATTAAACTTCTAGGGTAGGGCAAACAGAGACCCGATTAGATCATTTTATATTATGGTTAATTTAAGAATTCAGCCAAATTCTATCACATTTGTTCAATTTACGTCGCTCCTATTCCAGATAGCGTACTGGGCTAGGCGGAATCTTAAAGCGCGTGGATTGGCGAGTAAAATGCACTATTAAACTTCTATGATAAGGCAATCAGAGACCCGATTAGATCATTTTATATTTTGGTTAATATAAGAATTCAGGGAAATTCTATCACATTTGTTCAATTTACGTCGCTCCTATTTCAGATAGCGTATTGGGCTAAGCGGCATCTCAAAGCGCATGAAATGGCGAGTAAAATGCACTATTAAACTTCTAGGGTAGGGATAACAGAGACCCGATTAGATCATTTTATATTATGGTTAATTTAAGAATTCAGCCAAATTCTATCACATTTGTTCAATTTACGTCGCTCCTATTTCAGATAGCGTACTGGGCTAGGCGGAATCTTAAAGCGTGTGGATTGGCGAGTAAAATGCACTATTAAACTTCTATGAGAGGGCAATCAGAGACCCGATTAGATCATTTTATATTTTGGTTAATATAAGAATTCAGCGAAATTCTATCACAATTGTTCTATTTACGTCGCTCCTATTTCAGATAGCGTATTGGGCTAAGCGGCATCTCAAAGCATATGAAATGGCGAGTGAAATGCACTATTACACTTCTAGGGTAGGGCGAACAGAGACCCGATTAGATCATTTTACATTAAGGTTAATATAAGTATACAGGGAAATTCTATCACATTTGTTCAATTTACGTCGCTCCTATTTCAGATAGCGTATTGGGCTAAGCGGCATCTCAAAGCGCATGAAATGGCGAGTAAAATGCACTGTTAAACTTCTAGGGTAGGGCAAACAGAGACCCGATTAGAACATTTTATATTATGGTTAATTTAACAATTCAGCCAAATTCTATCACATTTGTTCAATTTACGTCGCTCCTATTGCAGATAGCGTATTGGGCTAAGCGGCATCTCAAAGCGCATGAAATGACGAGTGAAATGCGCTTGTAATCTTCTAGGGTAGGGCGAACAGAGACCCGCTTAGATCATTTTATATTACGGTTAATATAAGAATTCAGCGTAATTCTATCACATTTGTTCAACATACGTCGCTCCTATTTCAGATAGTGTACTGGGCTAGGCGGCATCTTAAAGCACGTGGAAGGGCGAGTAAAATGCACTACTAAACTTCTATGATAGGGCAATCAGAGTCCCGTTTAGATCATTTTATATTTTGTTTAATATAAGATTTCAGGGAAATTCTATCACATTTGTTCAATTTACGTCGCTCCTATTTCAGATAGCGTATTGGGCTAAGCGGCATCTCAAAGCGCATGAAATGGCGAGTAAAATGCACTATTAAACTTATAGGGTAGGGCAAACAGAGACCCGATTAGATCATATTATATTATGGTTAATTTACGAATTCAGCAAAATTCTATCACATTTGTTCAATTTACATCGCTCCTATTTCAGATATCGTATTGGGCTAAGCGGCAACTCAAAGCGCATGAAATGACGAGTGAAATGCAGTATTAAACTTCTAGGGTAGGGAGAACAGAGACCTGATTAGATCATTTTACATTAAGGTTAATATAAGAATTCAGGGAAATTCTATCACATTTGTTCAATTTACGTCGCTCCCTATTTCAGATAGCGTATTGGGCTAAGCGGCATCTCAAAGCGCATGAAATGGCGAGTAAAATGCACTGCTAAACTTGTAGGGTAGGGCAAACACAGACCCGATTAGATCATTTTATATCATAGTTAATTTAAGATGTCAGCAAAATTCTGTCACATTTGTTCAATTTACGTCGCTCCAATTTCAGATAGCGTACTGGGTTAGGCGGCATCTTAAAGCGCGTGGAATGGCGATCAAAATGCACTATTAAACTTCTATGATATGGCAATCAGAGACCCCACTAGATAATTTTATATTTTGGTTAATATATGAATTCAGCTAAATTCTATCACAATTGTTCAATTTACGTCGCTCCTATTTCAGATAGCGTATTGGGCTAAGCGGCATCTCAAAAGCGCATGAAATGACGAGTGAAAGGCACTCTTAAACTTCTAGGGTAGGGTGAACAGAGAACCGATTAGATCATTTTATATTACGGTTAATATAAGAATTCAGCGTAATTCTATCACATTTGTTCAACTTACGTCGCTCCTACTTCAGATAGCGTACTGGGCTCGGCGGCATCTTAAAGCGCAAGAAATGGGTGAGTACAATGCACTATTAAACTTCTAGGGTAGGGCAAACAGAGACCCGATAAGATGATTTTATATTATGGTTATTTAAGAATTCAGCCAAATTCTATCACATTTGTTCAATTTACGTCGCTCCTATTTCAGATAGCGTACTGGGCTAGGCGGAATCTTAAAGCGCATGGATTGGCGAGTAAAATGCACTATTAAACTTCTATG
>CAKAJE020001845.1:0-92954 GCA_916610135.2 Macropis europaea | reverse complement strand
AATGTGATAGAATTTGGCTGAATTCTTAAATTAACCATAATATAAAATCATCTTATCGGGTCTCGCTTTGCCCTACCCTAGAAGTTTAATAGTGCATTTTACTCGCCATTTCTTGCGCTTTAAGATGCCGCCGAGCCCAGTACGCTATCTGAAGTAGGAGCGACGTAAGTTGAACAAATGTGATAGAATTACTATGAATTCTTATATTAACCATAATGTAAAATGATCTGATCGGGTCTCCGTTCGCCCTAGCCTAGAAGTTTAAGAGTGCATTTTATTCGCCATTTCATGCGCTTGGAGATGCCGCTTAGCCCAATAAGCTATCTGAAATAGGAGCGACGTAAATTGAACAAATGTTATAGAATTTCGCTGAATTCTTATATTAACCAAAATATAAAATGATCTATTCGGGTCTCTGATTGCCCTATCATAGAAGTTTAATAGTGCATTTTACTCGCCATTCCACGCGCTTCAAGATGCCGCCTAGCCCAGTACGCTATCTGAAATAGGAGCGACGTAAATTGAACAGATGCGATAAAATTTAGCTGACATCTTAAATTAACCATAATATAAAATGATCTAATCGGGTCTCTGTTTGCCCAACCCTAGACGTTTAATAGTGCATTTTCCTCGCCATTTCATGCGCTTTGAGATGCCGCTTAGCCCAATACGCTATCTGAAATACGAGCGACGTAAATTGAACAAATGTGATAGAATTTCGCTGAATTCTTATATTAACCAAAATATAAAATGATCTAATCGGGTCTCTGTTTGCCTTATCCTAGAAGTTTAATAGTGCATTTCACTCGCCATTTCATGCGCTTTGAGATGCCGCTAAGCACAATAAGCTATCTGGAATAGTAGCGACGTAAATTGAACAAATGTGATAGAATTACGCCGAATTCTTATATTAACCGTAATATAAAATGATCTAATCAGGTCTCTGTTTGCCTTATCCTAGAAGTTTAATAGTGCATTTTACTCGCCATTCCACGCGCTTTAAGATGCCGCCTAACCCAGTACGCTACCTGAAATAGGAGCGACGTAAGTTGAACAAATGTGATAGAATTACGCTGAATTCTTATATTAACCGTAATATAAAATGATCTAATCCGGTCTCTGTTTGTCTTATCCTAGAAGTTTGATAGTGCATTTTACTCGCCATTTCATGCGCTTTGAGATGCCGCTTAGCCCAATACGCTATCTGAAATAGGAGCGACGTAAATTGAACAAATGTGATAGAATTTTGCTGAATGCTTAAATTAACCACAATATAAAATGATCTAATCGGGTCTCTGTTTGCCCTACCCTAGTAGTTTAATTGTGCATTTTACTCGCCATTTCATGCGCTTTGAGATGCCGCTTATCCCAATACGCTATCTGAAATAGGAGCGACGTAAATTGAACAAATGTGATAGAATTTTGCTGAATTCTTAAATTAACCATAATATAAAATGATCTAATCGGGTCTCTGTTCGCCCTACCATAGAAGTCTAATAGTGCATTTCACTCGCCATTCCACGCGCTTTAAGATGCCGCCGAGCCCAGTACGGTATCTGAAATAGGAGCGACGTAAATTGAACAAATGTGATAGAATTTTGCTGAATTCTTAAATTAAACATAATATAAAATGATCTAATCGGGTGTCTGTTTGCCGTACCCTAGAAGCTTAATATTGCATTTTACTCGCCATTTCATGCGCTTTGAGCTGCCGCTTAGCCCAATACGCTATCTCAAATAGGAGCGACGTAAGTTGAAAAAATGTGATAGGATAGCGCTGAATTCTTTTATGAACCATAATGTAAAATGATCTAATCGGGTCTCTGTTCTCCCTAGCCTAGAAGTTTAATAGTGCATTTTATTCTCCATTTCATGCGCTTTGAGATGCCGCTTAGCCCAATACGCTATCTGAAATAGGAGCGACGTAAATTGAACAAATGCGATAGAATTTCCCTGAAATCTTATATTAAACAAAATATAAAATGATCTAATCGGGTCTCTGATTGCCCTATCATAGAAGTTTAGTAGTGCATTTTACTCGCCATTCCACGCGCTTTAAGATGCCGCCTAGCCCAGTACGCTACCTGAAATAGGAGCGACGTAAGTTGAACAAATGTGATAGAATTACGCTGCATTCTTATATTAACCGTATTATAAAATGATCTAATCGGGTCTCTGTTTGCCTTATCCTACAAGTTTAATAGTGCATTTTACTCGCCATTTCATGCGCTTTGAGATGCCGCTTAGCCCAATACGCTATCTGAAATAGGAGCGACGTAAATTGAACAAATGTGATAGAATTTCGCTGAATTCTTAAATTAACCATAATATAAAATGATCTAATCGGGTCTCTGTTCGCCCTACCATAGAAGTCTAATAGTGCATTTCACTCGCCATTCCACGCTCTTTAAGATGCCGTCGAGCCCAGTACGGTATCTGAAATAGGAGCGACGTAAATTGAACAAATGCGATAGAATTTCCCTGAAATCTTATATTAAACAAAATATAAAATGATCTAATCGGGTCTCTGATTGCCCTATCATAGAAGTTTAGCAGTGCATTTTACTCGACATTCCACGCGCTTTAAGATGCCGCCTAGCCCAGTACGCTATCTAAATTAGGAGCGACGTAAGTTGAACAAATGTGATAGAATTTCGCTGAATTCTTTTATTAACCATAATGTAAAATGATCTGATCGGGTCTCTGTTACCCCTAGCCGAGAAGTTTAAGAGTGCATTTTATTCGCCATTTCATGCGCTTGGAGATGCCGCTTAGCCCAATAAGCTATCTGAAATAGGAGCGACGTAAATTGAACAAATGTGATAGAATTTCGCTGAATTCTTATATTAACCAAAATATAAAATGATCTATTCGGGTCTCTGATTGCCCTATCATAGAAGTTTAATAGTACATTTTACTCGCCATTCCACGCGCTTTAAGATGCCGCCTAGCCCAGTACGCTATCTGAAATACGAGCGACGTAAATTGAACAAGAGTGATAGAATTTGGCTGAATTCTTAAATTAACCATAATATAAAATGATCTAATCGGGTCTCTGTTCGCCCTACCATAGAAGTTTAGTAGTGCACTTTACTCGCCATTCCACGCGCATCAAGATGCCGCCTAGCCCAGTACGCTATCTGAAATAGGCGCGACGTAAATTGAACAGATGTGATAAAATTTAGCTGAATTCTTATATTAACCAAAACATAAAATGATCTAATCGGGTCTCTGATTGCCCTATCATAGAAGTTTAGTAGTGCATTTTACGCGCCATTCCACGCGCTTTAAGATGCCGCCTAGCCCAGTACGCTACCTGAAATAGGAGCGACGTAAGTTGAACAAATGTGATAGAATTACGCGGAATTCTTATATTAACCGTAATATAAAATGGTATAATCGGGTCTCTGTTTGCCGTATCATAGAAGTTTAATAGTGCATTTTACTCGCCACTTCATGTGCTTTAAGGTGCCGCATAGCCCAATACGCTATCTGGAATGGGAGCGACGTAAATTGAACAAATGTGATAGAATTTCCCTGAATTCTTATATTAACCTTAATGTATAATGATCTAGTCGGGTCTCTGTTCGCCCTACCATAGAAGTCTAATTGTGCATTTCACTCGCCATTCCACGCGCTTTAAGATGCCGTCGAGCCCAGTACGGTATCTGAAATAGGAGCGACGTAAATTGAACAAATGTGATAGAATTTTGCTGAATTCTTAAATTAACCATAATATAAAATGATCTAATCGGGTCTCTGTACGCCCTACCATAGAAATCTAATAGTGCATTTTACTCGCCATTTCATGCGCTTTGAGATGCCGCTTAGCCCAATACGCTATCTGAAATAGGAGCGACGTAAGTTGAACAAATGTGATAGAATTTCGCTGAATTCTTTTATTAACCATAATGTAAAATGATCTGATCGGGTCTCTGTTCGCCCTAGCCTAGAAGTTTAAGAGTGCATTTTATTCGCCATTTCATGCGCTTTGAGATGCCGCATAGCCGAATACGCTATCTGAAATAGGAGCGATGTAAATTGAACAAATGCGATAGAATTTCCCTGAAATCTTATATTAAACAAAATATAAAATGATCTAATCGGGTCTCTGATTGCCCTATCATAGAAGATTAGTAGTGCATTGTACTCGCCATTCCACGCGCTTTATGATGCCGCCTAGCCCAGTATGGTATCTGAAATAGGAGCTACGTAAGTTGAACAAATGTGATAGAATTACGCTGAATTCTTATATTAACCGTAATATAAAATGATGTAATCGGGCCTCTGTTCGCCCTATCATAGAAGTTTGATAGTGCATTTTACTCGCCATTTCATGTGCTTTAAGCTGCCGCATAGCCCAATACGCTATCTGGAATAGGAGCGACGTAAATTGAACAAATGTGATAGAATTTCCCTGAATTCTTATATTAACCTTAATGTAAAATGATCTAATCGTGTCTCTGTTCGCCCTACCATAGAAGTCTAATAGTGCATTTCACTCGCCATTTCATGCGCTTTGAGATGCCGCTTAGCCCAATACGCTATCTGGAATAGGAGCGACGTAAATTGAACAAATGTGATAGAATTTCGCTGAATTCTTTTATTAACCATAATGTAAAATGATCTAATCAGGTCTCTGTTTGTCCTACCCTAGAAGTTTAATAGTGCATTTCACTCGTAATTTCATGCGCTTTGAGATGCCGCTTAGCCCAATACGCTATCTGGAATAGGAGCGACGTAAATTGAACAAATGTGATTGAATTTCGCTGAATTCTTTTATTAACCATAATGTAAAATGATCTAATCGGGTCGCTGTTTGCCCTACCCTAGATGTTTAATAGTGCGTTTTACTCGGCATTTCATGCGCTTTGAGATGACGCATAGCCCAATACGCTATCTGTAATAGGAGCGACGTAAATTGAACGAATGTGATAGAATTTCGTTGAATTCTTAAATTAACCATAATATAAAATGATCTAATCGGGTCTCTGTTCGCCCTACCACAGAAGTCTAATAGTGCATTTCACTCGCCATTCCACGCGCTTTAAGATGCCGCCGAGCCCAGTACGGTATCTGAAATAGGAGCGACGTAAATTGAACAAATGTGATAGAATTTTGCTGAATTCTTAAATTAACCATAATATAAAATGATCTAATCGGGTCTCTGTACGCCCTACCATAGAAATCTAATAGTGCATTTTACTCGCCATTTCATGCGCTTTGACATGCCGCTTAGCCCAATACGCTATCTGAAATAGGAGCGACGTAAGTTGAACAAATGTGATAGAATTTCGCTGAATTCTTTTATTAACCATAATGTAAAATGATCTAATCGGGTCTCTGTTTGCCCTACCCTAGATGTTTAATAGTGCGTTTTACTCGGCATTTCATGCGCTTTGAGATGCCGCATAGCCCAATACGCTATCTGTAATAGGAGCGACGTAAATTGAACGAATGTGATAGAATTTCGTTGAATTCTTAAATTAACCAAAATATAAAATGATCTAATCGAGTCTCTGATTGCCCTATCATAGAAGTTTAATAGTGCATTTCACTCATCATTTCATGCGCTTTAAGATGCCGCTTAGCCCAGTACGCTATCTGAAATAGGAGCGACGTAAGTTTAACAAATGTGATAGAATTACGCTGAATCCTTATATTAACCGTAATATAAAATGATCCAATCGGGTCCCTGTTTGCCTTACCCTAGAAGTTTAATAGTGCATTTTACTCGCCATTTCATACGCTTTGAGATGCCGCTTAGCCCAACACGCTATCTGAAATAGGAGCGACGTAAATTGAACAAATGTGATAGAATTTCGTTGAATTCTTAAATTAACCAAAATATAAAATGATCTAATCGGGTCTCTGATTGCCCTATCATAGAAGTTTAATAGTGCATTTTACTCGCCAATCCACGCGCTTTAAGATTCCGCCTAGCCCAGTACGCTACCTGAAATAGAAGCGACGTAAGTTGAACAAATGTGATAGAATTACGCGGAATTCTTATATTAACCGTAATATAAAATGGTATAATCGGGTCTCTGTTTGCCCTATCACAGTAGTTTAATAGTGCATTTTACTCGCCATTTCATGTGCTTTAAGCTGCCGCATAGCCCAATACGCTATCTGGAATAGGAGCGACGTAAATTGAACAAATGTGATAGAATTTCCCTGAATTCTTATATTAAGCTTAATGTAAAATGATCTAATCGTGTCTCTGTTCGCCCTACCCTAGAAGTTTAATAGTGCATTTCACTCGTCATTTCATGCGCTTTGAGATGCCGCCTAGCCCAATACGCTACCTGAAATAGGAGCGACGTAAGTTGAACAAATGTGATAGAATTACGCTGAATTCTTATATTAACCGTAATATAAAATGATCTAATTGGGTCTCTGTTTGCCTTATCCTAGAAGTTTGATAGTGCATTTTACTCGCCATTTCATGCGCTTTGAGATGCCGCTTAGGCCAATACGCTATCTGAAATAGGAGCGACGTAAATTGAACAAATGTGATAGAATTTCGCTGAATTCTTATAATAATCTTTTTGTAAAATGATCTAATCGGGTCTTTGTTCGCCAAACCCTAGAAGTTTAATAGTGCATTTCACTCGTCATTTCATGCGCTTTGAGATGCCGCTTAGCCCAATACGCTATCTGAAATAGGAGCAACGTAAATTGAACAAATGTGATAGAATTTCGCTGAATTCTTATATTAACCAAAATATAAAATGATCTAATCGGGACTCTGATTGCCCTATCATAGAAGTTTAGTAGTGCATTTTACTCGCCCTTCCACGCGCTTTAAGATCCCGCTTAGCCCAATACGCTATCTGCAATAGGAGCGACGTAAATTGAACAAATGTGATAGAATTTCGCTGAATTCTTAAATTAACCATAATATAAAATGATCTAATCGGGTCTCTGTCTGCCCTATCATAGAAGTTTAATAGTGCATTTCACTCGTCATTTCATGCGCTTTGAGATGCCGCTTAGCCCAGTACGCTATCTGAAATAGGAGCGACGTAAATTGAACAAATGTGATAGAATTTCGTTGAATTCTTAAATTAACCAAAATATAAAATGATCTAATCGGGTCTCTGATTGCCCTATCATAGAAGTTTAATAGTGCATTTTACTCGCCAATCCACGCGCTTTAAGATTCCGCCTAGCCCAGTACGCTACCTGAAATAGAAGCGACGTAAGTTGAACAAATGTGATAGAATTACGCGGAATTCTTATATTAACCGTAATATAAAATGGTATAATCGGGTCTCTGTTTGCCCTATCACAGTAGTTTAATAGTGCATTTTACTCGCCATTTCATGTGCTTTAAGCTGCCGCATAGCCCAATACGCTATCTGGAATAGGAGCGACGTAAATTGAACAAATGTGATAGAATTTCCCTGAATTCTTATATTAAGCTTAATGTAAAATGATCTAATCGTGTCTCTGTTCGCCCTACCCTAGAAGTTTAATAGTGCATTTCACTCGTCATTTCATGCGCTTTGAGATGCCGCCTAGCCCAATACGCTACCTGAAATAGGAGCGACGTAAGTTGAACAAATGTGATAGAATTACGCTGAATTCTTATATTAACCGTAATATAAAATGATCTAATTGGGTCTCTGTTTGCCTTATCCTAGAAGTTTGATAGTGCATTTTACTCGCCATTTCATGCGCTTTGAGATGCCGCTTAGGCCAATACGCTATCTGAAATAGGAGCGACGTAAATTGAACAAATGTGATAGAATTTCGCTGAATTCTTATAATAATCTTTTTGTAAAATGATCTAATCGGGTCTTTGTTCGCCAAACCCTAGAAGTTTAATAGTGCATTTCACTCGTCATTTCATGCGCTTTGAGATGCCGCTTAGCCCAATACGCTATCTGAAATAGGAGCAACGTAAATTGAACAAATGTGATAGAATTTCGCTGAATTCTTATATTAACCAAAATATAAAATGATCTAATCGGGACTCTGATTACCCTATCATAGAAGTTTAGTAGTGCATTTTACTCGCCCTTCCACGCGCTTTAAGATCCCGCTTAGCCCAATACGCTATCTGCAATAGGAGCGACGTAAATTGAACAAATGTGATAGAATTTCGCTGAATTCTTAAATTAACCATAATATAAAATGATCTAATCGGGTCTCTGTCTGCCCTATCATAGAAGTTTAATAGTGCATTTCACTCGTCATTTCATGCGCTTTGAGATGCCGCCTAGCCCAGTACGCTATCTGAAATAGGAGCGACGTAAGTTGAACAAATGTGATAGAATTACGCTGAATTAATATATTAACCTTAATGTAAAATGATCTAATCGGGTCTTTGTTCGCCCTACCCTTGAAGTTTATTAGTGCACATTGCTCGCCATTTCATGCGCTTTGAGATGGCGCTTAGCCCATTACGCTATCTGAAATAGGAGCGACGTAAATTGAACAAATGTGATAGAATTTCGCTGAATTCTTAAATTAACCATAATATAAAATGATCTAATCGGGTCTCTGTTTGCCCTATCATAGAAGTTTAATACTGCATTTCACTCGTCATTTCATGCGCTTTAAGATGCCGCCTAGCCCAGTACGCTATCTGAAATAGGAGCGACGTAAGTTGAACAAATGTGATAGAATTACGCTGTATTATTATATTAACCGTAATATAAAATTACCTAATCGGGTCTCTGTTTGCCCTACCCTAGAAGTTTAATAGTGCACTATGCTCGCCATTTCATGCGCTTTGAGATGGCGCTTCGCCCAATAAGCTATCTGAAATAGGAGCGACGTAAATCGAACAAATGTGATAGAATTTCGCTGAATCCTTATATTAACCAAAATATAAAATGATCTAATCGGGTATCAGATTGCTCTATCATAGAAGTTTAATACAGCATTTTACTCGCCAATCCACGCGCTTTAAGATTCCGCCTAGCCCAGTACGCTATCTGAAATAGGAGCGACGCAAGTTGAACAAATGTGATAGAATTACGCTGAATTCTTATATTAACAGTAATATAAAATGATCTAATCGGGTCTCTGTTTGCCTTACCCTAGAAGTTTAATAGTGCATTTTACTGGCCATTTCATGCGCTTTGAGATGGCGCTTAGCCCAATACGCTATCTGAAATAGGAGCGACGTAAATTGAATGAAAGTGATAGAATTTCGCTGAATTCTTATATTAACCGTAATATAATATGATCTAATCGGGTCTCTGTTTGCCTTACCCTAGAAGTTTAATAGTGCATTTTACTCGCCATTTCATGCGCTTTGAGATCCCGCTTAGCCCAATACGCTATCTGCAATAGGAGCGACGTAAATTGTACAAATGTGATAGAATTTCGCTGAATTCTTAAATTAACCATAATATAAAATGATCTAATCGGGTCTCTGTCTGCCCTATCATAGAAGTTTAATAGTGCATTTCACTCGTCATTTCATGCGCTTTGAGATGCCTCTTAGCCCAATAAGCTATCTGAAATAGGAGCGAAGTAAATTGATCAAATGTGATAGAATTTCGCTGAATTCTTATATTAACCAAAATATAAAATGATCTAATCGGGTCTCTGTTTGCCTTATCCTAGAAGTTTAGTATTGCATTTTACTCGCCATTTCATGCGCTTTGAGGGGCCGCTCAGCCCAACACGCTATCTGAAATAGGAGCGACGTAAATTGAACAAATGTGATAGAATTTCCCTGGAATCTTATATTAAACAAAATATAAAATGATCTAATCGGGTCTCTGATTGCCCTATCATAGAAGTTTAGCAGTGCATTTTACTCGCCATTCCACGTGCTTTAAGATGCCGCCTAGCCCAGAACGCTATCTGAAATAGGAGCGACCTAAATTGAACGAATGTGGTAGAATTTTGCTGATTTCTTAAATTAACCATAATATAAAATGATCTAATCGGGTCTCTGCTTGCCCTACCCTAGAAGTTTAATATAGCATTTTAGTCGCCATTTCATGCGCTTTGAGATGCCGCTTCGCCCAATACGCTATCTGAAATAGGAGCGACGTAAATTAAACAAATGTGATAGAATTTCCCTGAAATCTTATATTAAACAAAATATAAAATGATCTAATCGGGTCTCTGATTGCCCTATCATAGAAGTTTAGCAGTGCATTTTACTCGCCATTCCACGCGCTTTAAGATGCCGCCTAGCCCAGTACGCTACCTGAAGTAGGAGCGACGTAAGTTGAACAAATGTGATAGAATTACGCTGAATTCTTATATTAACCGTAATATAAAATGATATAATCGGGTCTCTGTTTGCCCTATCATAGAAGTTTAATAGTGCATTTTACTCGCCATTTCATGTGCTTTAAGGTGCCGCATAGCCCAATACGCTATCTGGAATAGGAGCGACGTAAATTGAACAAATGTGATAGAATTTCCCTGAATTCTTATATTAACCTTAATGTAAAATGATCTAATCGGGTCTCTGTTCGCCCTATCATAGAAGTCTAATAGTGCATTTCACTCCCCATTTCATGCGCTTTGAGATGCCGCTTAGCACAATACGCTATTTCAAATAGGGGCAACGTAAATTGAACAAATGTGATAGAAGTACGCTGAATTCTTATATTAACCGTAATATAAAATGATCTAATCGGGTCTCTGTTTGCCTTATCCTAGAAGTTTAATAGTGCATTTTACTCGCCATTTCATGCGCTTTGAGATGCCGCTTAGCCCAATACGCTATCTGAAATAGGAGCGACGTAAATTGAACAAATGTGATAGAATTTTGCTGAAGTCATAAATTAACCATAATATAAAACGATCTAATCGGGTCTGTGTTCGCCCTACCATAGAAGTCTAATAGTGCATTTCACTCGCCATTCCACGCGCTTTAAGATGCGGCCGAACCCAGTACGCTATCTGAAATAGGAGCGACGTAAATTGAACAAATGTGATAGAATTTTGCTGAAGTCATAAATTAACCATAATATAAAATGATTTAATCGGGTCTCTGTTCGCCCTACCGTAGAAGTCTACTAGTGCATTTTACTCGCCATTTCATGCTCTTTGAGATGCCGCCTAGCCCAATACGCTATCTGAAATAGGAGCGACGTAAGTTGAACAAATGTGATAGAATTTCGCTGAATTCTTTTATTAACCATAACGTAAAATGATCTAATCGGGTCTCTGATTGCCCTATCATAGAAGTTTAGTAGTGCATTTTACTCGCCATTCCACGCGCTTTAAGATGCCGCCTAGCCCAGTACGCTATCGGAAATAGGAGCGACGTAAATTGAACAAATGTGATAGAATTTCGCTGAATTCATAAATTAACCATAATATAAAACGATCTAATCGGGTCTCTGTTCGCCCTACCATAGAAGTCTAATAGTGCATTTTACGCGCCATTCCACGCGCTTTAAGATGCCGCCTAGCCCAATACGCTATCTGAAATAGGAGCGACGTAAATTGAACAAATGTGATAGAATTTCGCTGAATTCTTAAATTAACCATAATATAAAATGATCTACTCGGGTCTCTGTTTGCCCTATCATAGAAGTTTAATAGTGCATTTCACTCGTCATTTCATGCGCTTTAAGATGCCGCCTAGCCCAGTACGCTATCTGAAATAGGAGCGACATAAGTTGAACAAATGTGATAGAATTACGCTGAATTATTATATTAACCGTAATATAAAATTATCTAATCGGGTCTCTGTTTGCCCTACCCTAGAAGTTTAATAGTGCACTATGCTCGCCATTTCATGCGCTTTGAGATGGCGCTTCGCCCAATAAGCTATCTGAAATAGGAGCGACGTAAATCGAACAAATGTGATAGAATTTCGCTGAATTCTTATATTAACCAAAATATAAAATGATCTAATCGGGTATCAGATTGCTCTATCATAGAAGTTTAATAGTGCATTTTACTCGCCAATCCA
This sequence comes from Macropis europaea, assembly GCA_916610135.2. Taxonomy (NCBI): domain Eukaryota; kingdom Metazoa; phylum Arthropoda; class Insecta; order Hymenoptera; family Melittidae; genus Macropis; species Macropis europaea. Next base: position 81,049 of record CAKAJE020001845.1, on the reverse strand, counting down.
CGCGCTTTAAGATTCCGCCTAGCCCAGTACGCTATCTGAAATAGGAGCGACGCAAGTTGAACAAATGTGATAGAATTACGCTGAATTCTTATATTAACAGTAATATAAAATGATCTAATCGAGTCTCCGTTTGCCTTACCCTAGAAGTTTAATAGTGCATTTTACTGGCCATTTCATGCGCTTTGAGATGGCGCTTAGCCCAATACGCTATCTGAAATAGGAGCGACGTAAATTGAACGAAAGTGATAGAATTTCGCTGAATTCTTATATTAACCGTAATATAAAATGATCTAATCGGGTCTCTGTTTGCCTTACCCTAGAAGTTTAATAGTGCATTTTACTCGCCATTTCATGCGCTTTGAGATCCCGCTTAGCCCAATACGCTATCTGCAATAGGAGCGACGTAAATTGTACAAATGTGATAGAATTTCGCTGAATTCTTAAATTAACCATAATATAAAATGATCTAATCGGGTCTCTGTCTGCCCTATCATAGATGTTTAATAGTGCATTTCACTCGTCATTTCATGCGCTTTGAGATGCCTCTTAGCCCAATAAGCTATCTGAAATAGGAGCGAAGTAAATTGATCAAATGTGATAGAATTTCGCTGAATTCTTATATTAACCAAAATATAAAATGATCTAATCGGGTCTCTGTTTGCCTTATCCTAGAAGTTTAGTATTGCATTTTACTCGCCATTTCATGCGCTTTGAGGGGCCGCTTAGCCCAACACGCTATCTGAAATAGGAGCGACGTAAATTGAACAAATGTGATAGAATTTCCCTGAAATCTTATATTAAACAAAATATAAAATGATCTAATCGGGTCTCTGTTTGCCCTACCCTAGAAGTTGAATAGTGCATTTTACTCGCCATTTCTTGCGCTTTGAGATGCCGCTTAGCCCAATACGCTATCTGAAATATCAGCGACGTAAATTGAACAAATGTGATAGAATTACGCTGAATTCTTATATTAACCGTAATATAAAATGATCTAATCGGGTCTCTGTTTGCCTTATCCTAGAAGTTTCATAGTTCATTTCACTCGTCATTTCATGCGCTTTGAGATGCCTCTTAGCCCAATAAGCTATCTGAAATTGGAGCGACGTAAATTGAACAAATGTGATAGAATTTGGCTGAATTCTTAAATTAACCATAATATAAAATGATTTAATGGGGTCTCTGTTTGCCCTACCCTAGAAGTTTAATAGTGCATTTTACTCGCCATTTCATGCGCATTGAGATGCCGCGTAGCCCAATACGCTATCTGAAATAGGAGCGACGTAAATTGAACAAATATGATAGAGTTTCGCTGAATTCTTAAATAAACCATAATATGAAATGATCTAATCGGGTCTCTGTTTGCCCTACCCTAGAAGTTTGGTAATGCATTTTACTCGCCCTTCCACGTACTTTAAGATGCCGCCTAGCCCAGTACAGTATCTGAAATAGGAGCGACGTACATTGAACAAACGTGATAGAATTACCCTGAATTCTTATATTAACCTTAATGTAAAATGATCTAATCGGTTCTCTGTTCGCCCTACCCTAGAAGTTTAATAGTGCCTTTCACTCGTCATTTCATGCGCTTTGAGATGCCGCTTTGCCCAATAAGCTATCTGAAATAGGAGCGACGTAAATTGAACAAATGTGAGAGAATTTCGCTGAATTCTTATATTAACCTTAATGTAAAATATTCTAATCGGGTCTCTGTTTGCCCTACCCTAGAAGTTTAATAGTGCATTTTACTCGCCATTTCATGCGCTTTGAGATGGCGCTTAGCCCAATACGCTTTCTGAAATAGGAGCGACGTACATTGAACAAATGTGATAGAATTTCCCTGAAATCTTATATTAAACAAAATATAAAATGATCTAAACTGGACTCTGATTGCCCTATCATAGAAGTTTAGTAGTGCATTTTACTCGCCATTCCACGCGCTTTAAGATGCCGCGTAGCCCAGTACGCTATCTGAAATAGGAGCGACGTAAGTTGAACAAATGTGATAGAATTACGCTGAATTCTTATATTAACCGTAATATAAAATGATCTAATCGGGTCCCTGTTTGCCTTATCCTAGAAGTTTAATAGTGCATTTTACTCGCCATTTCATGCGCATTGGGATGCCGCTTAGCCGAATACGCTCTCTGAAATAGGAGCGACGTAAATTGAACAAATATGATAGAGTTTCGCTGAATTCTTAAATTAACCATAATATAAAATCATCTTATCGGGTCTCTGTTTGCCCTACCCTAGAAGTTTAATAGTGCATTTTACTCGCCATTTCTTGCGCTTTAAGATGCCGCCGAGCCCAGTACGCTATCTGAAGTAGGAGCGACGTAAATTGAACAATTGTGATAGAATTTCGCTGAATTCTTATATTAACCAAAATATAAAATGATCTAGTCGAGTCTCTGATTGCCCTATCATAGAAGTTTAATAGTGCATTTTGATCGCCATTCCACGCGCTTTAAGATGCCGCCTAGCCCAGTACGCTATCTGAAATTGGAGCGACGTAAATTGAACAAATGTGACAGAATTTTGCTGACATCTTAAATTAACCATAATATAAAATGATCTAATCGGGTCTCTGTTTGCCCTACCCTACAAGTTTAACAGTGCATTTTACTCGCCATTTCATGCGCTTTGAGATGCCGCTTAGCCCAATACGCTATCTGAAATAGGAGAGACGTAAATTGAACAATTGTGATAGAATTTCGCTGAATTCTTATATTAACCAAAATATAAAATGATCTAGTCGGGTCTCTGATTGCCCTATCATAGAAGTTTAATAGTGCATTTTGATCGCAATTCCACGCGCTTTAAGATGCCGCCTAGCCCAGTACGCTATCTGAAATAGGAGCGACGTACGTTGAAAAAATGTGATAGAATTACGCTCAATTATTATATTAACCGTAATATAAAATTATCTAATCGGGTCTCTGTTTGCCTTACCCTAGAAGTTTAATAGTGCACTTTGCTCGCCATTTCATGCGCTTTGAGATGCCGCTTAGCCCAATACGCTATATGAAATAGGAGCGACGTAAATTGAACAAATGTGATAGAATTTCCCTGAATACTTATATTAACCTTAATGTAAAATGATCTAATCGGGTCTCTGTTCGCCCTACCATAGAAGTGTAATAGTGCATTTCACTCACCATTTCATGCGCTTTGAGATGCCGCTTAGCCAAATAGGCTATCTGAAATAGGAGCGACGTAAATAGAACTATTGTGATAGAATTTCGCTGAATTCTTATAATAACCAAAATATAAAATGGTCTAATCGGATCTCTGATTGCCCTATCATAGAAGTTTAATAGTGCATTTTGATCGCCATTCCACGCGCTTTAAGATTCCGCCTAGCCCAGTACGCTATCTGAAATAGGAGCGACGTAAATTGAACAAATGTGATAGAATTTGGCTGAATTCTTAAATTAACCATAATATAAAATCATCTTATCGGGTCTCTGTTTGCCCTACCCTAGAAGTTTAATAGGGCATTTTACTCGCCATTTCTTGCGCTTTAAGATGCCGCCGAGCCCAGTACGCTATCTGAAGTAGGAGCGACGTAAGTTGAACAAATGTGATAGAATTACGCTGAATTCTTATATTAACCGTAATATAAAATCATCTAATCGGTTCTCTGTTCGCCCTACCCTAGAAGTTTAATAGTGCCTTTCACTCGCCATTTCGTGCGCTTTGAGATGCCGCTTAGCCCAATACGCTATCTGAAATAGGAGCGACGTAAATTGAACAATTGTGATAGAATTTCGCTGAATTCTTATATTAACCAAAATATAAAATGATCTAGTCGGGTCTCTGATTGCCCTATCATAGAAGTTTAATAGTACATTTTGATCGCCATTCCACGCGCTTTAAGATGCCGCCTAGCCCAGTACGCTATCTGAAATAGGAGCGACGTACGTTGAAAAAATGTGATAGAATTACGCTGAATTCTTATATTAACCGTAATATAAAATGAACGAATCGGGTCTCTGTTTGCCTTATCCTAGAAGTTTAAAAGTGCATTTTACTCGCCATTTCTTGCGCATTGAGATGCCGCTTAGCCCAATACGCTATCTGAAATAGGAGCGACGTAAATTGAACAAATGTGATAGAATTTGGCTGAATTCTTAAATTAACCATAATATAAAATGATCTAATCGGGTCTCTGTTTGCCCTACCCTAGAAGTTTAATAGTGCATTTTACTCGCCATTTCATGCGCTTTGAGATGTCGCCTAGCCCAGTACTCTATCTGAAATAGGAGCGACGTAAATTGAACAATTGTGATAGAATTTCGCTGAATTCTTATATTAACCAAAATATAAAATGATCTAGTCGGGTCTCTGTTTGCCCTACCCTAGAAGTTTAACAGTGCATTTCACTCGTCATTTCATGCGCTTTGAGATGCCGCTTTGCCCAATACGCTATCTGAAATATCAGCGACGTAAATTGAACAAATGTGATAGAATTTTTCTGAATTCTTAAATAAACCATAATATGACATGATCTAATCGGGTCTCTGTTTGCCCTACCCTAGAAGTTTAGCAGTGCATTTTGATCGCCATTCCACGCGCTTTAAGATTCCGCCTAGCCCAGTACGCTATCTGAAATAGGAGCGACGTAAATTGAACAAATGTGATAGAATTTGGCTGAATTCTTAAATTAACCATAATATAAAATCATCTTATCGGGTCTCTGTTTGCCCTACCCTAGAAGTTTAATAGGGCATTTTACTCGCCATTTCTTGCGCTTTAAGATGCCGCCGAGCCCAGTACGCTATCTGAAGTAGGAGCGACGTAAGTTGAACAAATGTGATAGAATTACGCTGAATTCTTATATTAACCGTAATATAAAATCATCTAATCGGTTCTCTGTTCGCCCTACCCTAGAAGTTTAATAGTGCCTTTCACTCGCCATTTCGTGCGCTTTGAGATGCCGCTTAGCCCAATACGCTATCTGAAATAGGAGCGACGTAAATTGAACAATTGTGATAGAATTTCGCTGAATTCTTATATTAACCAAAATATAAAATGATCTAGTCGGGTCTCTGATTGCCCTATCATAGAAGTTTAATAGTACATTTTGATCGCCATTCCACGCGCTTTAAGATGCCGCCTAGCCCAGTACGCTATCTGAAATAGGAGCGACGTACGTTGAAAAAATGTGATAGAATTACGCTGAATTCTTATATTAACCGTAATATAAAATGAACGAATCGGGTCTCTGTTTGCCTTATCCTAGAAGTTTAAAAGTGCATTTTACTCGCCATTTCTTGCGCATTGAGATGCCGCTTAGCCCAATACGCTATCTGAAATAGGAGCGACGTAAATTGAACAAATGTGATAGAATTTGGCTGAATTCTTAAATTAACCATAATATAAAATGATCTAATCGGGTCTCTGTTTGCCCTACCCTAGAAGTTTAATAGTGCATTTTACTCGCCATTTCATGCGCTTTGAGATGTCGCCTAGCCCAGTACTCTATCTGAAATAGGAGCGACGTAAATTGAACAATTGTGATAGAATTTCGCTGAATTCTTATATTAACCAAAATATAAAATGATCTAGTCGGGTCTCTGTTTGCCCTACCCTAGAAGTTTAACAGTGCATTTCACTCGTCATTTCATGCGCTTTGAGATGCCGCTTTGCCCAATACGCTATCTGAAATATCAGCGACGTAAATTGAACAAATGTGATAGAATTTTTCTGAATTCTTAAATAAACCATAATATGACATGATCTAATCGGGTCTCTGTTTGCCCTACCCTAGAAGTTTAGCAGTGCATTTTACTCGCCATTTCATGCGCTTTGAGATGCCGCTTAGCCTAATATGATATCTGAAATAGGAGCGACGTAAATTGAACAAATGTGATAGAATTTTGCTGACATCTTGAATTAACCATAATATAAAATGATCTAATCGGGTCTCTGTTTGCCCTACCCAAGAAGTTTAATAGTGCATTTCTCTCGTCATTTCATGCGCTTTGAGATGCCGCTTAGCCCAATACGCTATCTGAAATAGGAGGGACGTAAATTCAACAAATGTGATAGAATTTCCCTGAAATCTTATATTAAACAAAATATAAAATGATCTAAACGGGACTCTGATTGCCCTATCATAGAAGTTTAGAAGGGCATTTTACTCGCCCTTCCACGCGCTTTAAGATGCCGCCTAGCCCAGTACGCTATCTGAAATAGGAGCGACGTAAATTGAACAAATGTGATAGAATTTTGCTGAATTCTTAAATAAACCATAATATGAAATGATCTAATCGGGTCTCTGTTTGCCCTACCCTAGAAGTTTAACAGTGCATTTGACTCGCCATTTCATGGGCTTTGAGATGCTGCTTAGCCCAATAAGCTATCTGTAATAGGAGCGACGTAAATTTTACAAATGTGATAGAATTTCGTTGAATTCTTATATTAACCAATATATAAAATGATCTGATCGGGTCTCTGATTGCCCTATCATAGAAGTTTAATAGTGCACTTTACTCGCCATTCCACGCGCTTTAAGATGCCGTCTAGCCCAGTACGCTATCTGAAATAGGATCGACGTAAGTTGAACAAATGTGATAGAAGTACGCTGAATTCTTAAATTAACCATAATATAAAATGATCTAATCGGGTCTCTGATTGCCCTACCCTAGAAGTTTAATAGTGCATTTTACTCGCCCTTCCACGCGCTTTAAGATGCCGCCTAGCCCAGTACGCTATCTGAAATAGGAGCGACGTAAATTGAACAAATGTGATAGAATTTTTCTGAATTCTTAAATAAACCATAATATGAAATGATCTAATCGGGTCTCTGTTTGCCCTACCCTAGAAGTTTAACAGTGCATTTGACTCGCCATTTCATGGGCTTTGAGATGCTGCTTAGCCCAATACGCTATCTGAAATAGGAGCGACGTAAATTGAACAAATGAAATAGAATTTCCCTGAATTCTTATATTAACCTTAATGTAAAATGATCTAATCGGGCCTTTGTTCGCCCTACCCTAGAAGTTTAGCAGTGCATTTTACTCGCCATTTCATGCGCTTTGAGATGCCGCTTAGCCCAATACGATATCTGCAATAGGAGCGACGTAAATTGAACAAATGTGATAGAATTTGGCTGAATTCTTATATTAACCAAAATATAAAATGATCTAGTCGGGTCTCTGTTTGCCCTACCCTAGAAGTTTAACAGTGCATTTCACTCGTCATTTCATGCGCTTTGAGATGCCGCTTTGCCCAATACGCTATCTGAAATATCAGCGACGTAAATTGAACAAATGTGATAGAATTTTTCTGAATTCTTAAATAAACCATAATATGACATGATCTAATCGGGTCTCTGTTTGCCGTACCCTAGAAGTTTAGCAGTGCATTTTACTCGCCATTTCATGCGCTTTGAGATGCCGCTTAGCCCAATACGATATCTGAAATAGGAGCGACGTAAATTGAACAAATGTGATAGAATTTTGCTGACATCTTGAATTAACCATAATATAAAATGATCTAATCGGGTCTCTGTTTGCCCTACCCAAGAAGTTTAATAGTGCATTTCTCTCGTCATTTCATGCGCTTTGAGATGCCGCTTAGCCCAATACGCTATCTGAAATAGGAGGGACGTAAATTCAACAAATGTGATAGAATTTCCCTGAAATCTTATATTAAACAAAATATAAAATGATCTAAACGGGACTCTGATTGCCCTATCATAGAAGTTTAGAAGTGCATTTTACTCGCCCTTCCACGCGCTTTAAGATGCCGCCTAGCCCAGTACGCTATCTGAAATAGGAGCGACGTAAATTGAACAAATGTGATAGAATTTTTCTGAATTCTTAAATAAACCATAATATGAAATGATCTAATCGGGTCTCTGTTTGCCCTACCCTAGAAGTTTAACAGTGCATTTCACTCGCAATTACATGCGCTTTGAGACGCCGCTTAGCCCAATACGCTATCTGAAATAGGAGCGACGTAAATTGAACAAATGAAATAGAATTTCCCTGAATTCTTATATTAACCTTAATGTAAAATGATCTAATCGGGCCTTTGTTCGCCCTACCCTAGAAGTTTAGCAGTGCATTTTACTCGCCATTTCATGCGCTTTGAGATGCCGCTTAGCCCAATACGATATCTGCAATAGGAGCGACGTAAATTGAACAAATGTGATAGAATTTTGCTGACATCTTGAATTAACCATAATATTAAATGACCTAATCGGGTCTCTGATTGCCCTATCATAGAAGTTTAGAAGTGCATTTTACTCGCCCTTCCACGCGCTTTAAGATGCCGCCTAGCCCAGTACGCTATCTGAAATAGGAACGACGTATGTTGAACAAATGTGATAGAATTACGCTGAATTCTTATATTAACCGTAATATAAAATGATCTAATCGGATCTCTGTTCGCCCTACCCTAGAAGATTACTAGTGCATTTCACTCGTCATTTCATGCGCTTTGAGATGCCGCTTAGCCCAATAAGCTATCTGAAATAGGAGCGACGTAAATTGAACAAATGTGATAGAATTTTTCTGAATTCTTAAATTAACCATATATAAAATGATCTAATGGGGTCTCTGTTTGCCCTACCCTAGAAGTTTAATAGTGCATTTCACTCGTCATTTCATGCGCTTTGAGATGCCGCTTAGCCCAATAAGCTATCTGAAATAGGAGCGATGTAAATTGAACAAATGTGATAGAATTTCCCTGAATACTTATATTAACCTTAATGTAAAATGATCTAATCGGGTCTCTGTTCGCCCTACCCTAGAAGTTTAATAGTGCATTTCACTCGCAATTTCATGCGCTTTGAGATGGCGCTTAGCCCAATCCGCTATCTGAAATAGGAGCGACGTAAATTGAACAAATGTAATAGAATTTCCCTGAATTCTTATATTAACCTTAATGTAAAATGATCTAGTCGGGCCTTTGTTCGCCCTACCCTAGAAGTTTAGCAGTGCATTTAGCTCGCCTTTCCACACGCTTTAAGATGCCGCCTAGGCCCAGTACGCTATCTGAATAGGAGCGACGTAAATTGAACGAATGTGATAGAATTTCGCTGGATTCTTATATTAACCAAAATATAAAATGATCTAATCGGGTCTCTGATAGGCCTATCATAGAAGTTTAATAGTGCATTTTACTCGCCATTCCACGCTCTTTAAGATGCCGCCTAGCACAGTACGCTATCTGAAATAGAGCGACGTAAGTTGAACAAATGTGATAGAATTACGCTGAATTCTTATATTAACCGTCATATAAAATGATCTAATCGGGGTCTCTGTTTGCCTTATCCTAGAAGTTTAATAGTGCATTTTACTCGCCATTTCATGCGCTTTGAGATGCCGCTTAGCCCAATAAGCTATCTGAAATAGAAGTGACGTAAATTGAACAAATGTGATAGAATTTCGCTGAATTCTTATATTAACCAAAATATAAAATGATCTAGTCGGGTCTCTGATTGCCCTATCATAGAAGTTTAATAGTGCATTTAGCTCGCCTTTCCACACGCTTTAAGATGCCGCCTAGCCCAGTACGCTACCTGAAATTGGAGCGACGTAAATTGAACAAATGTGATAGAATTTCGCTGAATTCTTAAATTAACCATAACATAAAATGATCTAATCGGGTCTCTGTTTGCCCTACCCTAGAAGTTTAATAGTGCATTTTACTCGCCATTTCTTGCGCTTTGAGATGCCGCTTTGCCCAATAAGCTATCTGAAATAGGAGCGAGGTAAATTGAAACAAATGTGAGAGAATTTCGCTGAATTCTTATATTAACCTTAATGTAAAATGTTCTAATCGGGTCTCTGTTCGCCCTACCCTTGAAGATTAATAGTGCATTTCACTCGTCATTTCATGCGCTTTGAGATGCCGGCTTAGCCCAATACGCTATCTGAAATAGGAGCGACGTAAATTGAGCAAATGTGATAGAATTTTGCTGAATTCTTAAATTAACCATAATATAAAATGATCTAATCGCGTGACTGTTTTGCCCTACCCTAGAAGTTTAATAGTGCATTTCACTCGTCATTCCATGCGCTTTGAGATGCCGCTAAGCCCAATAAGCTATCTGTAATAGGAGCGACGTAAATTTTACAAATGTGATAGAATTTCGTTGAATTCTTATATTAACCAATATATAAAATGATCTGATCGGGTCTCTGATTGCCCTATCATAGAAGTTTAATAGTGCACTTTACTCGCCATTCCACGCGCTTTAAGATGCCGTCTAGCCCAGTACGCTATCTGAAATAGGAACGACGTAAGTTGAACAAATGTGATAGAATTACGCTGAATTCTTAAATTAACCATAATATAAAATGATCTAATCGGGTCTCTGATTGCCCTACCCTAGAAGTTTAATAGTGCATTTTACTCACCATTCCACGCGCTTTAAGATGCCGCCTAGCCCAGTACGCTATCTGAAATAGGAGCGACGTAAATTGAACAAATGTGATAAAATTTTGCTGACATCTTAAATTAACCATAATGTAAAATGATCTCATCGGGTCTCTGTTTGCCCTACCCTAGAAGTTTAATAGCGCATTTTATTCGCCATTTCATGCGCCATGAGATGCCGCTTAGCCCAATACGATATCTGAAATAGGAGCGACGTAAATTGAACAAATGTGATAGAATTTCGCTGAATTCTTATATTAAACAAAATATACAATGATCTAATCGGGTCTCTGATTGCCCTATCATAGAAGTTTAGCAGTGCATTTTACTCGCCATTCCACGCGCTTTAAGATGCCGCCTAGCCCAGTACGCTATCTAAATTAGGAGCGACGTAAGTTGAACAAATGTGATAGAATTACGCTGAATTCTTATATTAACCGTAATATAAAATGATCTAATCGGGTCTCTGTTTGCCTTATCCTAGAAGTTTAGTATTGCATTTTACTCGCCATTTCATGCGCTTTGAGATACCGCATAGCCCAATACGCTATCTGTAATAGGAGCGACGTAAATTGAACAAATGTGATAGAATTTCGCTGAATTCTTAAATTAACTATAATATAAAATGATCTAATCGGGTCACTGATTGCCCTACCCTAGAAGTTTAATAGTGCATTTTGCTCGCCATTTCATGCGCTTTGAGATGCCGCTTAGCCCAATACGCTATCTGAAATATGAGCGACGTAAATTGAACAAATGTGATAGAATTTCGCTGAATTCTTATATTAACCAAAACATAAAATGATCTAATCGGGTCTCTGATTGCCCTATCATAGAAGATTAATAGTGCACTTTACTCGCCACTCCACGCGCTTTAGGGTGCCGCCTAGCCCAGTACGCTATCCGAAATAGGAGCGACGTACATTGAACAAATGTGATAGAATTTTGCTGAATTCTTAAATTAACCATAATATAAAATGATCTAATCGGGTCTCTGATTGCCCTATCATAGACTCGCCATTCCACGCGCTTTAAGATGCCGCCTAGCCCAGTACGCTATCTAAATTAGGAGCGACGTAAGTTAAACAAATGTGATAGAATTACGCTGAATTCTTATATTAACCGTCATATAAAATGATCTAATCGGGTCTCTGTCTGCCTTATCCTAGAAGTTTAGTATTGCATTTTACTCGCCATTTCATGCGCTTTGAGATGCCGCTTAGCCCAATGCGCTATCTGAAATGGGAGCGACGTAAATAGAACAAATGTGATAGAATTTCGCTGAATTATTAAATTAACTACAACATAAAATGATCTAATCGGGTCACTGATTGCCCTACCCTAGAAGTTTAATAGTGCATTTTACTCGCCATTTCATGCGCTTTGAGATGCCGCTTAGCCCAATACGCTATCTGAAATATGAGCGACGAAAGTTGAACAAATGTGATAGAATTTCGCTGAATTATTTTATTAACCAGAATGTAAAATGATCTAATCTGGTCTCTGTTCGCCCTAGCCTAGAAGTTTAATAGTGGATTTTACTCGGCATCCCACGCGCTTTAAGATGCCGCCTATCCCAGTACGCTATCTGAAATAGGAGCGACCTAAATTGAACGAATGTGATAGAATTTTGCTGAATTCTTAAATTAACCATAATATAAAATGATCTAATCGGGTCTCTGCTTGCCCCACCCTAGAAGTTCAATAGTGCATTTTAGTCGCCATTTCATGCGCTTTGAGTTGCCGCTTCGCCCAATACGCTATCTGAAATAGGAGCGACGTAAATTAAACAAATGTGATAGAATTTCCCTGATATCTTATATTAAACAAAATATAAAATGATCTAATCGGGTCTCTGATTGCCCTATCATAGAAGTTTAGCAGTGCATTTTACTCTCCATTCCACGCGCTTTAAGATGCCGCCTAGCCCAGTACGCTATTTAAATTAGGAGCGACGTAAGTTGAACAAATGTGATAGAATTTCGCTCAATTCTTAAATTAACCATAACATAAAATGATCTAATCGGGTCTCTGTTTGCCCTACCCTAGAAGTTTAATAGTGCATGTTACTCGCCATTTCTTGCGCTTTGAGATGCCGCTTTGCCCAATAAGCTATCTGAAATAGGAGCGACGTAAATTGAACAAATGTGATAGAATTTCGCTGAATTCTTATATTAACCAAAATATAAAATGATCTAATCGGGTCTCTGTTTGCCTTATCCTAGAAGTTTAATAGTGCATTTCTCTCGTCATTTCATGCGCTTTGAGACGCCGCTTCGCCCAATAAGCTATTTGAAATAGGAGCGACGTAAATTGAACAAATGTGATAGAATTTCGCTGAATTCTTAAAGTAACCTTAATATAAAATGATCTAATCGGGTCTCTGATTGCCCTAGGATAGAAGTTTAATAATGCATTTTGCTCGCCATTTCATGCGCTTTGAGATGCCGCTGAGCCCAATACGCTATTTGAAATAGGAGCGACGTAAATTGAACAAATGTGATAGAATTTCACTGAATTCTTATATTAACCAAAATATAAAATGTTCTAATCGTGTCTCTGTTCGCCCTACCATAGAAGTCTAATGGTGCATTTCACTCGCCATTTCATGCGCTTTGAGATGCCGCTTAGCCCAATACGCTATCTGAAATAGGAGCGACGTAAATTGAACAAATGTGATAGAATTTCCCTGAATTCTTATATTAACCTTAATGTAAAATGATCTAATCGGGCCTTTGTTCGCCCTTCCCTAGAAGTTTAGCAGTGCATTTTGCTCGCCATTTCATGCGCTTTGAGATGCCGCTGAGCCCAATACGCTATTTGAAATAGGAGCGACGTAAATTGAACAAATGTGATAGAATTTCACTGAATTCTTATATTAACCAAAATATAAAATGTTCTAATCGTGTCTCTGTTCGCCCTACCATAGAAGTCTAATGGTGCATTTCACTCGCCATTTCATGCGCTTTGAGATGCCGCTTAGCCCAATACGCTACCTGAAATAGGAGCGACGTAAATTGAACAAATGTGATAGAATTTCCCTGAATTCTTATATTAACCATAATATAAAATGATCTAATCGGGTCTCTGTTTGCCCTATAATAGAAGTTTAATAGTGCATTTAGCTCGCCTTTCCACACGCTTTAAGATGCCGCGTAGCCCAGTACGCTATCTGAAATTGGAGCGACGTAAATTGAACAAATGTGATAGAATTTCGCTGAATTCTTATATTAACCAAAATATAAAATGATCTAGTCGGGTCTCTGATTGCTCTATCATAGAAGTTTAATAGTGTATTTAGCTCGCCTTTCCACACGCTTTAAGATGCCGCCTAGCCCAATTAGCTATCTGAAATAGGAGCGACGTAAATTGAACAAATGTGATAGTATTTCGCTGAATTCTTATAGTAACCAAAATATAAAATGATCTAATCGGGTCTCTGTTTGCCTTATCCTAGAAGTTTAGTATTTCATTTTACTCGCCATTTCATGCGCTTTGAGATACCGAGGAGCCCAATACGCTATCTGAAATAGGAGCGACGTAAATTGAGCAAATGTGATAGAATTTTGCTGAATTCTTAAATTAACCATAATATAAAATGATCTAATCGCGTGACTGTTTGCCCTACCCTAGAAGTTTAATAGTGCATTTCACTCGTCATTCCATGCGCTTTGAGATGCCGCTAAGCCCAATAAGCTATCTGTAATAGGAGCGACGTAAATTTTACAAATGTGATAGAATTTCGTTGAATTCTTATATTAACCAATATATAAAATGATCTGATCGGGTCTCTGATTGCCCTGTCACAGAAGTTTAATAGTGCACTTTACTCGCCATTCCACGCGCTTTAAGATGCCGTCTAGCCCAGTACGCTATCTGAAATAGGAACGACGTAAGTTGAGCAAATGTGATAGAATTACGCTGAATTCTTATATTAACCGTAATATAAAATGATCTAATCGGGTCTCTGTTTGCCTTATCCTAGAAGTATAATAGTGCATTATACTCGCCATTTCATGCGCTTTTAGATGCCGCTTAGCCCAGGACGCTATCTGAAATAGGAACGACGTAAATTGAACAAATGTGATAGAATTTTGCTGAATTCTTAAATTAACCATAATATAAAATGACCTAATCGGGTCTCTGTTTGCCCTACCCTAGAAGTTTAATAGTGCATTTTACTCGCCATTTCATGCGCCTTCAGATGCCGCTTAGCCCAATAAGCGATCTGAAATAGGAGCGACGTAAATTGAACAAATGTGATAGAATTTCCCTGAAATCTTATATTAAACAAAATATAAAATGAGCCAATCGGGTCTCTGATTGCCCTATCATAAAAGTTGAGCCGTGCATTTTACTCGCCATTCCACGCGCTTTAAGATGGCGCCTAGCCCAGTACGCTGTCTGAAATAGGAGCGACGTAAATTGAACAAATGTGATAGAATCTCGCTGAATACTTATATTAACCTTAATGTAAAATGATCTAATCGTGTCTCTGTTCGCCCTACCCTAGAAGTTTAATAGTGCATTTTACTCGCCATTTCATGCGCTTTGAGATGCCGCTTAGCCCAATACGCTATCTGAAATAGGAGCGACGTAAATTAAACAAATGTGATAGAATTTCCCTGAAATCTTATATTAAACAAAATATAAAATGATCTAATCGGGTCTCTGATTGCCCTATCATAGAAGTTTAGCAGTGCATTTTACTCGCCATTCCACGCGCTTTAAGATGCCGCCTAGCCCAGTACGCTATCTAAATTAGGAGCGACGTAAGTTAAACAAATGTGATAGAATTTCGCTCAATTCTTAAATTAACCATAACATAAAATGATCTAATCGGGTCTCTGTTGGCCCTACCCTAGAAGTTTAATAGTGCATTTTACTCGCCACTTCATGCGCTTTGAGATGCCGCTTAGTGCAATACGCTATCTGAAATATCAGCGACGTAAATTGAACATATGTGATAGAATTTCGCTGAATTCTTATATTAACCAAAATATAAAATGATCTAATCGGGTCTCTGTTTGCCCTACCCTAGAAGTTTAATAGTGCATTTCACTTGTCATTTCATGCGCTTTGAGATGCCGCTAAGCACAATAAGCTATCTGAAATACGAGCGACGTAAATAGAACAATTGTGATAGAATTTCGCTGAATTCTTATATTAACCAAAATATAAAATGATCTAATCGGGTCTCTGATTGCCCTATCATAGAAGTTTAGCAGTGCATTTTACTCGCCATTCCACGCGCTTTAAGATGCCGCCTAGCCCAGTACGCTATCTAAATTAGGAGCGACGTAAGTTGAACAAATGTGATAGAATTTCGCTGAATTCTTATATTAACCAAAATATAAAATGATCTAATCGGGTCTCTGTTTGCCTTATCCTAGAAGTTTAATAGTGCATTTCACTCGTCATTTCATGCGCTTTGTGATGCCGCTAACCACAATAAGCTATCTGGAATAGCAGCGACGTAAATTGAACAAATGTGATAGAATTACGCCGAATTCTTATATTAACCGTAATATAAAATGATCTTATCAGGTCTCTGTTTGCCTTATCCTAGAAGTTTAATAGTGCATTTTACTCGCCATTCCACGCGCTTTAAGATGCCGCCTAGCCCAGTACGCTACCCGAAATAGGAGCGACGTAAGTTGAACAAATGTGATAGAATTACGCTGAATTCTTATGTTAACCGTAATATAAAATGATCTAATCGGGTCTCTGTTTGCCCTACCCTATTAGTTTAATTGTGCATTTTACTCGCCATTTCATGCGCTTTGAGATGCCGCTTATCCCAATACGCTATCTGAAATAGGAGCGACGTAAATTGAACAAATGTGATAGAATTTCCCTGAATACTTATATTAACCTTAATGTAAAATGATCTAATCGGGTCTCTGTTCGCCCTACCCTAGAAGTTTAATAGTGCATTTCACTCGCAATTTCATGCGCTTTGAGATGGCGCTTAGCCCAATCCGCTATCTGAAATAGGAGCGACGTAAATTGAACAAATGTAATAGAATTTCCCTGAATTCTTATATTAACCTTAATGTAAAATGATCTAATCGGGCCTTTGTTCGCCCTACCCTAGAAGTTTAGCAGTGCATTTAGCTCGCCTTTCCACACGCTTTAAGATGCCGCCTAGCCCAGTACGCTATCTGAAATAGGAGCGACGTAAATTGAACGAATGTGATAGAATTTCGCTGGATTCTTATATTAACCAAAATATAAAATGATCTAATCGGGTCTCTGATTGCCCTATCATAGAAGTTTAATAGTGCCTTTAGCTCACCATTCCACGCGCTTTAAGATGCCGCCTAGCCCAGTACGCTATCTGAAATTGGAGCGACGTAAATTGAACAAATGTGATAGAATTTGGCTGAATTCTTAAATTAACCATAATATAAAATGATCTAATCGGGTCTCTGTTTGCCCTACCCTAGAAGTTTAATAGTGCATTTTACTCGCCATTTCATGCGCTTTGAGATGGCGCTTAGCCCAATACGCTATCTGAAATAGGAGCGACGTAAATTGAACGAATGTGATAGAATTTCGCTGGATTCTTATATTAACCAAAATATAAAATGATCTAATCGGGTCTCTGATAGCCCTATCATAGAAGTTTAATAGTGCATTTTACTCGCCATTCCACGCGCTTTAAGATGCCGCCTAGCCCAGTACGCTATCTGAAATAGGAGCGACGTAAGTTGAACAATTGTGATAGAATTACGCTGAATTCTTATATTAACCTTAATGTAACATGATCTAATCGGGCCTTTGTTCGCCCTACCCTAGAAGTTTAGCAGTGCATTTTACTCGCCATTTCATGCGCTTTGAGATGCCGCTTAGCCCAATACGATATCTGCAATAGAAGCGACGTAAATTGAACAAATGTGATAGAATTTGGCTGAATTCTTAAATTAACCATAATATAAAATGATCTAATCGGGTCTCTGTTTGCCCTACCCTAGAAGTTTAATAGTGCATTTCACTCGCCAATCCACGCACTTTAAGATTCCGCCTAGCCCAGTACGCTATCTGAAATAGGAGCGACGTAAGTTGAACAAATGTGATAGAATTACGCTGAATTCTTATATTAACCGTCATATAAAATGATCTAATCGGGTCTCTGTTTGCCTTATCCTAGAAGTTTAATAGTGCATTTTACTCGCCATTTCATGCGCTTTGAGATGCCGCTTAGCCCAATACGATATCTGAAATAGGAGCGACGTAAATTGAACAAATGTGATAGAATTTTGCTGACATCTTGAATTAACCATAATATAAAATGATCTAATCGGGTCTCTGTTTGCCCTACCCAAGAAGTTTAATAGTGCATTTCTCTCGTCATTTCATGCGCTTTGAGATGCCGCTTAGCCCAATACGCTATCTGAAATAGGAGGGACGTAAATTCAACAAATGTGATAGAATTTCCCTGAAATCTTATATTAAACAAAATATAAAATGATCTAAACGGGACTCTGATTGCCCTATCATAGAAGTTTAGAAGTGCATTTTACTCGCCCTTCCACGCGCTTTAAGATGCCGCCTAGCCCAGTACGCTATCTGAAATAGGAGCGACGTAAATTGAACAAATGTGATAGAATTTTTCTGAATTCTTAAATAAACCATAATATGAAATGATCTAATCGGGTCTCTGTTTGCCCTACCCTAGAAGTTTAACAGTGCATTTGACTCGCCATTTCATGGGCTTTGAGATGCTGCTTAGCCCAATACGCTATCTGAAATAGGAGCGACGTAAATTGAACAAATGTGATAGAATTTCCCTGAATACTTATATTAACCTTAATGTAAAATGATCTAATCGGGTCTCTGTTCGCCCTACCCTAGAAGTTTAATAGTGCATTTCACTCGCAATTACATGCGCTTTGAGACGCCGCTTAGCCCAATACGCTATCTGAAATAGGAGCGACGTAAATTGAACAAATGAAATAGAATTTCCCTGAATTCTTATATTAACCTTAATGTAAAATGATCTAATCGGGCCTTTGTTCGCCCTACCCTAGAAGTTTAGCAGTGCATTTTACTCGCCATTTCATGCGCTTTGAGATGCCGCTTAGCCCAATACGATATCTGCAATAGGAGCGACGTAAATTGAACAAATGTGATAGAATTTTGCTGACATCTTGAATTAACCATAATATTAAATGACCTAATCGGGTCTCTGATTGCCCTATCATAGAAGTTTAGAAGTGCATTTTACTCGCCCTTCCACGCGCTTTAAGATGCCGCCTAGCCCAGTACGCTATCTGAAATAGGAACGACGTATGTTGAACAAATGTGATAGAATTACGCTAAATTCTTATATTAACCGTAATATAAAATGATCTAATCGGATCTCTGTTCGCCCTACCCTAGAAGATTACTAGTGCATTTCACTCGTCATTTCATGCGCTTTGAGATGCCGCTTAGCCCAATAAGCTATCTGAAATAGGAGCGACGTAAATTGAACAAATGTGATAGAATTTTTCTGAATTCTTAAATTAACCATAATATAAAATGATCTAATCGGGTCTCTGTTTGCCCTACCCTAGAAGTTTAATAGTGCATTTCACTCGTCATTTCATGCGCTTTGAGATGCCGCTTAGCCCAATAAGCTATCTGAAATAGGAGCGATGTAAATTGAACAAATGTGATAGAATTTCCCTGAATACTTATATTAACCTTAATGTAAAATGATCTAATCGGGTCTCTGTTCGCCCTACCCTAGAAGTTTAATGGTGCATTTCACTCGCAATTTCATGCGCTTTGAGATGGCGCTTAGCCCAATCCGCTATCTGAAATAGGAGCGACGTAAATTGAACAAATGTAATAGAATTTCCCTGAATTCTTATATTAACCTTAATGTAAAATGATCTAGTCGGGCCTTTGTTCGCCCTACCCTAGAAGTTTAGCAGTGCATTTAGCTCGCCTTTCCACACGCTTTAAGATGCCGCCTAGCCCAGTACGCTATCTGAAATAGGAGCGACGTAAATTGAACGAATGTGATAGAATTTCGCTGGATTCTTATATTAACCAAAATATAAAATGATCTAATCGGGTCTCTGATAGGCCTATCATAGAAGTTTAATAGTGCATTTTACTCGCCATTCCACGCTCTTTAAGATGCCGCCTAGCACAGTACGCTATCTGAAATAGGAGCGACGTAAGTTGAACAAATGTGATAGAATTACGCTGAATTCTTATTTTAACCGTCATATAAAATGATCTAATCGGGTCTCTGTTTGCCTTATCCTAGAAGTTTAATAGTGCATTTTACTCGCCATTTCATGCGCATTGAGATGCCGCTTAGCCCAATAAGCTATCTGAAATAGAAGTGACGTAAATTGAACAAATGTGATAGAATTTCGCTGAATTCTTATATTAACCAAAATATAAAATGATCTAGTCGGGTCTCTGATTGCCCTATCATAGAAGTTTAATAGTGCATTTAGCTCGCCTTTCCACACGCTTTAAGATGCCGCCTAGCCCAGTACGCTACCTGAAATTGGAGCGACGTAAATTGAACAAATGTGATAGAATTTCGCTGAATTCTTAAATTAACCATAACATAAAATGATCTAATCGGGTCTCTGTTTGCCCTACCCTAGAAGTTTAATAGTGCATTTTACTCGCCATTTCTTGCGCTTTGAGATGCCGCTTTGCCCAATAAGCTATCTGAAATAGGAGCGAGGTAAATTGAACAAATGTGAGAGAATTTCGCTGAATTCTTATATTAACCTTAATGTAAAATGTTCTAATCGGGTCTCTGTTCGCCCTACCCTTGAAGATTAATAGTGCATTTCACTCGTCATTTCATGTGCTTTGAGATGCCGCTTAGCCCAATAAGCTATCTGAAATAGGAGCGACGTAAGTTGAACAAATGTGATAGAATTTCGCTGAATTCTTATATTAACCAAAATATAAAATGATCTAATCGGGTCTCTGATAGCCCTATCATAGAAGTTTTATAGTGCATTTTACCCGCCATTCCACGCGCTTTAAGATGCCGCCTAGCCCAGTACGCTATCTGAAATAGGAGCGACGTACGTTGAACAAATGTGATAGAATTACGCTGAATTCTTATATTAACCGTAATATAAAATGAACGAATCGGGTCTCTGTTTGCCTTATCCTAGAAGTTTAATAGTGCATTTTACTCGCCATTTCATGCGCATTGAGATGCCGCTTAGCCCAATATGCTATCTGAAATAGGAGCGACGTAAATAGAACAATTGTGATAGAATTTCGCTGAATTCTTATATTAACCAAAATATAAAATGATCTAGTCGGGTCTCTGATTGCCCTATCATAGAAGTTTAATAGTGCATTTCACTCGTCATTTCATGCGCTTTGAGATGCCGCTTAGCCCAATAAGCTATCTGAAATAGGAGCGACGTAAATTGAACAAATGTGATAGACTTACGCTGAATTCTTATATTAACCGTATATGATATAAAATGATCTAATCGGGTCTCTGTTTGCCCTACCCTAGAAGTTTAACAGTGCATTCTACTCGCCATTTCATGGGCTTTGAGATGCTGCTTAGCCCAATACGCTAGCTGAAATAGCAGCGACGTAAATTGAACAACTGTGATAGAATTTCCCTGAATACTTATATTAACCTTAATGTAAAATGATCTAATCGGGTCTCTGTTCGCCCTACCCTAGAAGTTTAATAGGGCATTTCACTCACAATTTCATGCGCTTTGAGATGGCGCTTAGCCCAATACGCTATCTGAAATAGGAGCGACGTAAATTGAACAAATGTGATAGAATTTCCCTGAATTCTTATATTAACCTTAATGTAAAATGATCTAATCGGGCCTTTGTTCGCCCTACCCTAGAAGTTTAGCAGTGCATTTTACTCGCCATTTCATGCGGTTTGAGATGACGCTTAGCCCAATACGATATCTGCAATAGGAGCGACGTTAATTGAACAAACGTGTTGGAATTTGGCTGAATTCTTAAATTAACCATAATATAAAATGATCTAATCGGGTCTCTGTTTGCCCTACCCTAGAAGTTTAATAGTGCATTTCACTCGTCATTTCATGCGCTTTGAGATGCCGCTTAGCCCAATACGCTATCTGAAATAGGAGCGACGTAAATTGAGCGAATGTGATAGAATTTTGCTGAATTCTTAAATTAACCATAATATAAAATGACCTAATCGGGTCTCTGTTTGCCCTACCCTAGAAGTTTAATAGTGCATTTTACTCGCCATTTCTTGCGCTTTGAGATGCCGCTTTGCCCAATACGCTATCTGAAATATCAGCGACGTAAATTGAACAAATGTGAGAGAATTTCGCTGAATTCTTATATTAACCTTAATGTAAAATGTTCTAATCGGGTCTCTGTTCGCCCTACCCTTGAAGATTAATAGTGCATTTCACTCGTCATTTCATGCGCTTTGAGATGCCGCTTAGCCCAATACGCTATCTGAAATAGGAGCGACGTAAATTGAGCAAATGTGATAGAATTTTGCTGAATTCTTAAATTAACCATAATATAAAATGATCTAATCGCGTGACTGTTTGCCCTACCCTAGAAGTTTAATAGTGCATTTCACTCGTCATTCCATGCGCTTTGAGATGCCGCTAAGCCCAATAAGCTATCTGTAATAGGAGCGACGTAAATTTTACAAATGTGATAGAATTTCGTTGAATTCTTATATTAACCAATATATAAAATGATCTGATCGGGTCTCTGATTGCCCTATCATAGAAGTTTAATAGTGCACTTTACTCGCCATTCCACGCGCTTTAAGATGCCGTCTAGCCCAGTACGCTATCTGAAATAGGAACGACGTAAGTTGAACAAATGTGATAGAATTACGCTGAATTCTTAAATTAACCATAATATAAAATGATCTAATCGGGTCTCTGATTGCCCTACCCTAGAAGTTTAATAGTGCATTTTACTCACCATTCCACGCGCTTTAAGATGCCGCCTAGCCCAGTACGCTATCTGAAATAGGAGCGACGTAAATTGAACAAATGTGATAAAATTTTGCTGACATCTTAAATTAACCATAATGTAAAATGATCTCATCGGGTCTCTGTTTGCCCTACCCTAGAAGTTTAATAGCGCATTTTATTCGCCATTTCATGCGCCATGAGATGCCGCTTAGCCCAATACGATATCTGAAATAGGAGCGACGTAAATTGAACAAATGTGATAGAATTTCGCTGAATTCTTATATTAAACAAAATATACAATGATCTAATCGGGTCTCTGATTGCCCTATCATAGAAGTTTAGCAGTGCATTTTACTCGCCATTCCACGCGCTTTAAGATGCCGCCTAGCCCAGTACGCTATCTAAATTAGGAGCGACGTAAGTTGAACAAATGTGATAGAATTACGCTGAATTCTTATATTAACCGTAATATAAAATGATCTAATCGGGTCTCTGTTTGCCTTATCCTAGAAGTTTAGTATTGCATTTTACTCGCCATTTCATGCGCTTTGAGATACCGCATAGCCCAATACGCTATCCGAAATAGGAGCGACGTAAATTGAACAAATGTGATAGAATTTCGCTGAATTCTTAAATTAACTATAATATAAAATGATCTAATCGGGTCACTGATTGCCCTACCCTAGAAGTTTAATAGTGCATTTTGCTCGCCATTTCATGCGCTTTGAGATGCCGCTTAGCCCAATACGCTATCTGAAATATGAGCGACGTAAATTGAACAAATGTGATAGAATTTCGCTGAATTCTTATATTAACCAAAATATAAAATGATCTAATCGGGTCTCTGATTGCCCTATCATAGAAGATTAATAGTGCATTTTACTCGCCACTCCACGCGCTTTAGGGTGCCGCCTAGCCCAGTACGCTATCCGAAATAGGAGCGACGTACATTGAACAAATGTGATAGAATTTTGCTGAATTCTTAAATTAACCATAATATAAAATGATCTAATCGGGTCTCTGATTGCCCTATCATAGACTCGCCATTCCACGCGCTTTAAGATGCCGCCTAGCCCAGTACGCTATCTAAATTAGGAGCGACGTAAGTTAAACAAATGTGATAGAATTACGCTGAATTCTTATATTAACCGTCATATAAAATGATCTAATCGGGTCTCTGTCTGCCTTATCCTAGAAGTTTAGTATTGCATTTTACTCGCCATTTCATGCGCTTTGAGATGCCGCTTAGCCCAATGCGCTATCTGAAATGGGAGCGACGTAAATAGAACAAATGTGATAGAATTTCGCTGAATTATTAAATTAACTATAACATAAAATGATCTAATCGGGTCACTGATTGCCCTACCCTAGAAGTTTAATAGTGCATTTTACTCGCCATTTCATGCGCTTTGAGATGCCGCTTAGCCCAATACGCTATCTGAAATATGAGCGACGAAAGTTGAACAAATGTGATAGAATTTCGCTGAATTATTTTATTAACCAGAATGTAAAATGATCTAATCTGGTCTCTGTTCGCCCTAGCCTAGAAGTTTAATAGTGGATTTTACTCGGCATCCCACGCGCTTTAAGATGCCGCCTATCCCAGTACGCTATCTGAAATAGGAGCGACCTAAATTGAACGAATGTGATAGAATTTTGCTGAATTCTTAAATTAACCATAATATAAAATGATCTAATCGGGTCTCTGCTTGCCCCACCCTAGAAGTTCAATAGTGCATTTTAGTCGCTATTTCATGCGCTTTGAGTTGCCGCTTCGCCCAATACGCTATCTGAAATAGGAGCGACGTAAATTAAACAAATGTGATAGAATTTCCCTGATATCTTATATTAAACAAAATATAAAATGATCTAATCGGGTCTCTGATTGCCCTATCATAGAAGTTTAGCAGTGCATTTTACTCGCCATTCCACGCGCTTTAAGATGCCGCCTAGCCCAGTACGCTATTTAAATTAGGAGCGACGTAAGTTGAACAAATGTGATAGAATTTCGCTCAATTCTTAAATTAACCATAACATAAAATGATCTAATCGGGTCTCTGTTTGCCCTACCCTAGAAGTTTAATAGTGCATGTTACTCGCCATTTCTTGCGCTTTGAGATGCCGCTTTGCCCAATAAGCTATCTGAAATAGGAGCGACGTAAATTGAACAAATGTGATAGAATTTCGCTGAATTCTTATATTAACCAAAATATAAAATGATCTAATCGGGTCTCTGTTTGCCTTATCCTAGAAGTTTAATAGTGCATTTCACTCGTCATTTCATGCGCTTTGAGACGCCGCTTCGCCCAATAAGCTATTTGAAATAGGAGCGACGTAAATTGAACAAATGTGATAGAATTTCGCTGAATTCTTAAAGTAACCTTAATATAAAATGATCTAATCGGGTCTCTGATTGCCCTAGGATAGAAGTTTAATAATGCATTTTGCTCGCCATTTCATGCGCTTTGAGATGCCGCTGAGCCCAATACGCTATTTGAAATAGGAGCGACGTAAATTGAACAAATGTGATAGAATTTCACTGAATTCTTATATTAACCAAAATATAAAATGTTCTAATCGTGTCTCTGTTCGCCCTACCATAGAAGTCTAATGGTGCATTTCACTCGCCATTTCATGCGCTTTGAGATGCCGCTTAGCCCAATACGCTATCTGAAATAGGAGCGACGTAAATTGAACAAATGTGATAGAATTTCCCTGAATTCTTATATTAACCTTAATGTAAAATGATCTAATCGGGCCTTTGTTCGCCCTTCCCTAGAAGTTTAGCAGTGCATTTTGCTCGCCATTTCATGCGCTTTGAGATGCCGCTGAGCCCAATACGCTATTTGAAATAGGAGCGACGTAAATTGAACAAATGTGATAGAATTTCGCTGAATTCTTAAATTAACCAAAATATAAAATGTTCTAATCGTGTCTCTGTTCGCCCTACCATAGAAGTCTAATGGTGCATTTCACTCGCCATTTCATGCGCTTTGAGATGCCGCTTAGCCCAATACGCTATCTGAAATAGGAGCGACGTAAATTGAACAAATGTGATAGAATTTCCCTGAATTCTTATATTAACCATAATATAAAATGATCTAATCGGGTCTCTGTTTGCCCTATAATAGAAGTTTAATAGTGCATTTAGCTCGCCTTTCCACACGCTTTAAGATGCCGCGTAGCCCAGTACGCTATCTGAAATTGGAGCGACGTAAATTGAACAAATGTGATAGAATTTCGCTGAATTCTTATATTAACCAAAATATAAAATGATCTAGTCGGGTCTCTGATTGCTCTATCATAGAAGTTTAATAGTGCATTTAGCTCGCCTTTCCACACGCTTTAAGATGCCGCCTAGCCCAATTAGCTATCTGAAATAGGAGCGACGTAAATTGAACAAATGTGATAGTATTTCGCTGAATTCTTATAGTAACCAAAATATAAAATGATCTAATCGGGTCTCTGTTTGCCTTATCCTAGAAGTTTAGTATTTCATTTTACTTGCCATTTCATGCGCTTTGAGATACCGAGGAGCCCAATACGCTATCTGAAATAGGAGCGACGTAAATTGAGCAAATGTGATAGAATTTTGCTGAATTCTTAAATTAACCATAATATAAAATGATCTAATCGCGTGACTGTTTGCCCTACCCTAGAAGTTTAATAGTGCATTTCACTCGTCATTCCATGCGCTTTGAGATGCCGCTAAGCCCAATAAGCTATCTGTAATAGGAGCGACGTAAATTTTACAAATGTGATAGAATTTCGTTGAATTCTTATATTAACCAATATATAAAATGATCTGATCGGGTCTCTGATTGCCCTGTCACAGAAGTTTAATAGTGCACTTTACTCGCCATTCCACGCGCTTTAAGATGCCGTCTAGCCCAGTACGCTATCTGAAATAGGAACGACGTAAGTTGAACAAATGTGATAGAATTACGCTGAATTCTTATATTAACCGTAATATAAAATGATCTAATCGGGTCTCTGTTTGCCTTATCCTAGAAGTATAATAGTGCATTATACTCGCCATTTCATGCGCTTTTAGATGCCGCTTAGCCCAGGACGCTATCTGAAATAGGAACGACGTAAATTGAACAAATGTGATAGAATTTTGCTGAATTCTTAAATTAACCATAATATAAAATGACCTAATCGGGTCTCTGTTTGCCCTACCCTAGAAGTTTAATATTGCATTTCACTCGCCATTTCATGCGCTTTGAGATGCCGCTAAGCCCAATAAGCTATCTGTAATAGAAGCGACGTAAATTGAACGAATGTGATAGAATTTCGTTGAATTCTTATATTAACCAAAATATAAAATGATCTAATCGGGTCTCTGATTGCCCTACCCTAGAAGTTTAATAGTGCATTTTACTCACCATTCCACGCGCTTTAAGATGCCGCCTAGCCCATTACGCTATCTGAAATAGGAGCGACGTAAATTGAACAAATGTGATAAAATTTTGCTGACATCTTAAATTAACCATAATATAAAATGATCTCATCGGGTCTCTGTTTGCCCTACCCTAGAAGTTTAATAGTGCATTTTACTCGCCATTTCATGCGCCTTCAGATGCCGCTTAGCCCAATAAGCTATCTGAAATAGGAGCGACGTAAATTGAACAAATGTGATAGAATTTCCCTGAAATCTTATATTAAACAAAATATAAAATGAGCTAATCGGGTCTCTGATTGCCCTATCATAAAAGTTGAGCCGTGCATTTTACTCGCCATTCCACGCGCTTTAAGATGGCGCCTAGCCCAGTACGCTGTCTGAAATAGGAGCGACGTAAATTGAACAAATGTGATAGAATCTCGCTGAATACTTATATTAACCTTAATGTAAAATGATCTAATCGTGTCTCTGTTCGCCCTACCCTAGAAGTTTAATAGTGCATTTTACTCGCCATTTCATGCGCTTTGAGATGCCGCTTAGCCCAATACGCTATCTGAAATAGGAGCGACGTAAATTAAACAAATGTGATAGAATTTCCCTGAAATCTTATATTAAACAAAATATAAAATGATCTAATCGGGTCTCTGATTGCCCTATCATAGAAGTTTAGCAGTGCATTTTACTCGCCATTCCACGCGCTTTAAGATGCCGCCTAGCCCAGTACGCTATCTAAATTAGGAGCGACGTAAGTTAAACAAATGTGATAGAATTTCGCTCAATTCTTAAATTAACCATAACATAAAATGATCTAATCGGGTCTCTGTTGGCCCTACCCTAGAAGTTTAATAGTGCATTTTACTCGCCACTTCATGCGCTTTGAGATGCCGCTTAGTGCAATACGCTATCTGAAATATCAGCGACGTAAGTTGAACATATGTGATAGAATTTCGCTGAATTCTTATATTAACCAAAATATAAAATGATCTAATCGGGTCTCTGTTTGCCCTACCCTAGAAGTTTAATAGTGCATTTCACTTGTCATTTCATGCGCTTTGAGATGCCGCTAAGCACAATAAGCTATCTGAAATACGAGCGACGTAAATAGAACAATTGTGATAGAATTTCGCTGAATTCTTATATTAACCAAAATATAAAATGATCTAATCGGGTCTCTGATTGCCCTATCATAGAAGTTTAGCAGTGCATTTTACTCGCCATTCCACGCGCTTTAAGATGCCGCCTAGCCCAGTACGCTATCTAAATTAGGAGCGACGTAAGTTAAACAAATGTGATAGAATTTCGCTCAATTCTTAAATTAACCATAACATAAAATGATCTAATCGGGTCTCTGTTGGCCCTACCCTAGAAGTTTAATAGTGCATTTTACTCGCCACTTCATGCGCTTTGAGATGCCGCTTAGTGCAATACGCTATCTGAAATATCAGCGACGTAAATTGAACATATGTGATAGAATTTCGCTGAATTCTTATATTAACCAAAATATAAAATGATCTAATCGGGTCTCTGTTTGCCTTATCCTAGAAGTTTAATAGTGCATTTCACTCGTCATTTCATGCGCTTTGTGATGCCGCTAACCGCAATAAGCTATCTGGAATAGCAGCGACGTAAATTGAACAAATGTGATAGAATTACGCCGAATTCTTATATTAACCGTAATATAAAATGATCTTATCAGGTCTCTGTTTGCCTTATCCTAGAAGTTTAATAGTGCATTTTACTCGCCATTCCACGCGCTTTAAGATGCCGCCTAGCCCAGTACGCTACCCGAAATAGGAGCGACGTAAGTTGAACAAATGTGATAGAATTACGCTGAATTCTTATATTAACCGTAATATAAAATGATCTAATCGGGTCTCTGTTTGCCTTATCCTAGAAGTTTGATAGTGCATTTTACTCGCCACTTCATGCGCTTTGAGATGCCGCTTAGCCCAATACGCTATCTGAAATAGGAGCGACGTAAATTGAACAAATGTGATAGAATTTTGCTGAATGCTTAAATTAACCACAATATAAAATGATCTAATCGGGTCTCTGTTTGCCCTACCCTATTAGTTTAATTGTGCATTTTACTCGCCATTTCATGCGCTTTGAGATGCCGCTTATCCCAATACGCTATCTGAAATAGGAGCGACGTAAATTGAACAAATGTGATAGAATTTCCCTGAATACTTATATTAACCTTAATGTAAAATGATCTAATCGGGTCTCTGTTCGCCCTACCCTAGAAGTTTAATAGTGCATTTCACTCGCAATTTCATGCGCTTTGAGATGGCGCTTAGCCCAATCCGCTATCTGAAATAGGAGCGACGTAAATTGAACAAATGTAATAGAATTTCCCTGAATTCTTATATTAACCTTAATGTAAAATGATCTAATCGGGCCTTTGTTCGCCCTACCCTAGAAGTTTAGCAGTGCATTTAGCTCGCCTTTCCACACGCTTTAAGATGCCGCCTAGCCCAGTACGCTATCTGAAATAGGAGCGACGTAAATTGAACGAATGTGATAGAATTTCGCTGGATTCTTATATTAACCAAAATATAAAATGATCTAATCGGGTCTCTGATTGCCCTATCATAGAAGTTTAATAGTGCCTTTAGCTCACCATTCCACGCGCTTTAAGATGCCGCCTAGCCCAGTACGCTATCTGAAATTGGAGCGACGTAAATTGAACAAATGTGATAGAATTTCGCTGAATTCTTAAATTAACCATAACATAAAATGATCTAATCGGGTCTCTGTTTGCCCTACCCTAGAAGTTTAATAGTGCATTTTACTCGCCATTTCTTGCGCTTTGAGATGCCGCTTTGCCCAATAAGCTATCAGAAATAGGAGCGACGTAAATTGAACAAATGTGATAGAATTTGGCTGAATTCTTAAATTAACCATAATATAAAATGATCTAATCGGGTCTCTGTTTGCCCTACCCTAGAAGTTTAATAGTGCATTTTACTCGCCATTTCATGCGCTTTGAGATGGCGCTTAGCCCAATACGCTATCTGAAATAGGAGCGACGTAAATTGAACGAATGTGATAGAATTTCGCTGGATTCTTATATTAACCAAAATATAAAATGATCTAATCGGGTCTTTGATAGCCCTATCATAGAAGTTTAATAGTGCATTTTACTCGCCATTCCACGCGCTTTAAGATGCCGCCTAGCCCAGTACGCTATCTGAAATAGGAGCGACGTAAGTTGAACAATTGTGATAGAATTACGCTGAATTCTTATATTAACCTTAATGTAAAATGATCTAATCGGGCCTTTGTTCGCCCTACCCTAGAAGTTTAGCAGTGCATTTTACTCGCCATTTCATGCGCTTTGAGATGCCGCTTAGCCCAATACGATATCTGCAATAGAAGCGACGTAAATTGAACAAATGTGATAGAATTTGGCTGAATTCTTAAATTAACCATAATATAAAATGATCTAATCGGGTCTCTGTTTGCCCTACCCTAGAAGTTTAATAGTGCATTTCACTCGCCAATCCACGCGCTTTAAGATTCCGCCTAGCCCAGTACGCTATCTGAAATAGGAGCGACGTAAATTGAACAAATGTGATAAAATTTTGCTGACATCTTAAATTAACCATAATATAAAATGATCTCATCGGGTCTCTGTTTGCCCTACCCTAGAAGTTTAATAGTGCATTTTACTCGCCATTTCATGCGCCTTCAGATGCCGCTTAGCCCAATAAGCTATCTGAAATAGGAGCGACGTAAATTGAACAAATGTGATAGAATTTCCCTGAAATCTTATATTAAACAAAATATAAAATGAGCCAATCGGGTCTCTGATTGCCCTATCATAAAAGTTGAGCCGTGCATTTTACTCGCCATTCCACGCGCTTTAAGATGGCGCCTAGCCCAGTACGCTGTCTGAAATAGGAGCGACGTAAATTGAACAAATGTGATAGAATCTCGCTGAATACTTATATTAACCTTAATGTAAAATGATCTAATCGTGTCTCTGTTCGCCCTACCCTAGAAGTTTAATAGTGCATTTTACTCGCCATTTCATGCGCTTTGAGATGCCGCTTAGCCCAATACGCTATCTGAAATAGGAGCGACGTAAATTAAACAAATGTGATAGAATTTCCCTGAAATCTTATATTAAACAAAATATAAAATGATCTAATCGGGTTTCTGATTGCCCTATCACAGAAGTTTAGCAGTGCATTTTACTCGCCATTCCACGCGCTTTAAGATGCCGCCTAGCCCAGTACGCTATCTAAATTAGGAGCGACGTAAGTTAAACAAATGTGATAGAATTTCGCTCAATTCTTAAATTAACCATAACATAAAATGATCTAATCGGGTCTCTGTTGGCCCTACCCTAGAAGTTTAATAGTGCATTTTACTCGCCACTTCATGCGCTTTGAGATGCCGCTTAGTGCAATACGCTATCTGAAATATCAGCGACGTAAATTGAACATATGTGATAGAATTTCGCTGAATTCTTATATTAACCAAAATATAAAATGATCTAATCGGGTCTCTGTTTGCCCTACCCTAGAAGTTTAATAGTGCATTTCACTTGTCATTTCATGCGCTTTGAGATGCCGCTAAGCACAATAAGCTATCTGAAATACGTGCGACGTAAATAGAACAATTGTGATAGAATTTCGCTGAATTCTTATATTAACCAAAATATAAAATGATCTAATCGGGTCTCTGATTGCCCTATCATAGAAGTTTAGCAGTGCATTTTACTCGCCATTCCACGCGCTTTAAGATGCCGCCTAGCCCAGTACGCTACCCGAAATAGGAGCGACGTAAGTTGAACAAATGTGATAGAATTACGCTGAATTCTTATGTTAACCGTAATATAAAATGATCTAATCGGGTCTCTGTTTGCCCTACCCTATTAGTTTAATTGTGCATTTTACTCGCCATTTCATGCGCTTTGAGACGCCGCTTATCCCAATACGCTATCTGAAATAGGAGCGACGTAAATTGAACAAATGTGATAGAATTTCCCTGAATACTTATATTAACCTTAATGTAAAATGATCTAATCGGGTCTCTGTTCGCCCTACCCTAGAAGTTTAATAGTGCATTTCACTCGCAATTTCATGCGCTTTGAGATGGCGCTTAGCCCAATCCGCTATCTGAAATAGGAGCGACGTAAATTGAACAAATGTAATAGAATTTCCCTGAATTCTTATATTAACCTTAATGTAAAATGATCTAATCGGGCCTTTGTTCGCCCTACCCTAGAAGTTTAGCAGTGCATTTAGCTCGCCTTTCCACACGCTTTAAGATGCCGCCTAGCCCAGTACGCTATCTGAAATAGGAGCGACGTAAATTGAACGAATGTGATAGAATTTCGCTGGATTCTTATATTAACCAAAATATAAAATGATCTAATCGGGTCTCTGATTGCCCTATCATAGAAGTTTAATAGTGCCTTTAGCTCACCATTCCACGCGCTTTAAGATGCCGCCTAGCCCAGTACGCTATCTGAAATTGGAGCGACGTAAATTGAACAAATGTGATAGAATTTGGCTGAATTCTTAAATAACCATAATATAAAATGATCTAATCGGGTCTCTGTTTGCCCTGCCCTAGAAGTTTAATAGTGCA
The DNA here is from genome assembly GCA_916610135.2 of Macropis europaea. Taxonomy (NCBI): domain Eukaryota; kingdom Metazoa; phylum Arthropoda; class Insecta; order Hymenoptera; family Melittidae; genus Macropis; species Macropis europaea. The sequence continues at coordinate 48,715 of CAKAJE020001845.1, read as the reverse complement.
TTTTACTCGCCATTTCATGCGCTTTGAGATGGCGCTTAGCCAATACGCTATCTGAAATAGGAGCGACGTAAATTGAACGAATGTGATAGAATTTCGCTGGATTCTTATATTAACCAAAATATAAAATGATCTAATCGGGTCTCTGATAGCCCTATCATAGAAGTTTAATAGTGCATTTTACTCGCCATTCCACGCGCTTTAAGATGCCGCCTCTAGCCCAGTACGCTATCTGAAATAGGAGCGACGTAAGTTGAACAATTGTGATAGAATTACGCTGAATTCTTATATTAACCTTAATGTAACATGATCTAATCGGGCCTTTGTTCGCCCTACCCTAGAAGTTTAGCAGTGCATTTTACTCGCCATTTCATGCGCTTTGAGATGCCGCTTAGCCCAATACGATATCTGCAATAGAAGCGACGTAAATTGAACAAATGTGATAGAATTTGGCTGAATTCTTAAATTAACCATAATATAAAATGATCTAATCGGGTCTCTGTTTGCCCTACCCTAGAAGTTTAATAGTGCATTTCACTCGCCAATCCACGCGCTTTAAGATTCCGCCTAGCCCAGTACGCTATCTGAAATAGGAGCGACGTAAATTGAAAAAATGTGATAGAATTTTGCTGACATCTTGAATTAACCATAATATTAAATGACCTAATCGGGTCTCTGATTGCCCTATCATAGAAGTTTAGAAGTGCATTTTACTCGCCCTTCCACGCGCTTTAAGATGCCGCCTAGCCCAGTACGCTATCTGAAATAGGAACGACGTATGTTGAACAAATGTGATAGAATTACGCTGAATTCTTATATTAACCGTAATATAAAATGATCTAATCGGATCTCTGTTCGCCCCACCCTAGAAGATTACTAGTGCATTTCACTCGTCATTTCATGCGCTTTGAGATGCCGCTTAGCCCAATAAGCTATCTGAAATAGGAGCGACGTAAATTGAACAAATGTGATAGAATTTCGCTGAATTCTTATATTAACCAAAATATAAAATGATCTAGGCGGGTCCCTGATTGGCCTATCATAGAAGTTTAATAGTGCATTTAGCTCGCCATTCCACGCGCTTTAAGATGTCGCCTAGCACAGTACGCTATCTGAAATAGGAGCGACGTAAATTGAACAAATGTGATAGAATTTCGCTGAATTCTTATATTAACCAAAATATAAAATGATCTAGGCGGGTCCCTGCTTGGCCTATCATAGAAGTTTAATAGTGCATTTAGCTCGCCATTCCACGCGCTTTAAGATGTCGCCTAGCACAGTACGCTATCTGAAATTGGAGCGACGTAAATTGAACAAATGTGATAGAATTTCGCTGAATTCTTAAATTAACCATAACATAAAATGATCTAATCGGGTCTCTGTTTGCCCTACCCTAGAAGTTTAATAGTGCATTTTACTCGCCATTTCTTGCGCTTTGAGATGCCGCTTTGCCCAATAAGCTATCTGAAATAGGAGCGACGTAAATTGAACAAATGTGAGAGAATTTCGCTGAATTCTTATATTAACATTAATGTAAAATGTTCTAATCGGGTCTCTGCTCGCCCTACCCTTGAAGATTAATAGTGCATTTTACGCGCCATTTCATCGGCTTTGAGATGCTGCTTAGCCCAATACGCTATCTGAAATAGGAGCGACGTAAATTGAACAAATGTGATAGAATTTCCCTGAATACTTATATTAACCTTAATGTAAAATGATCTAATCGGGTCTCTGTTCGCCCTACCCTAGAAGTTTAATAGTGCATTTCACTCGCAATTTCATGCGCTTTGAGATGGCGCTTAGCCCAATCCGCTATCTGAAATAGGAGCGACGTAAATTGAACAAATGTAATAGAATTTCCCTGAATTCTTATATTAACCTTAATGTAAAATGATCTAATCGGGCCTTTGTTCGCCCTACCCTAGAAGTTTAGCAGTGCATTTAGCTCGCCTTTCCACACGCTTTAAGATGCCGCCTAACCCAGTACGCTATCTGAAATAGGAGCGACGTAAATTGAACGAATGTGATAGAATTTCGCTGGATTCTTATATTAACCAAAATATAAAATGATCTAATCGGGTCTCTGATAGGCCTATCATAGAAGTTTAATAGTGCATTTTACTCGCCATTCCACGCTCTTTAAGATGCCGCCTAGCACAGTACGCTATCTGAAATAGGAGCGACGTAAGTTGAACAAATGTGATAGAATTACGCTGAATTCTTATATTAACCGTCATATAAAATGATCTAATCGGGTCTCTGTTTGCCTTATCCTAGAAGTTTAATAGTGCATTTTACTCGCCATTTCATGCGCATTGAGATGCCGCTTAGCCCAATAAGCTATCTGAAATAGAAGTGACGTAAATTGAACAAATGTGATAGAATTTCGCTGAATTCTTATATTAACCAAAATATAAAATGATCTAGTCGGGTCTCTGATTGCCCTATCATAGAAGTTTAATAGTGCATTTAGCTCGCCTTTCCACACGCTTTAAGATGCCGCCTAGCCCAGTACGCTACCTGAAATTGGAGCGACGTAAATTGAACAAATGTGATAGAATTTCGCTGAATTCTTAAATTAACCATAACATAAAATGATCTAATCGGGTCTCTGTTTGCCCTACCCTAGAAGTTTAATAGTGCATTTTACTCGCCATTTCTTGCGCTTTGAGATGCCGCTTTGCCCAATAAGCTATCTGAAATAGGAGCGAGGTAAATTGAACAAATGTGAGAGAATTTCGCTGAATTCTTATATTAACCTTAATGTAAAATGTTCTAATCGGGTCTCTGTTCGCCCTACCCTTGAAGATTAATAGTGCATTTCACTCGTCATTTCATGTGCTTTGAGATGCCGCTTAGCCCAATAAGCTATCTGAAATAGGAGCGACGTAAGTTGAAAAAATGTGATAGAATTTCGCTGAATTCTTATATTAACCAAAATATTAAATGATCTAATCGGGTCTCTGATAGCCCTATCATAGAAGTTTTATAGTGCATTTTACCCGCCATTCCACGCGCTTTAAGATGCCGCCTAGCCCAGTACGCTATCTGAAATAGGAGCGACGTACGTTGAACAAATGTGATAGAATTACGCTGAATTCTTATATTAACCGTAATATAAAATGAACGAATCGGGTCTCTGTTTGCCTTATCCTAGAAGTTTAATAGTGCATTTTACTCGCCATTTCATGCGCATTGAGATGCCGCTTAGCCCAATATGCTATCTGAAATAGGAGCGACGTAAATAGAACAATTGTGATAGAATTTCGCTGAATTCTTATATTAACCAAAATATAAAATGATCTAGTCGGGTCTCTGATTGCCCTATCATAGAAGTTTAATAGTGCATTTTACTCGCCAATCCACGCGCTTTAAGATTCCGCCTAGCCCAGTACGCTATCTGAAATAGGAGCGACGTAAATTGAACAAATGTGATAGAATTTGGCTGAATTCTTAAATTAACCATAATATAAAATGATCTAATCGGTTCTCTGTTTGCCCTACCCTAGAAGTTAAATAGTTCATTTCACTCGTCATTTCATGCGCTTTGAGATGCCGCTTAGCCCAATAAGCTATCTGAAATAGGAGCGACGTAAATTGAACAAATGTGATAGACTTACGCTGAATTCTTATATTAACCGTATATGATATAAAATGATCTAATCGGGTCTCTGTTTGCCCTACCCTAGAAGTTTAACAGTGCATTTTACTCGCCATTTCATGGGCTTTGAGATGCTGCTTAGCCCAATACGCTAGCTGAAATAGCAGCGACGTAAATTGAACAACTGTGATAGAATTTCCCTGCATACTTATATTAACCTTAATGTAAAATGATCTAATCGGGTCTCTGTTCGCCCTACCCTAGAAGTTTAATAGGGCATTTCACTCGCAATTTCATGCGCTTTGAGATGGCGCTTAGCCCAATACGCTATCTGAAATAGGAGCGACGTAAATTGAACAAATGTGATAGAATTTCCCTGAATTCTTATATTAACCTTAATGTAAAATGATCTAATCGGGCCTTTGTTCGCCCTACCCTAGAAGTTTAGCAGTGCATTTTACTCGCCATTTCATGCGGTTTGAGATGACGCTTAGCCCAATACGATATCTGCAATAGGAGCGACGTTAATTGAACAAACGTGTTAGAATTTGGCTGAATTCTTAAATTAACCATAATATAAAATGATCTAATCGGGTCTCTGTTTGCCCTACCCTGGAAGTTTAATAGTGCATTTCACTCGTCATTTCATGCGCTTTGAGATGCCGCTTAGCCCAATAAGCTATCTGAAATAGGAGCGACGTAAATTGAACAAATGTGATAGAATTTCGCTGAATTCTTATATTAACCAAAATATAAAATGATCTAGTCGGGTCTCTGATTGCCCTATAACAGAAGTTTAATAGTGCATTTAGCTCGCCTTTCCACACGCTTTAAGATGCCGCCTAGCCCAGTACGCTATCTGAAATTGGAGCGACGTAAATTGAACAAATGTGATAGAATTTCGCTGAATTCTTAAATTAACCACAACATAAAATGATCTAATCGGGTCTCTGTTTGCCCTACCCTAGAAGTTTAATAGTGCATTTTACTCGCCATTTCTTGCGCTTTGAGATGCCGCTTTGCCCAATACGCTATCTGAAATATCAGCGACGTAAATTGAACAAATGTGAGAGAATTTCGCTGAATTCTTATATTAACCTTAATGTAAAATGTTCTAATCGGGTCTCTGTTCGCCCTACCCTAGAAGTTTAATAGTGCATTTCACTCGTCATTCCATGCGCTTTGAGATGCCGCTAAGCCCAATAAGCTATCTGTAATAGGAGCGACGTAAATTTTACAAATGTGATAGAATTTCGTTGAATTCTTATATTAACCAATATATAAAATGATCTGATCGGGTCTCTGATTGCCCTGTCACAGAAGTTTAATAGTGCACTTTACTCGCCATTCCACGCGCTTTAAGATGCCGTCTAGCCCAGTACGCTATCTGAAATAGGAACGACGTAAGTTGAACAAATGTGATAGAATTACGCTGAATTCTTATATTAACCGTAATATAAAATGATCTAATCGGGTCTCTGTTTGCCTTATCCTAGAAGTTTAGTATTACATTTTACTCGCCATTTCATGCGCTTTGAGATACCGCATAGCCCAATACGCTATCCGAAATAGGAGCGACGTAAATTGAACAAATGTGATAGAATTTCGCTGAATTCTTAAATTAACTATAATATAAAATGATCTAATCGGGTCACTGATTGCCCTACCCTAGAAGTTTAATAGTGCATTTTGCTCGCCATTTCATGCGCTTTGAGATGCCGCTTAGCCCAATACGCTATCTGAAATATGAGCGACGTAAATTGAACAAATGTGATAGAATTTCGCTGAATTCTTATATTAACCAAAATATAAAATGATCTAGTCGGGTCTCTGATTGCCCTATAACAGAAGTTTAATAGTGCATTTAGCTCGCCTTTCCACACGCTTTAAGATGCCGCCTAGCCCAGTACGCTATCTGAAATTGGAGCGACGTAAATTGAACAAATGTGATAGAATTTCGCTGAATTCTTAAATTAACCACAACATAAAATGATCTAATCGGGTCTCTGTTTGCCCTACCCTAGAAGTTTAATAGTGCATTTTACTCGCCATTTCTTGCGCTTTGAGATGCCGCTTTGCCCAATACGCTATCTGAAATATCAGCGACGTAAATTGAACAAATGTGAGAGAATTTCGCTGAATTCTTATATTAACCTTAATGTAAAATGTTCTAATCGGGTCTCTGTTCGCCCTACCCTTGAAGATTAATAGTGCATTTCACTCGTCATTTCATGCGCTTTGAGATGCCGCTTAGCCCAATAAGCTATCTGAAATAGGAGCGACGTAAGTTGAACAAATGTGATAGAATTTCGCTGAATTCTTATATTAACCAAAATATTAAATGATCTAATCGGGTCTCTGATAGCCCTATCATAGAAGTTTTATAGTGCATTTTACCCGCCATTCCACGCGCTTTAAGATGCCGCCTAGCCCAGTACGCTATCTGAAATAGGAGCGACGTTAATTGAACAAACGTGTTAGAATTTCGCTGAATTATTAAATTAACTATAACATAAAATGATCTAATCGGGTCACTGATTGCCCTACCCTAGAAGTTTAATAATGCATTTTGCTCGCCATTTCATGCGCTTTGAGATGCCGCTGAGCCCAATACGCTATTTGAAATAGGAGCGACGTAAATTGAACAAATGTGATAGAATTTCACTGAATTCTTATATTAACCAAAATATAAAATGATCTAATCGTGTCTCTGTTCGCCCTACCATAGAAGTCTAATGGTGCATTTCACTCGCCATTTCATGCGCTTTGAGATGCCGCTTAGCCCAATACGCTATCTGAAATAGGAGCGACGTAAGTTGAACAAATGTGATAGAATTTCGCTGAATTCTTTTATTAACCATAATGTAAAATGATCTGCTCGGGTCTCTGTTCGCCCTAGCCTAGAAGTTTAATAGTGCATTTCACTCGTCATTTCATGCGCTTTGAGATGCTGCTGAGCCCAGTAAGCTACCTGTAATAGGAGCGACGTAAATTGAACAAATGTGATAGAATTTCGCTGAATTCTTAAATTAACCATAATATAAAATAACCTAATCGGGTCTCTGTTTGCCCTACCCTAGAAGTTTAATAGTGCATTTCACTTGTCATTTCATGCGCTTTGAGATGCCGCTAAGCCCAATAAGCTATCTGTAATAGAAGCGACGTAAATTGAAGAAATGTGATAGAATTTCGTTGAATTCTTATATTAACCAAAATATAAAATGATCTAATCGGGTCTCTGATTGCCCTATCATTGAAGTTTAATAGTGCATTTTACTCGCCATTTCATGCGCCTTCAGATGCCGCTTAGCCCAATAAGCTATCTGAAATAGGAGCGACGTAAATTGAACAAATGTGATAGAATTTCGCTGAATTCTTATATTAACCGTAATATAAAATGATCTAATCTGGTCTCTGTTCGCCCTAGCCTAGAAGTTTAATAGTGCATTTTACTCGCCACTCCACGCGCTTTAGGGTGCCGCCTATCCCAGTACGCTATCCGAAATAGGAGCGACGTACATTGAACAAATGTGATAGAATTTTGCTGAATTCTCAAATTAACCATAATATAAAATGATCTAATCGGGTCTCTGTTTGCCCTACCCTAGAAGTTTAATAGTGCATTTTAGTCGCCATTTCATGCGCTTTGAGATGCCGCTTCGCCCAATACGCTATCTGAAATAGGAGCGACGTAAATTAAACAAATGTGATGGAATTTCCCTGAAATCTTATATTAAACAAAATATAAAATGATCTAATCGGGTCTCTGATTGCCCTATCATTGAAGTTTGATAGTGCATTTTACTCGCCATTTCATGCGCCTTCAGATGCCGCTTAGCCCAATAAGCTATCTGAAATAGGAGCGACGTAAATTGAACAAATGTGATAGAATTACGCTGAATTCTTATATTAACCGTAATATAAAATGATCTAATCGGGTCTCTGATTGCCCTATCATAGAAGATTAATAGTGCATTTTACTCGCCACTCCACGCGCTTTAGGGTGCCGCCTAGCCCAGTACGCTATCCGAAATAGGAGCGACGTACATTGAACAAATGTGATAGAATTTTGCTGAATTCTTAAATTAACCATAATATAAAATGATCTAATCGGGTCTCTGTTTGCCCTACCCTAGAAGTTTAATAGTGCATTTTACTCGCCATTTCATGCGCTTTGAGATGCCGCTTAGTGCAATACGCTATCTGAAATATCAGCGACGTAAATTGAACAAATGTGATAGAATTTCGCTGAATTCTTATATTAACCAAAATATAAAATGATCTAATCGGGTCTCTGTTTGCACTACCCTAGAAGTTTAATAGTGCATTTCACTCGTCATTTCATGCGCTTTGAGATGCCGCTAAGCACAATAAGCTATCTGAAATACGAGCGACGTAAATAGAACAATTGTGATAGAATTTCGCTGAATTCTTATATTAACCAAAATATAAAATGATCTAATCGGGTCTCTGATTGCCCTATCATAGAAGTTTAGCAGTGCATTTTACTCGCCATTCCACGCGCTTTAAGATGCCGCCTAGCCCAGTACGCTATCTAAATTAGGAGCGACGTAAGTTGAACAAATGTGATAGAATTACGCTGAATTCTTATATTAACCGTAATATAAAATGATCTAATCGGGTCTCTGTTTGCCTTATCCTAGAAGTTTAGTATTGCATTTTACTCGCCATTTCATGCGCTTTGAGATGCCGCTTAGCCCAATACGCTATCTGAAATAGGAGCGACGTAAATTGAACAAATGTAATAGAATTTCCCTGAATTCTTATATTAACCTTAATGTAAAATGATCTAATCGGGCCTTTGTTCGCCCTACCCTAGAAGTTTAGCAGTGCATTTAGCTCGCCTTTCCACACGCTTTAAGATGCCGCCTAGCCCAGTACGCTATCTGAAATTGGAGCGACGTAAATTGAACAAATGTGATAGAATTTCGCTGAATTCTTAAATTAACCACAACATAAAATGATCTAATCGGGTCTCTGTTTGCCCTACCCTAGAAGTTTAATAGTGCATTTTACTCGCCATTTCTTGCGCTTTGAGATGCCGCTTTGCCCAATACGCTATCTGAAATATCAGCGACGTAAATTGAACAAATGTGAGAGAATTTCGCTGAATTCTTATATTAACCTTAATGTAAAATGTTCTAATCGGGTCTCTGTTCGCCCTACCCTTGAAGATTAATAGTGCATTTCACTCGTCATTTCATGCGCTTTGAGATGCCGCTTAGCCAAATAAGCTATCTGAAATAGGAGCGACGTAAGTTGAACAAATGTGATAGAATTCGCTGAATTCTTATATTAACCAAAATATTGAATGATCTAATCGGGTCTCTTATAGCCCTATCATAGAAGTTTTATAGTGCATTTTACCCGCCATTCCACGCGCTTTAAGATGCCGCCTAGCCCAGTACGCTATCTGAAATAGGAGCGACGTAAATTGAACAAATGTGATAGAATTTCCCTGAATTCTTATATTAACCTTAATGTAAAATGATCTAATCGGGCCTTTGTTCGCCCTACCCTAGAAGTTTAGCAGTGCATTTTACTCGCCATTTCATGCGGTTTGAGATGACGCTTAGCCCAATACGATATCTGCAATAGGAGCGACGTTAATTGAACAAACGTGTTAGAATTTCGCTGAATTATTAAATTAACTATAACATAAAATGATCTAATCGGGTCACTGATTGCCCTACCCTAGAAGTTTAATAATGCATTTTGCTCGCCATTTCATGCGCTTTGAGATGCCGCTGAGCCCAATACGCTATTTGAAATAGGAGCGACGTAAATTGAACAAATGTGATAGAATTTCACTGAATTCTTATATTAACCAAAATATAAAATGATCTAATCGTGTCTCTGTTCGCCCTACCATAGAAGTCTAATGGTGCATTTCACTCGCCATTTCATGCGCTTTGAGATGCCGCTTAGCCCAATACGCTATCTGAAATAGGAGCGACGTAAGTTGAACAAATGTGATAGAATTTCGCTGAATTCTTTTATTAACCATAATGTAAAATGATCTGCTCGGGTCTCTGTTCGCCCTAGCCTAGAAGTTTAATAGTGCATTTCACTCGTCATTTCATGCGCTTTGAGATGCTGCTGAGCCCAGTAAGCTACCTGTAATAGGAGCGACGTAAATTGAACAAATGTGATAGAATTTCGCTGAATTCTTAAATTAACCATAATATAAAATAACCTAATCGGGTCTCTGTTTGCCCTACCCTAGAAGTTTAATAGTGCATTTCACTTGTCATTTCATGCGCTTTGAGATGCCGCTAAGCCCAATAAGCTATCTGTAATAGAAGCGACGTAAATTGAAGAAATGTGATAGAATTTCGTTGAATTCTTATATTAACCAAAATATAAAATGATCTAATCGGGTCTCTGATTGCCCTATCATTGAAGTTTAATAGTGCATTTTACTCGCCATTTCATGCGCCTTCAGATGCCGCTTAGCCCAATAAGCTATCTGAAATAGGAGCGACGTAAATTGAACAAATGTGATAGAATTTCGCTGAATTCTTATATTAACCGTAATATAAAATGATCTAATCTGGTCTCTGTTCGCCCTAGCCTAGAAGTTTAATAGTGCATTTTACTCGCCACTCCACGCGCTTTAGGGTGCCGCCTATCCCAGTACGCTATCCGAAATAGGAGCGACGTACATTGAACAAATGTGATAGAATTTTGCTGAATTCTCAAATTAACCATAATATAAAATGATCTAATCGGGTCTCTGTTTGCCCTACCCTAGAAGTTTAATAGTGCATTTTAGTCGCCATTTCATGCGCTTTGAGATGCCGCTTCGCCCAATACGCTATCTGAAATAGGAGCGACGTAAATTAAACAAATGTGATGGAATTTCCCTGAAATCTTATATTAAACAAAATATAAAATGATCTAATCGGGTCTCTGATTGCCCTATCATTGAAGTTTGATAGTGCATTTTACTCGCCATTTCATGCGCCTTCAGATGCCGCTTAGCCCAATAAGCTATCTGAAATAGGAGCGACGTAAATTGAACAAATGTGATAGAATTTCGCTGAATTCTTATATTAACCGTAATATAAAATGATCTAATCGGGTCTCTGATTGCCCTATCATAGAAGATTAATAGTGCATTTTACTCGCCACTCCACGCGCTTTAGGGTGCCGCCTAGCCCAGTACGCTATCCGAAATAGGAGCGACGTACATTGAACAAATGTGATAGAATTTTGCTGAATTCTTAAATTAACCATAATATAAAATGATCTAATCGGGTCTCTGTTTGCCCTACCCTAGAAGTTTAATAGTGCATTTTACTCGCCATTTCATGCGCTTTGAGATGCCGCTTAGTGCAATACGCTATCTGAAATATCAGCGACGTAAATTGAACATATGTGATAGAATTTCGCTGAATTCTTATATTAACCAAAATATAAAATGATCTAATCGGGTCTCTGTTTGCACTACCCTAGAAGTTTAATAGTGCATTTCACTCGTCATTTCATGCGCTTTGAGATGCCGCTAAGCACAATAAGCTATCTGAAATACGAGCGACGTAAATAGAACAATTGTGATAGAATTTCGCTGAATTCTTATATTAACCAAAATATAAAATGATCTAATCGGGTCTCTGATTGCCCTATCATAGAAGTTTAGCAGTGCATTTTACTCGCCATTCCACGCGCTTTAAGATGCCGCCTAGCCCAGTACGCTATCTAAATTAGGAGCGACGTAAGTTGAACAAATGTGATAGAATTACGCTGAATTCTTATATTAACCGTAATATAAAATGATCTAATCGGGTCTCTGTTTGCCTTATCCTAGAAGTTTAGTATTGCATTTTACTCGCCATTTCATGCGCTTTGAGATGCCGCTTAGCCCAATACGCTATCTGAAATAGGAGCGACGTAAATTGAACAAATGTGATAGAATTTCGCCGAATTCTTAAATTAACCATAATATAAAATGATCTAATCTGGTCTCTGTTCTCCCTAGCCTAGAAGTTTAATACTGCATTTTGTTCGCCATTTCATGCGCTTTGAGATGCCGCTTAGCCCAATACGATATCTGCAATAGGAGCGACGTAAATTGAACAAATGTGTTAGAATTTGGCTGAATTCTTAAATTAACCATAATATAAAATGATCTAATCGGGTCTCTGTTTGCCCTATAATAGAAGTTTAATAGTGCATTTAGCTCGCCTTTCCACACGCTTTAAGATGCCGCGTAGCCCAGTACGCTATCTGAAATTGGAGCGACGTAAATTGAACAAATGTGATAGAATTTCGCTGAATTCTTATATTAACCAAAATATAAAATGATCTAGTCGGGTCTCTGATTGCCCTATCATAGAAGTTTAATAGTGCATTTAGCTCGCCTTTCCACACGCTTTAAGATGCCGCCTAGCCCAGAATGCTATCTGAAATTGGAGCGACGTAGATTGAACAAATGTGATAGAATTACGCTGAATTCTTATATTAACCGTAATATAAAATGATCGAATCGGGTCTCTGTTTGCCTTATCCTAGAAGTTTAATAGTGCATTTTACTCGCCATTTCATGCGCATTGAGATGCCGCTTAGCCCAATACGCTATCTGAAATATCAGCGACGTAAATTGAACAAATGTGAGAGACTTTCGCTGAATTCTTATATTAACCTTAATGTAAAGTGTTCTAATCGGGTCTCTGTTCGCCCTACCCTAGAAGATTAATAGTGCATTTCACTCGTCATTTCATGCGCTTTGAGATGCCGCTTTGCCCAATTAGCTATCTGAAATAGGAGCGACGTAAATTGAACAAATGTGATAGAATTACGCTGAATTCTTATATTAACCGTAATATAAAATGATGTAATCGGATCTCTGTTCGCCCTACCCTAGAAGATTACTAGTGCATTTCACTCGTCATTTCATGCGCTTTGAGATGCCGCTTAGCCCAATAAGCTATCTGAAATAGGAGCGACGTAAATTGAACAAATGTGATAGAATTTCGCTGAATTCTTATATTAACCAAAATATAAAATGATCTAGGCGGGTCCCTGATTGGCCTATCATAGAAGTTTAATAGTGCATTTAGCTCGCCATTCCACGCGCTTTAAGATGTCGCCTAGCACAGTACGCTATCTGAAATAGGAGCGACGTAAATTGAACAAATGTGATAGAATTTCGCTGAATTCTTATATTAACCAAAATATAAAATGATCTAGGCGGGTCCCTGATTGGCCTATCATAGAAGTTTAATAGTGCATTTAGCTCGCCATTCCACGCGCTTTAAGATGTCGCCTAGCACAGTACGCTATCTGAAATTGGAGCGACGTAAATTGAACAAATGTGATAGAATTTCGCTGAATTCTTAAATTAACCATAACATAAAATGATCTAATCGGGTCTCTGTTTGCCCTACCCCTAGAAGTTTAATAGTGCATTTTACTCGCCATTTCTTGCGCTTTGAGATGCCGCTTTGCCCAATAAGCTATCTGAAATAGGAGCGAGGTAAATTGAACAAATGTGAGAGAATTTCGCTGAATTCTTATATTAACCTTAATGTAAAGTGTTCTAATCGGGTCTCTGTTCGCCCTACCCTTGAAGATTAATAGTGCATTTCACTCGTCATTTCATGTGCTTTGAGATGCCGCTTAGCCCAATAAGCTATCTGAAATAGGAGCGACGTAAGTTGAACAAATGTGATAGAATTTCGCTGAATTCTTATATTAACCAAAATATTAAATGATCTAATCGGGTCTCTGATAGCCCTATCATAGAAGTTTTATAGTGCATTTTACCCGCCATTCCACGCGCTTTAAGATGCCGCCTAGCCCAGTACGCTATCTGAAATAGGAGCGACGTACGTTGAACAAATGTGATAGAATTACGCTGAATTCTTATATTAACCGTAATATAAAATGAACGAATCGGGTCTCTGTTTGCCTTATCCTAGAAGTTTAATAGTGCATTTTACTCGCCATTTCATGCGCATTGAGATGCCGCTTAGCCCAATATGCTATCTGAAATAGGAGCGACGTAAATAGAACAATTGTGATAGAATTTCGCTGAATTCTTATATTAACCAAAATATAAAATGATCTAGTCGGGTCTCTGATTGCCCTATCATAGAAGTTTAATAGTGCATTTTACTCGCCAATCCACGCGCTTTAAGATTCCGCCTAGCCCAGTACGCTATCTGAAATAGGAGCGACGTAAATTGAACAAATGTGATAGAATTTGGCTGAATTCTTAAATTAACCATAATATAAAATGATCTAATCGGTTCTCTGTTTGCCCTACCCTAGAAGTTAAATAGTTCATTTCACTCGTCATTTCATGCGCTTTGAGATGCCGCTTAGCCCAATAAGCTATCTGAAATAGGAGCGACGTAAATTGAACAAATGTGATAGACTTACGCTGAATTCTTATATTAACCGTATATGATATAAAATGATCTAATCGGGTCTCTGTTTGCCCTACCCTAGAAGTTTAACAGTGCATTTTACTCGCCATTTCATGGGCTTTGAGATGCTGCTTAGCCCAATACGCTAGCTGAAATAGCAGCGACGTAAATTGAACAACTGTGATAGAATTTCCCTGAATACTTATATTAACCTTAATGTAAAATGATCTAATCGGGTCTCTGTTCGCCCTACCCTAGAAGTTTAATAGGGCATTTCACTCGCAATTTCATGCGCTTTGAGATGGCGCTTAGCCCAATACGCTATCTGAAATAGGAGCGACGTAAATTGAACAAATGTGATAGAATTTCCCTGAATTCTTATATTAACCTTAATGTAAAATGATCTAATCGGGCCTTTGTTCGCCCTACCCTAGAAGTTTAGCAGTGCATTTTACTCGCCATTTCATGCGGTTTGAGATGACGCTTAGCCCAATACGATATCTGCAATAGGAGCGACGTTAATTGAACAAACGTGTTAGAATTTGGCTGAATTCTTAAATTAACCATAATATAAAATGATCTAATCGGGTCTCTGTTTGCCCTACCCTGGAAGTTTAATAGTGCATTTCACTCGTCATTTCATGCGCTTTGAGATGCCGCTTAGCCCAATAAGCTATCTGAAATAGGAGCGACGTAAATTGAACAAATGTGATAGAATTTCGCTGAATTCTTATATTAACCAAAATATAAAATGATCTAGTCGGGTCTCTGATTGCCCTATAACAGAAGTTTAATAGTGCATTTAGCTCGCCTTTCCACACGCTTTAAGATGCCGCCTAGCCCAGTACGCTATCTGAAATTGGAGCGACGTAAATTGAACAAATGTGATAGAATTTCGCTGAATTCTTAAATTAACCACAACATAAAATGATCTAATCGGGTCTCTGTTTGCCCTACCCTAGAAGTTTAATAGTGCATTTTACTCGCCATTTCTTGCGCTTTGAGATGCCGCTTTGCCCAATACGCTATCTGAAATATCAGCGACGTAAATTGAACAAATGTGAGAGAATTTCGCTGAATTCTTATATTAACCTTAATGTAAAATGTTCTAATCGGGTCTCTGTTCGCCCTACCCTTGAAGATTAATAGTGCATTTCACTCGTCATTTCATGCGCTTTGAGATGCCGCTTAGCCCAATACGCTATCTGAAATAGGAGCGACGTAAATTGAGCAAATGTGATAGAATTTTGCTGAATTCTTAAATTAACCATAATATAAAATGATCTAATCGCGTGACTGTTTGCCCTACCCTAGAAGTTTAATAGTGCATTTCACTCGTCATTCCATGCGCTTTGAGATGCCGCTAAGCCCAATAAGCTATCTGTAATAGGAGCGACGTAAATTTTACAAATGTGATAGAATTTCGTTGAATTCTTATATTAACCAATATATAAAATGATCTGATCGGGTCTCTGATTGCCCTGTCACAGAAGTTTAATAGTGCACTTTACTCGCCATTCCACGCGCTTTAAGATGCCGTCTAGCCCAGTACGCTATCTGAAATAGGAACGACGTAAGTTGAACAAATGTGATAGAATTACGCTGAATTCTTATATTAACCGTAATATAAAATGATCTAATCGGGTCTCTGTTTGCCTTATCCTAGAAGTATAATAGTGCATTATACTCGCCATTTCATGCGCTTTTAGATGCCGCTTAGCCCAGGACGCTATCTGAAATAGGAACGACGTAAATTGAACAAATGTGATAGAATTTTGCTGAATTCTTAAATTAACCATAATATAAAATGACCTAATCGGGTCTCTGTTTGCCCTACCCTAGAAGTTTAATAGTGCATTTCACTCGTCATTTCATGCGCTTTGAGATGCCGCTAAGCCCAATAAGCTATCTGTAATAGAAGCGACGTAAATTGAACGAATGTGATAGAATTTCGTTGAATTCTTATATTAACCAAAATATAAAATGATCTAATCGGGTCTCTGATTGCCCTACCCTAGAAGTTTAATAGTGCATTTTACTCACCATTCCACGCGCTTTAAGATGCCGCCTAGCCCAGTACGCTATCTGAAATAGGAGCGACGTAAATTGAACAAATGTGATAAAATTTTGCTGACATCTTAAATTAACCATAATATAAAATGATCTCATCGGGTCTCTGTTTGCCCTACCCTAGAATTTTAATAGTGCATTTTACTCGCCATTTCATGCGCCTTCAGATGCCGCTTAGCCCAATAAGCTATCTGAAATAGGAGCGACGTAAATTGAACAAATGTGATAGAATTTCCCTGAAATCTTATATTAAACAAAATATAAAATGAGCTAATCGGGTCTCTGATTGCCCTATCATAAAAGTTGAGCAGTGCATTTTACTCGCCATTCCACGCGCTTTAAGATGGCGCCTAGCCCAGTACGCTGTCTGAAATAGGAGCGACGTAAATTGAACAAATGTGATAGAATCTCGCTGAATACTTATATTAACCTTAATGTAAAATGATCTAATCGTGTCTCTGTTCGCCCTACCCTAGAAGTTTAATAGTGCATTTTACTCGCCATTTCATGCGCTTTGAGATGCCGCTTAGCCCAATACGCTATCTGAAATAGGAGCGACGTAAATTGAACAAATGCGATAGAATTTCCCTGAAATCTTATATTAAACAAAATATAAAATGATCTAATCGGGTCTCTGTTTGCCTTATCCTAGAAGTTTAATAGTGCATTTTACTCGCCATTCCACGCGCTTTAAGATGCCGCCTAGCCCAGTGCGCTACCTGAAATAGGAGCGACGTAAGTTGAACAAATGTGATAGAATTTTGCTGAATTCTTAAATTAACCACAATATAAAATGATCTAATCGGGTCTCTGTTTGCCCTACCCTAGTAGTTTAATTGTGCATTTTACTCGCCATTTCATGCGCTTTTCGATGCCGCTTATCCCAATACGCTATCTGAAATAGGAGCGACGTACGTTGAACAAATGTGATAGAATTTCGCTGAATTCTTTTAAGAACCATAATGTAAAATGATCTAATCGGGTCTCTGTTCGCCCCAGCCTAGAAGTTTAATAGCGCATTTTATTCGCCATTTCATGCGCCTTGAGATGCCGCTTAGCCCAATACGATATCTGAAATAGGAGCGACATAAATTGAACAAATGTGATAGAATTTCGCTGAATTCTTATATTAAACAAAATATACAATGATCTAATCGGGTCTCTGATTGCCCTATCATAGAAGTTTAGCAGTGCATTTTACTCGCCATTCCACGCGCTTTAAGATGCCGCCTAGCCCAGTACGCTATCTAAATTAGGAGCGACGTAAGTTGAACAAATGTGATAGAATTACGCTGAATTCTTATATTAACCGTAATATAAAATGATCTAATCGGGTCTCTGTTTGCCTTATCCTAGAAGTTTAGTATTACATTTTACTCGCCATTTCATGCGCTTTGAGATACCGCATAGCCCAATACGCTATCCGAAATAGGAGCGACGTAAATTGAACAAATGTGATAGAATTTCGCTGAATTCTTAAATTAACTATAATATAAGATGATCTAATCGGGTCACTGATTGCCCTACCCTAGAAGTTTAATAGTGCATTTTACTCGCCATTTCATGCGCTTTGAGATACCGCATAGCCCAATACGCTATCCGAAATAGGAGCGACGTAAATTGAACAAATGTGATAGAATTTCGCTGAATTCTTAAATTAACTATAATATAAAATGATCTAATCGGGTCACTGATTGCCCTACCCTAGAAGTTTAATAGTGCATTTTGCTCGCCATTTCATGCGCTTTGAGATGCCGCTTAGCCCAATACGCTATCTGAAATATGAGCGACGTAAATTGAACAAATGTGATAGAATTTCGCTGAATTCTTATATTAACCAAAATATAAAATGATCTAATCGGGTCTCTGATTGCCCTATCATAGAAGATTAATAGTGCATTTTACTCGCCACTCCACGCGCTTTAGGGTGCCGCCTAGCCCAGTACGCTATCCGAAATATGAGCGACGTACATTGAACAAATGTGATAGAATTTTGCTGAATTCTTAAATTAACCATAATATAAAATGATCTAATCGGGTCTCTGTCTGCCTTATCCTAGAAGTTTAGTATTGCATTTTACTCGCCATTTCATGCGCTTTGAGATGCCGCTTAGCCCAATGCGCTATCTGAAATGGGAGCGACGTAAATAGAACAAATGTGATAGAATTTCGCTGAATTATTAAATTAACTATAACATAAAATGATCTAATCGAGTCACTGATTGCCCTACCCTAGAAGTTTAATAGTGCATTTTAGTCGCCATTTCATGCGCTTTGAGATGCCGCTTAGCCCAATACGCTATCTGAAATATGAGCGACGAAAGTTGAACAAATGTGTTAGAATTTCGCTGAATTATTTTATTAACCAGAATGTAAAATGATCTAATCTGGTCTCTGTTCGCCCTAGCCTAGAAGTTTAATAGTGGATTTTACTCGGCATTCCACGCGCTTTAAGATGCCGCCTATCCCAGTACGCTATCTGAAATAGGAGCGACCTAAATTGAACGAATGTGATAGAATTTTGCTGAATTCTTAAATTAACCATAATATAAAATGATCTAATCGGGTCTCTGCTTGCCCCACCCTAGAAGTTCAATAGTGCATTTAAGTCGCCATTTCATGCGCTTTGAGTTGCCGCTTCTCCCAATACGCTATCTGAAATAGGAGCGACGTAAATTAAACAAATGTGATAGAATTTCCCTGATATCTTATATTAAACAAAATATAAAATGATCTAATCGGGTCTCTGATTGCCCTATCATAGAAGTTTAGCAGTGCATTTTACTCGCCATTCCACGCGCTTTAAGATGCCGCCTAGCCCAGTACGCTATTTAAATTAGGAGCGACGTAAGTTGAACAAATGTGATAGAATTTCGCTCAATTCTTAAATTAACCATAACATAAAATGATCTAATCGGGTCTCTGTTTGCCCTACCCTAGAAGTTTAATAGTGCATGTTACTCGCCATTTCTTGCGCTTTGAGATGCCGCTTTGCCCAATAAGCTATCTGAAATAGGAGCGACGTAAATTGAACAAATGTGTTAGAATTTCGCTGAATTCTTATATTAACCAAAATATAAAATGATCTAATCGGGTCTCTGTTTTCCTTATCCTAGAAGTTTAATAGTGCATTTCACTCGTCATTTCATGCGCTTTGAGACGCCGCTTCGCCCAATAAGCTATTTGAAATAGGAGCGACGTAAATTGAACAAATGTGATAGAATTTCGCTGAATTCTTAAAGTAACCTTAATATAAAATGATCTAATCGGGTCTCTGATTGCCCTAGGATAGAAGTTTAATAATGCATTTTGCTCGCCATTTCATGCGCTTTGAGATGCCGCTGAGCCCAATACGCTATTTGAAATAGGAGCGACGTAAATTGAACAAATGTGATAGAATTTCACTGAATTCTTATATTAACCAAAATATAAAATGATCTAATCGTGTCTCTGTTCGCCCTACCATAGAAGTCTAATGGTGCATTTCACTCGCCATTTCATGCGCTTTGAGATGCCGCTTAGCCCAATACGCTATCTGAAATAGGAGCGACGTAAGTTGAACAAATGTGATAGAATTTCGCTGAATTCTTTTATTAACCATAATGTAAAATGATCTGCTCGGGTCTCTGTTCGCCCTAGCCTAGAAGTTTAATAGTGCATTTCACTCGTCATTTCATGCGCTTTGAGATGCTGCTGAGCCCAGTAAGCTACCTGTAATAGGAGCGACGTAAATTGAACAAATGTGATAGAATTTCGCTGAATTCTTAAATTAACCATAATATAAAATAACCTAATCGGGTCTCTGTTTGCCCTACCCTAGAAGTTTAATTGTGCATTTCACTTGTCATTTCATGCGCTTTGAGATGCCGCTAAGCCCAATAAGCTATCTGTAATAGAAGCGACGTAAATTGAACAAATGTGAAAGAATTTCGTTGAATTCTTATATTAACCAAAATATAAAATGATCTAATCGGGTCTCTGATTGCCCTATCATTGAAGTTTAATAGTGCATTTTACTCGCCATTTCATGCGCTTTGAGATGCCGCTTAGTGCAATACGCTATCTGAAATATCAGCGACGTAAATTGAACATATGTGATAGAATTTCGCTGAATTCTTATATTAACCAAAATATAAAATGATCTAATCGGGTCTCTGTTTGCCCTACCCTAGAAGTTTAATAGTGCATTTCACTTGTCATTTCATGCGCTTTGAGATGCCGCTAAGCACAATAAGCTATCTGAAATACGAGCGACGTAAATAGAACAATTGTGATAGAATTTCGCTGAATTCTTATATTAACCAAAATATAAAATGATCTAATCGGGTCTCTGATTGCCCTATCATAGAAGTTTAGCAGTGCATTTTACTCGCCATTCCACGCGCTTTAAGATGCCGCCTAGCCCAGTACGCTATCTAAATTAGGAGCGACGTAAGTTGAACAAATGTGATAGAATTACGCTGAATTCTTATATTAACCGTAATATAAAATGATCTAATCGGGTCTCTGTTTGCCTTATCCTAGAAGTTTAGTATTGCATTTTACTCGCCATTTCATGCGCTTTGAGATGCCGCTTAGCCCAATACGCTATCTGAAATAGGAGCGACGTAAATTGAACAAATGTGATAGAATTTCGCTTAATACTTAAATTAACCATAATATAAAATGATCTAATCTGGTCTCTGTTCTCCCTAGCCTAGAAGTTTAATACTGCATTTTGTTCGCCATTTCATGCGCTTTGAGATGCCGCTTTGCCCAATTAGCTATCTGAAATAGGAGCGACGTAAATTGAACAAATGTGATAGTATTTCGCTGAATTCTTAAATTAACCATAATATAAAATGATCTAATCGGGTCTCTGTTTGCCCTATAATAGAAGTTTAATAGTGCATTTAGCTCGCCTTTCCACACGCTTTAAGATGCCGCGTAGCCCAGTACGCTATCTGAAATTGGAGCGACGTAAATTGAACAAATGTGATAGAATTTCGCTGAATTCTTATATTAACCAAAATATAAAATGATCTAGTCGGGTCTCTGATTGCCCTATCATAGAAGTTTAATAGTGCATTTAGCTCGCCTTTCCACACGCTTTAAGATGCCGCCTAGCCCAGAATGCTATCTGAAATTGGAGCGACGTAGATTGAACAAATGTGATAGAATTACGCTGAATTCTTATATTAACCGTAATATAAAATGATCGAATCGGGTCTCTGTTTGCCTTATCCTAGAAGTTTAATAGTGCATTTTACTCGCCATTTCATGCGCATTGAGATGCCGCTTAGCCCAATACGCTATCTGAAATATCAGCGACATAAATTGAACAAATGTGAGAGACTTTCGCTGAATTCTTATATTAACCTTAATGTAAAGTGTTCTAATCGGGTCTCTGTTCGCCCTACCCTAGAAGATTAATAGTGCATTTCACTCGTCATTTCATGCGCTTTGAGATGCCGCTTTGCCCAATTAGCTATCTGAAATAGGAGCGACGTAAATTGAACAAATGTGATAGTATTTCGCTGAATTCTTAAATTAACCATAATATAAAATGATCTAATCGGGTCTCTGTTTGCCTTACCCTAGAAGTTTAATAGTGCATTTTACTCGCCATTTCATGCGCTTTGAGATGCCGCTTTGCCCAATTAGCTATCAGAAATAGGAGCGACGTAAATTGAACAAATGTGATAGTATTTCGCTGAATTCTTATAGTAACCATAATATAAAATGATCTAATCGGGTCTCTGTTTGCTTTATCCTAGAAGTTTAATAGTGCATTTCACTCGCCATTTCATGCGTTTTGGGATGCCGCTTAGCCCAATACGCTATCTGAAATAGGAGCGACGTAAGTTGAACAAATGTGATAGAATTTCGCTGAATTCTTATATTAACCAAAATATAAAATGATCTAATCGTGTCTCTGATAGCCCTATCATAGAAGTTTAATAGTGCATTTTACTCGCCATTCCACGCGCTTTAAGATGCCGCCTAGCCCAGTACGCTATCTGAAATAGGAGCGACGTACGTTGAACAAATGTGATAGAATTACGCTGAATTCTTTTATGAACCATATTGTAAAATGATCTAATCGGGTCTCTGTTCGCCCTAGCCTAGAAGTTTAATAGCGCATTTTATTTGCCATTTCATGCGCTTTGAGATGCCGCTTACCCCAATACGCTATCTGAAATAGGAGCGACGTAAATTGAACAAATGTGATAGAATTTTGCTGAATTCTTAAATTAACCATAATATTAGATGATCTAATCGGGTCTCTGTTTGCCCTACCCTAGAAGTTTAATAGTGCATTTTACTCGTCCTTTCATGCGCTTTGAGATGCCGCTTAGCCCAATTCGCTATCTGAAACAGGAGCGATGTAAATTGAACAAATGTGATAGAATTTCGCTGAATTCTTATATTAACCAAAATATAAAATGATCTAATCGGGTCTCTGTTTGCCCTACCCTAGAAGTTTAATAGTGCATTTTACTCGTCATTTCATGCGCTTTGAGATGCCGCTTAGCCTAATACGCTATCGGAAATATGAGCGACGTAAATTGAACAAATGTGATAGAATTTCGCTGAATTCTTATATTAACAAAAATATAAAATGATCTAATCGGGTCTCTGTTTGCCTTATCCTAGAAGTTTAGTATTTCATTTTACTCGCCATTTCATGCGCTTTGAGATACCGCTTAGCCCAATACGCTATCTGAAATAGGAGCGACGTAAATTGAGCAAATGTGATAGAATTTTGCTGAATTCTTAAATTAACCATAATATAAAATGATCTAATCGCGTGACTGTTTGCCCTACCCTAGAAGTTTAATAGTGCATTTCACTCGTCATTCCATGCGCTTTGAGATGCCGCTAAGCCCAATAAGCTATCTGTAATAGAAGCGACGTAAATTGAACGAATGTGATAGAATTTCGTTGAATTCTTATATTAACCAAAATATAAAATGATCTAATCGGGTCTCTGATTGCCCTACCCTAGAAGTTTAATAGTGCATTTTACTCACCATTCCACGCGCTTTAAGATGCCGCCTAGCCCAGTACGCTATCTGAAATAGGAGCGACGTAAATTGAACAAATGTGATAAAATTTTGCTGACATCTTAAATTAACCATAATATAAAATGATCTCATCGGGTCTCTGTTTGCCCTACCCTAGAAGTTTAATAGTGCATTTTACTCGCCATTTCATGCGCCTTCAGATGCCGCATAGCCCAATAAGCTATCTGAAATAGGAGCGACGTAAATTGAACAAATGTGATAGAATTTCCCTGAAATCTTATATTAAACAAAATATAAAATGAGCTAATCGGGTCTCTGATTGCCCTATCATAAAAGTTGAGCAGTGCATTTTACTCGCCATTCCACGCGCTTTAAGATGGCGCCTAGCCCAGTACGCTGCCTGAAATAGGAGCGACGTAAATTGAACAAATGTGATAGAATCTCGCTGAATACTTATATTAACCTTAATGTAAAATGATCTAATCGTGTCTCTGTTCGCCCTACCCTAGAAGTTTAATAGTGCATTTTACTCGCCATTTCATGCGCTTTGAGATGCCGCTTATCCCAATACGCTATCTGAAATAGGAGCGACGTAAATTGAACAAATGTGATAGAATTTCGCTGAATTATTATATTAACCGTAATATAAAATGATCTAATCGGGTCTCTGATTGCCCTATCATAGAAGTTTAATAGTGCATTTTACTCGCCACTCCACGCGCTTTAGGGTGCCGCCTAGCCCAGTACGCTATCCGAAATAGGAGCGACGTACATTGAACAAATGTGATAGAATTTTGCTGAATTCTCAAATTAACCATAATATAAAATGATCTAATCGGGTCTCTGTTTGCCCTACCCTAGAAGTTTAATAGTGCATTTTACTCGCCATTTCATGCGCTTTGAGATGCCGCTTAGCCCAATACGCTATCTGAAATAGGAGCGACGAAAGTTGAACAAAGGTGATAGAATTTCGCTGAATTATTTTATTAACCAGAATGTAAAATGATCTAATCTGGTCTCTGTTCGCCCTAGCCTAGAAGTTTAATAGTGCATTTTACTCGCCATTCCACGCGCTTTAAGATGCCGCCTAGCCCAGTACGCTATCTAAATTAGGAGCGACGTAAGTTGAACAAATGTGATAGAATTACGCTGAATTCTTATAATAACCGTAATATAAAATGATCTAATCGGGTCTCTGTTTGCCTTATCCTAGAAGTTTAGTATTGCATTTTACTCGCCATTTCATGCGCTTTGAGATGCCGCTTAGCCCAATACGCTATCTGAAATAGGAGCGACGTAAATTGAACAAATGTGATAGAATTTCCCTGAAATCTTATATTAAACAAAATATAAAATGATCTAATCGGGTCTCTGATTGCCCTATCATAGAAGTTTAATAGTGCATTTAGCTCGCCTTTCCACACGCTTTAAGATGCCGCCTAGCCCAGTACGCTATCTGAAATTGGAGCGACGTAGATTGAACAAATGTGATAGAATTACGCTGAATTCTTATATTAACCGTAATATAAAATGATCGAATCGGGTCTCTGTTTGCCTTATCCTAGAAGTTTAATAGTGCATTTTACTCGCCATTTCATGCGCATTGAGATGCCGCTTAGCCCAATACGCTATCTGAAATATCCGCGACGTAAATTGAACAAATGTGAGAGACTTTCGCTGAATTCTTATATTAACCTTAATGTAAAGTGTTCTAATCGGGTCTCTGTTCGCCCTACCCTAGAAGATTAATAGTGCATTTCACTCGTCATTTCATGCGCTTTGAGATGCCGCTTTGCCCAATTAGCTATCTGAAATAGGAGCGACGTAAATTGAACAAATGTGATAGAATTTCGCTGAATTCTTATATTAAACAAAATATACAATGATCTAATCGGGTCTCTGATTGCCCTATCATAGAAGTTTAGCAGTGCATTTTACTCGCCATTCCACGCGCTTTAAGATGCCGCCTAGCCCAGTACGCTATCTAAATTAGGAGCGACGTAAGTTGAACAAATGTGATAGAATTACGCTGAATTCTTATATTAACCGTAATATAAAATGATCTAATCGGGTCTCTGTTTGCCTTATCCTAGAAGTTTAGTATTACATTTTACTCGCCATTTCATGCGCTTTGAGATACCGCATAGCCCAATACGCTATCCGAAATAGGAGCGACGTAAATTGAACAAATGTGATAGAATTTCGCTGAATTCTTAAATTAACTATAATATAAGATGATCTAATCGGGTCACTGATTGCCCTACCCTAGAAGTTTAATAGTGCATTTTGCTCGCCATTTCATGCGCTTTGAGATACCGCATAGCCCAATACGCTATCCGAAATAGGAGCGACGTAAATTGAACAAATGTGATAGAATTTCGCTGAATTCTTAAATTAACTATAATATAAAATGATCTAATCGGGTCACTGATTGCCCTACCCTAGAAGTTTAATAGTGCATTTTGCTCGCCATTTCATGCGCTTTGAGATGCCGCTTAGCCCAATACGCTATCTGAAATATGAGCGACGTAAATTGAACAAATGTGATAGAATTTCGCTGAATTCTTATATTAACCAAAATATAAAATGATCTAATCGGGTCTCTGATTGCCCTATCATAGAAGATTAATAGTGCATTTTACTCGCCACTCCACGCGCTTTAGGGTGCCGCCTAGCCCAGTACGCTATCCGAAATATGAGCGACGTACATTGAACAAATGTGATAGAATTTTGCTGAATTCTTAAATTAACCATAATATAAAATGATCTAATCGGGTCTCTGTCTGCCTTATCCTAGAAGTTTAGTATTGCATTTTACTCGCCATTTCATGCGCTTTGAGATGCCGCTTAGCCCAATGCGCTATCTGAAATGGGAGCGACGTAAATAGAACAAATGTGATAGAATTTCGCTGAATTATTAAATTAACTATAACATAAAATGATCTAATCGAGTCACTGATTGCCCTACCCTAGAAGTTTAATAGTGCATTTTAGTCGCCATTTCATGCGCTTTGAGATGCCGCTTAGCCCAATACGCTATCTGAAATATGAGCGACGAAAGTTGAACAAATGTGTTAGAATTTCGCTGAATTATTTTATTAACCAGAATGTAAAATGATCTAATCTGGTCTCTGTTCGCCCTAGCCTAGAAGTTTAATAGTGGATTTTACTCGGCATTCCACGCGCTTTAAGATGCCGCCTATCCCAGTACGCTATCTGAAATAGGAGCGACCTAAATTGAACGAATGTGATAGAATTTTGCTGAATTCTTAAATTAACCATAATATAAAATGATCTAATCGGGTCTCTGCTTGCCCCACCCTAGAAGTTCAATAGTGCATTTAAGTCGCCATTTCATGCGCTTTGAGTTGCCGCTTCTCCCAATACGCTATCTGAAATAGGAGCGACGTAAATTAAACAAATGTGATAGAATTTCCCTGATATCTTATATTAAACAAAATATAAAATGATCTAATCGGGTCTCTGATTGCCCTATCATAGAAGTTTAGCAGTGCATTTTACTCGCCATTCCACGCGCTTTAAGATGCCGCCTAGCCCAGTACGCTATTTAAATTAGGAGCGACGTAAGTTGAACAAATGTGATAGAATTTCGCTCAATTCTTAAATTAACCATAACATAAAATGATCTAATCGGGTCTCTGTTTGCCCTACCCTAGAAGTTTAATAGTGCATGTTACTCGCCATTTCTTGCGCTTTGAGATGCCGCTTTGCCCAATAAGCTATCTGAAATAGGAGCGACGTAAATTGAACAAATGTGTTAGAATTTCGCTGAATTCTTATATTAACCAAAATATAAAATGATCTAATCGGGTCTCTGTTTTCCTTATCCTAGAAGTTTAATAGTGCATTTCACTCGTCATTTCATGCGCTTTGAGACGCCGCTTCGCCCAATAAGCTATTTGAAATAGGAGCGACGTAAATTGAACAAATGTGATAGAATTTCGCTGAATTCTTAAAGTAACCTTAATATAAAATGATCTAATCGGGTCTCTGATTGCCCTAGGATAGAAGTTTAATAATGCATTTTGCTCGCCATTTCATGCGCTTTGAGATGCCGCTGAGCCCAATACGCTATTTGAAATAGGAGCGACGTAAATTGAACAAATGTGATAGAATTTCACTGAATTCTTATATTAACCAAAATATAAAATGATCTAATCGTGTCTCTGTTCGCCCTACCATAGAAGTCTAATGGTGCATTTCACTCGCCATTTCATGCGCTTTGAGATGCCGCTTAGCCCAATACGCTATCTGAAATAGGAGCGACGTAAGTTGAACAAATGTGATAGAATTTCGCTGAATTCTTTTATTAACCATAATGTAAAATGATCTGCTCGGGTCTCTGTTCGCCCTAGCCTAGAAGTTTAATAGTGCATTTCACTCGTCATTTCATGCGCTTTGAGATGCTGCTGAGCCCAGTAAGCTACCTGTAATAGGAGCGACGTAAATTGAACAAATGTGATAGAATTTCGCTGAATTCTTAAATTAACCATAATATAAAATAACCTAATCGGGTCTCTGTTTGCCCTACCCTAGAAGTTTAATTGTGCATTTCACTTGTCATTTCATGCGCTTTGAGATGCCGCTAAGCCCAATAAGCTATCTGTAATAGAAGCGACGTAAATTGAACAAATGTGAAAGAATTTCGTTGAATTCTTATATTAACCAAAATATAAAATGATCTAATCGGGTCTCTGATTGCCCTATCATTGAAGTTTAATAGTGCATTTTACTCGCCATTTCATGCGCTTTGAGATGCCGCTTAGTGCAATACGCTATCTGAAATATCAGCGACGTAAATTGAACATATGTGATAGAATTTCGCTGAATTCTTATATTAACCAAAATATAAAATGATCTAATCGGGTCTCTGTTTGCCCTACCCTAGAAGTTTAATAGTGCATTTCACTTGTCATTTCATGCGCTTTGAGATGCCGCTAAGCACAATAAGCTATCTGAAATACGAGCGACGTAAATAGAACAATTGTGATAGAATTTCGCTGAATTCTTATATTAACCAAAATATAAAATGATCTAATCGGGTCTCTGATTGCCCTATCATAGAAGTTTAGCAGTGCATTTTACTCGCCATTCCACGCGCTTTAAGATGCCGCCTAGCCCAGTACGCTATCTAAATTAGGAGCGACGTAAGTTGAACAAATGTGATAGAATTACGCTGAATTCTTATATTAACCGTAATATAAAATGATCTAATCGGGTCTCTGTTTGCCTTATCCTAGAAGTTTAGTATTGCATTTTACTCGCCATTTCATGCGCTTTGAGATGCCGCTTAGCCCAATACGCTATCTGAAATAGGAGCGACGTAAATTGAACAAATGTGATAGAATTTCGCTTAATACTTAAATTAACCATAATATAAAATGATCTAATCTGGTCTCTGTTCTCCCTAGCCTAGAAGTTTAATACTGCATTTTGTTCGCCATTTCATGCGCTTTGAGATGCCGCTTTGCCCAATTAGCTATCTGAAATAGGAGCGACGTAAATTGAACAAATGTGATAGTATTTCGCTGAATTCTTAAATTAACCATAATATAAAATGATCTAATCGGGTCTCTGTTTGCCCTATAATAGAAGTTTAATAGTGCATTTAGCTCGCCTTTCCACACGCTTTAAGATGCCGCGTAGCCCAGTACGCTATCTGAAATTGGAGCGACGTAAATTGAACAAATGTGATAGAATTACGCTGAATTCTTATATTAACCGTAATATAAAATGATCGAATCGGGTCTCTGTTTGCCTTATCCTAGAAGTTTAATAGTGCATTTTACTCGCCATTTCATGCGCATTGAGATGCCGCTTAGCCCAATACGCTATCTGAAATATCAGCGACATAAATTGAACAAATGTGAGAGACTTTCGCTGAATTCTTATATTAACCTTAATGTAAAGTGTTCTAATCGGGTCTCTGTTCGCCCTACCCTAGAAGATTAATAGTGCATTTCACTCGTCATTTCATGCGCTTTGAGATGCCGCTTTGCCCAATTAGCTATCTGAAATAGGAGCGACGTAAATTGAACAAATGTGATAGTATTTCGCTGAATTCTTAAATTAACCATAATATAAAATGATCTAATCGGGTCTCTGTTTGCCTTACCCTAGAAGTTTAATAGTGCATTTTACTCGCCATTTCATGCGCTTTGAGATGCCGCTTTGCCCAATTAGCTATCAGAAATAGGAGCGACGTAAATTGAACAAATGTGATAGTATTTCGCTGAATTCTTATAGTAACCATAATATAAAATGATCTAATCGGGTCTCTGTTTGCTTTATCCTAGAAGTTTAATAGTGCATTTCACTCGCCATTTCATGCGTTTTGGGATGCCGCTTAGCCCAATACGCTATCTGAAATAGGAGCGACGTAAGTTGAACAAATGTGATAGAATTTCGCTGAATTCTTATATTAACCAAAATATAAAATGATCTAATCGTGTCTCTGATAGCCCTATCATAGAAGTTTAATAGTGCATTTTACCCGCCATTCCACGCGCTTTAAGATGCCGCCTAGCCCAGTACGCTATCTGAAATAGGAGCGACGTACGTTGAACAAATGTGATAGAATTACGCTGAATTCTTTTATGAACCATATTGTAAAATGATCTAATCGGGTCTCTGTTCGCCCTAGCCTAGAAGTTTAATAGCGCATTTTATTTGCCATTTCATGCGCTTTGAGATGCCGCTTACCCCAATACGCTATCTGAAATAGGAGCGACGTAAATTGAACAAATGTGATAGAATTTTGCTGAATTCTTAAATTAACCATAATATTAGATGATCTAATCGGGTCTCTGTTTGCCCTACCCTAGAAGTTTAATAGTGCATTTTACTCGTCCTTTCATGCGCTTTGAGATGCCGCTTAGCCCAATTCGCTATCTGAAACAGGAGCGATGTAAATTGAACAAATGTGATAGAATTTCGCTGAATTCTTATATTAACCAAAATATAAAATGATCTAATCGGGTCTCTGTTTGCCCTACCCTAGAAGTTTAATAGTGCATTTTACTCGTCATTTCATGCGCTTTGAGATGCCGCTTAGCCTAATACGCTATCGGAAATATGAGCGACGTAAATTGAACAAATGTGATAGAATTTCGCTGAATTCTTATATTAACAAAAATATAAAATGATCTAATCGGGTCTCTGTTTGCCTTATCCTAGAAGTTTAGTATTTCATTTTACTCGCCATTTCATGCGCTTTGAGATACCGCTTAGCCCAATACGCTATCTGAAATAGGAGCGACGTAAATTGAGCAAATGTGATAGAATTTTGCTGAATTCTTAAATTAACCATAATATAAAATGATCTAATCGCGTGACTGTTTGCCCTACCCTAGAAGTTTAATAGTGCATTTCACTCGTCATTCCATGCGCTTTGAGATGCCGCTAAGCCCAATAAGCTATCTGTAATAGAAGCGACGTAAATTGAACGAATGTGATAGAATTTCGTTGAATTCTTATATTAACCAAAATATAAAATGATCTAATCGGGTCTCTGATTGCCCTACCCTAGAAGTTTAATAGTGCATTTTACTCACCATTCCACGCGCTTTAAGATGCCGCCTAGCCCAGTACGCTATCTGAAATAGGAGCGACGTAAATTGAACAAATGTGATAAAATTTTGCTGACATCTTAAATTAACCATAATATAAAATGATCTCATCGGGTCTCTGTTTGCCCTACCCTAGAAGTTTAATAGTGCATTTTACTCGCCATTTCATGCGCCTTCAGATGCCGCATAGCCCAATAAGCTATCTGAAATAGGAGCGACGTAAATTGAACAAATGTGATAGAATTTCCCTGAAATCTTATATTAAACAAAATATAAAATGAGCTAATCGGGTCTCTGATTGCCCTATCATAAAAGTTGAGCAGTGCATTTTACTCGCCATTCCACGCGCTTTAAGATGGCGCCTAGCCCAGTACGCTGCCTGAAATAGGAGCGACGTAAATTGAACAAATGTGATAGAATCTCGCTGAATACTTATATTAACCTTAATGTAAAATGATCTAATCGTGTCTCTGTTCGCCCTACCCTAGAAGTTTAATAGTGCATTTTACTCGCCATTTCATGCGCTTTGAGATGCCGCTTATCCCAATACGCTATCTGAAATAGGAGCGACGTAAATTGAACAAATGTGATAGAATTTCGCTGAATTATTATATTAACCGTAATATAAAATGATCTAATCGGGTCTCTGATTGCCCTATCATAGAAGATTAATAGTGCATTTTACTCGCCACTCCACGCGCTTTAGGGTGCCGCCTAGCCCAGTACGCTATCCGAAATAGGAGCGACGTACATTGAACAAATGTGATAGAATTTTGCTGAATTCTCAAATTAACCATAATATAAAATGATCTAATCGGGTCTCTGTTTGCCCTACCCTAGAAGTTTAATAGTGCATTTTACTCGCCATTTCATGCGCTTTGAGATGCCGCTTAGCCCAATACGCTATCTGAAATAGGAGCGACGAAAGTTGAACAAAGGTGATAGAATTTCGCTGAATTATTTTATTAACCAGAATGTAAAATGATCTAATCTGGTCTCTGTTCGCCCTAGCCTAGAAGTTTAATAGTGCATTTTACTCGCCATTCCACGCGCTTTAAGATGCCGCCTAGCCCAGTACGCTATCTAAATTAGGAGCGACGTAAGTTGAACAAATGTGATAGAATTACGCTGAATTCTTATAATAACCGTAATATAAAATGATCTAATCGGGTCTCTGTTTGCCTTATCCTAGAAGTTTAGTATTGCATTTTACTCGCCATTTCATGCGCTTTGAGATGCCGCTTAGCCCAATACGCTATCTGAAATAGGAGCGACGTAAATTGAACAAATGTGATAGAATTTCCCTGAAATCTTATATTAAACAAAATATAAAATGATCTAATCGGGTCTCTGATTGCCCTATCATAGAAGTTTAATAGTGCATTTAGCTCGCCTTTCCACACGCTTTAAGATGCCGCCTAGCCCAGTACGCTATCTGAAATTGGAGCGACGTAGATTGAACAAATGTGATAGAATTACGCTGAATTCTTATATTAACCGTAATATAAAATGATCGAATCGGGTCTCTGTTTGCCTTATCCTAGAAGTTTAATAGTGCATTTTACTCGCCATTTCATGCGCATTGAGATGCCGCTTAGCCCAATACGCTATCTGAAATATCCGCGACGTAAATTGAACAAATGTGAGAGACTTTCGCTGAATTCTTATATTAACCTTAATGTAAAGTGTTCTAATCGGGTCTCTGTTCGCCCTACCCTAGAAGATTAATAGTGCATTTCACTCGTCATTTCATGCGCTTTGAGATGCCGCTTTGCCCAATTAGCTATCTGAAATAGGAGCGACGTAAATTGAACAAATGTGATAGTATTTCGCTGAATTCTTAAATTAACCATAATATAAAATGATCTAATCTGGTCTCTGTTTGCCTTACCCTAGAAGTTTAATAGTGCATTTTACTCGCCATTTCATGCGCTTTGAGATGCCGCCTAGCCCAGTACGCTATCTGAAATCGGAGCGACGTACGTTGAACAAATGTGATAGAATTACGCTGAATTCTTTTATGAACCATATTGTAAAATGATCTAATCGGGTCTCTGTTCGCCCTAGCCTAGAAGTTTAATAGCGCATTTTATTGGCCATTTCATGCGCTTTGAGATGCCGCTTACCCCAATACGCTATCTGAAATAGGAGCGACGTAAATTGAACAAATGTGATAGAATTTTGCTGAATTCTTAAATTAACCATAATATAAAATGATCTAATCGGGTCCCTGTTTGCCCTACCCTAGAAGTTTAATAGTGCATTTTACTCGCCATTTCATGCGCTTTGAGATGCCGCTTAGCCCAATACGCTATCTGAAATAGGAGCGACGAAAGTTGAACAAAGGTGATAGAATTTCGCTGAATTATTTTATTAACCAGAATGTAAAATGATCTAATCTGGTCTCTGTTCGCCCTAGCCTAGAAGTTTAATAGTGCATTTTACTCGCCATTCCACGCGCTTTAAGATGCCGCCTAGCCCAGTACGCTATCTAAATTAGGAGCGACGTAAGTTGAACAAATGTGATAGAATTACGCTGAATTCTTATATTAACCGTAATATAAAATGATCTAATCGGGTCTCTGTTTGCCTTATCCTAGAAGTTTAGTATTGCATTTTACTCGCCATTTCATGCGCTTTGAGATGCCGCTTAGCCCAATACGCTATCTGAAATAGGAGCGACGTAAATTGAACAAATGTGATAGAATTTCGCCGAATTCTTAAATTAACCATAATATAAAATGATCTAATCGGGTCTCTGCTTGCCCTACCCTAGAAGTTTAATAGTGCATTTTAGTCGCCATTTCATGCGCTTTGAGATGCCGCTTCGCCCAATACGCTATCTGAAATAGGAGCGACGTAAATTAAACAAATGTGATAGAATTTCCCTGAAATCTTATATTAAACAAAATATAAAATGATCTAATCGGGTCTCTGATTGCCCTATCATAGAAGTTTAGCAGTGCATTTTACTCGCCATTCCACGCGCTTTAAGATGCCGCCTAGCCCAGTACGCTATCTAAATTAGGAGCGACGTAAGTTGAACAAATGAGATAGAATTTCGCTCAATTCTTAAATTAACCATAATATAAAATGATCTAATCGGGTCTCTGTTTGCCCTACCCTAGAACTTTAATAGTGCATTTTATTCGCCATTTCATACGCTTTGTGATGCCGCTTTGCCCAATACGCTATCTGAAATAGGAGCGACGTAAATTAAACAAATGTGATAGAATTTCTCTGAATTGTTATATTAACCAAAATATGAAATGATCTAATCGGGTCTCTGATTGCCCTAGCATAGAAGTATAATAGTGCATTTTACTCGCCATTCCGCGCGCTTTAAGATGCCGCATAGCCCAGTTCGCTATCTGAAATATGAGCGACGTAAATTGAACAAATATGATAGAATTTTGCTGAATGCTTAAATTAACCACAATATAAAATGATCTAATCGGGTCTCTGTTTGCCCTACCCTATTAGTTTAATTGTGCATTTTACTCGCCATTTCATGCGCTTTGAGATGCCGCTTATCCCAATACGCTATCTGAAATAGGAGCGACGTAAATTGAACAAATGTGATAGAATTTCGCTGAATTCTTAAATTAACTATAATATAAAATGATCTAATCTGGTCACTGATTGCCCTACCCTAGAAGTTTAATAGTGCATTTCACTCGTCATTCCATGCGCTTTGACATGCCGCCTAGCCCAATACGCTACCTGAAATAGGAGCGACGTAAGTTGAACAAATGTGATAGAATTACGCTGAATTCTTATATTAACCGTAATATAAAATGATCTAATCGGGTCTCTGTTTGCCTTATCATAGAAGATTAATAGTGCATTTTACTCGCCACTCCACGCGCTTTAGGATGCCGCCTAGCCCAGTACGCTATCCGAAATAGGAGCGACGTAAATTGAACAAATGTGACAGAATTTTGCTGAATTCTTAAATTAACCATAATATAAAATGATCTAATCGGGTCTCTGTTTGCCCTACCCTAGAACTTTAATAGTGCATTTTATTCGCCATTTCATACGCTTTGAGATGCCGCTTTGCCCAATACGCTATCTGAAATAGGAGCGACGTAAATTAAACAAATGTGATAGAATTTCTCTGAATTGTTATATTAACCAAAATATGAAATGATCTAATCGGGCCTCTGATTGCCCTAGCATAGAAGTTTAATAGTGAATTTTACTCGCCATTCCGCGCGTTTTAAGATGCCGCATAGCCCAGTTCGCTATCTGAAATATGAGCGACGTAAATTGAACAAATGTGATAGAATTTCGCTGGATTCTTATATTAACCAAAATATAAAATGATCTAATCGGGTCTCTGTTTGCCTTATCCTAGAAGTTTAGTAGTGCATTTCACTCGTCATTTCATGCGCTTTGTGATGCCGCTAACCACAATAAGCTATCTGGAATAGCAGCGACGTAAATTGAACAAATGTGATAGAATTACGCCGAATTCTTATATTAACCGTAATATAAAATGATCTTATCAGGTCTCTGTTTGCCTTATCCTAGAAGTTTAATAGTGCATTTTACTCGCCATTCCACGCGCTTTAAGATGCCGCCTAGCCCAGTACGCTATCTAAATTAGGAGCGACGTAAGTTAAACAAATGTGATAGAATTTCGCTCAATTCTTAAATTAACCATAACATAAAATGATCTAATCGGGTCTCTGTTGGCCCTACCCTAGAAGTTTAATAGTGCATTTTACTCGCCACTTCATGCGGTTTGAGATGCCGCTTAGTGCAATACGCTATCTGAAATATGAGCGACGTAAATTGAACATATGTGATAGAATTTCGCTGAATTCTTATATTAACCAAAATATAAAATGATCTAATCGGGTCTCTGTTTGCTTTATCCTAGAAGTTTAATAGTGCATTTCACTCGCCATTTCATGCGTTTTGAGATGCCGCTTAGCCCAATACGCTATCTGAAATAGGAGCGACGTAAGTTGAACAAATGTGATAGAATTTCGCTGAATTCTTATATTAACCAAAATATAAAATGATCTAATCGGGTCTCTGATAGCCCTATCATAGAAGTTTAATAGTGCATTTTACCCGCCATTCCACGCGCTTTAAGGTGCCGCCTAGCCCAGTACGCTATCTGAAATAGGAGCGACGTACGTTGAACAAATGTGATAGAATTACGCTGAATTCTTATATTAACCAAAATATAAAATGATCTAATCGGGTCTCTGTTTGCCCTACCCTAGAAGTTTAATAGTGCATTTTACTCGTCATTTCATGCGCTTTGAGATGCCGCTTAGCCTAATACGCTATCGGAAATATGAGCGACGTAAATTGAACAAATGTGATAGAATTTCGCTGAATTCTTATATTAACAAAAATATAAAATGATCTAATCGGGTCTCTGTTTGCCTTATCCTAGAAGTTTAGTATTTCATTTTACTCGCCATTTCATGCGCTTTGAGATACCGCTTAGCCCAATACGCTATCTGAAATAGGAGCGACGTAAATTGAGCAAATGTGATAGAATTTTGCTGAATTCTTAAATTAACCATAATATAAAATGATCTAATCGCGTGACTGTTTGCCCTACCCTAGCAGTTTAATAGTGCATTTCACTCGTCATTCCATGCGCTTTGAGATGCCGCTAAGCCCAATAAGCTATCTGTAATAGGAGCGACGTAAATTTTACAAATGTGATAGAATTTCGTTGAATTCTTATATTAACCAATATATAAAATGATCTGATCGGGTCTCTGATTGCCCTATCATAGAAGTTTAATAGTGCACTTTACTCGCCATTCCACGCGCTTTAAGATGCCGTCTAGCCCAGTACGCTATCTGAAATAGGAACGACGTAAGTTGAACAAATGTGATAGAATTACGCTGAATTCTTATATTAACCGTAATATAAAATGATCTAATCGGGTCTCTGTTTGCCTTATCCTAGAAGTATAATAGTGCATTATACTCGCCATTTCATGCGCTTTTAGATGCCGCTTAGCCCAGGACGCTATCTGAAATAGGAACGACGTAAATTGAACAAATGTGATAGAATTTTGCTGAATTCTTAAATTAACCATAATATAAAATGACCTAATCGGGTCTCTGTTTGCCCTACCCTAGAAGTTTAATAGTGCATTTCACTCGTCATTTCATGCGCTTTGAGATGCCGCTAAGCCCAATAAGCTATCTGTAATAGAAGCGACGTAAATTGAACGAATGTGATAGAATTTCGTTGAATTCTTATATTAACCAAAATATAAAATGATCTAATCGGGTCTCTGATTGCCCTACCCTAGAAGTTTAATAGTGCATTTTACTCACCATTCCACGCGCTTTAAGATGCCGCCTAGCCCAGTACGCTATCTGAAATAGGAGCGACGTAAATTGAACAAATGTGATAAAATTTTGCTGACATCTTAAATTAACCATAATATAAAATGATCTAATCGGGTCTCTGTTCGCCACAGCCTAGAAGTTTAATAGCGCATTTTATTCGCCATTTCATGCGCCTTGAGATGCCGCTTAGCCCAATACGCTATCTGAAATCGGGGCGACGTAAATTGAACAAATGTGATAGAATTTCCCTGAAATCTTATATTAAACAAAATATACAATGATCTAATCGGGTCTCTGATTGCCCTATCATAGAAGTTTAGCAGTGCATTTTACTCGCCATTCCACGCGCTTTAAGATGCCGCCTAGCCCAGTACGCTATCTAAATTAGGAGCGACGTAAGTTAAACAAATGTGATAGAATTACGCTGAATTCTTATATTAACCGTAATATAAAATGATCTAATCGGGTCTCTGTCTGCCTTATCCTAGAAGTTTAGTATTGCATTTTACTCGCCATTTCATGCGCTTTGAGATGCCGCTTAGCCCAATGCGCTATCTGAAATGGGAGCGACGTAAATTGAACAAATGTGATAGAATTTCGCTGAATTATTAAATTAACTATAACATAAAATGATCTAATCGGGTCACTGATTGCCCTACCCTAGAAGTTTAATAGTGCATTTTGCTCGCCATTTCATGCGCTTTGAGATGCCGCTTAGCCCAATACGCTATCTCAAAAAATATGAGCGACGTAAATTAAACAAATGTGATAGAATTTCTCTGAATTGTTATATTAACCAAAATATGAAATGATCTAATCGGGTCTCTGATTGCCCTAGCATAGAAGTTTAATAGTGCATTTTACTCGCCATTCCGCGCGCTTTAAGATGCCGCATAGCCCAGTTCGCTATCTGAAATATGAGCGACGTAAATTGAACAAATATGATAGAATTTTGCTGAATGCTTAAATTAACCACAATATAAAATGATCTAATCGGGTCTCTGTTTGCCCTACCCTATTAGTTTAATTGTGCATTTTACTCGCCATTTCATGCGCTTTGAGATGCCGCTTATCCCAATACGCTATCTGAAATAGGAGCGACGTAAATTGAACAAACGTGATAGAATTTCGCTGAATTCTTAAATTAACTATAATATAAAATGATCTAATCTGGTCACTGATTGCCCTACCCTAGAAGTTTAATAGTGCATTTCACTCGTCATTCCATGCGCTTTGACATGCCGCCTAGCCCAATACGCTACCTGAAATAGGAGCGACGTAAGTTGAACAAATGTGATAGAATTACGCTGAATTCTTATATTAACCGTAATATAAAATGATCTAATCGGGTCTCTGTTTGCCTTATCCTAGAAGTTTGATAGTGCATTTTACTCGCAATTTCATGCGCTTTGAGATGCCGCTTAGCCCAATACGCTATCTGAAATAGGAGCGACTAAAGTTGAACAAAGGTGATAGAATTTCCCTGAATTCTTATATTAACCTTAATGTAAAATGATCTAATCGGGTCTCTGTTTGCCCTACCATAGAAGTCTAATAGTGCATTTCACTCGCCATTTCATGCGCTTTGAGATGCCGCTTAGCACAATACGCTATCTGAAATAGGAGCGACGTAAATTGAAGAAATGTGATAGAATTTCGCTGAATTCTTAAATTAACCATAATATAAAATGATCTAATCGGGTCTCTGTTCGCCCTACCATAGAAGTCTAATAGTGCATTTCACTCGCCATTCCACGCGCTTTAAGATGCCGCCTAGCCCAGTACGCTACCTGAAATAGGAGCGACGTAAGTTGAACAAATGTAATAGAATTACGCTGAATTCTTATATTAACCGTAATATAAAATGATATAATCGGGTCTCTGTTTGCCCTATCATAGAAGTTTAATAGTGCATTTTACTCGCCATTTCATGTGCTTTAAGGTGCCGCATAGCCCAATACGCTAACTGGAATAGGAGCGACGTAAATTGAACAAATGTGATAGAATTTCCCTGAATTCTTATATTAACCTTAATGTAAAATGATCTAATCGGGTCTCTGATTGCCCTATCATAGAAGATTAATAGTGCATTTTACTCGCCACTCCACGCGCTTTAGGATGCCGCCTCGCCCAGTACGCTATCCGAAATAGGAGCGACGTAAATTGAACAAATGTGACAGAATTTTGCTGAATTCTTAAATTAACCATAATATAAAATGATCTAATCGGGTCTCTGTTTGCCCTACCCTAGAAGTTTAATAGTGCATTTTACTCGCCATTTCATGCGCCTTCAGATGCCTCTTAGCCCAATACGCTATCTGAAATAGGAGCTACGTAAATTGAACAAATGTGATAGAATTTCCCTGAAATCTTATATTAAACAAAATATAAAATGATATACTCGGGTCACTGATTGCGCTATCATAGAAGTTTAATAGTGCGTTTTACTCGCCATTCCACGCGCTTTAAGTTGCCGCCTAGCCCAGTACGCTATCTGAAATAGGAGCGACGTAAATTGAACAAATGTGATAGAATTTTGCTGAATTCTTAAATTAACCATAACATAAAATGATCTAATCGGGTCTCTGTTTGCCCTACCCTAGACGTTTAATAGTGCATTTTCCTCGCCATTTCATGCGCTTTGAGATGCCGCTTAGCCCAATACGCTATCTGAAATACGAGCGACGTAAATTGAACAAATGTGATAGAATTTCGCTGAATTCTTATATTAACCAAAATATAAAATGATCTAATCGGGTCTCTGATTGCCCTATCATAGAAGATTACTAGTGCATTTTACTCGCCATTCCACGCGCTTTAAGATGCCGCCTAGGCCAGTACGCTATCTGAAATCGGAGCGACGTAACTTGAACAAATGTGATAGAATTACGCTGCATTCTTATATTAACCGTAATATAAAATGATCTAATCGGGTCTCTGTTTGCCCTACCCTAGAAGTTTAACAGTGCATTTTACTCGCCATTTCATGCGCTTTGAGATGCCACATAGCCCAATACGCTATCTGAAATAGGAGCGACGTAAATTGAACAAATGTGATAGAATTTAGGTGAATTCTTATATTAACCTCAATGTAAAATGATCTAATCGGGTCTCTGTTCGCCCTACCATAGAAGTCTTATAGTGCATTTCACTCGCCATTTCATGCGCTTTGAGATGCCGCTTAGCCCAATACGCTATCTGAAATAGGAGCGACCTAAATTGAACGAATGTGATAGAATTTTGCTGAATTCTTAAATTAACCATAATATAAAATGATCTAATCGGGTCGCTGCTTGCCCTACCCTAGAAGTTTAATAGTGCATTTTAGTCGCCATTTCATGCGCTTTGAGATGCCGCTTCGCCCAATACGCTATCTGAAATAGGAGCGACGTAAATTAAACAAATGTGATAGAATTTCCCTGAAATCTTATATTAAACAAAATATAAAATGATCTAATCGGGTCTCTGATTGCTCTATCATAGAAGATTAGTAGTGCATTTTACTCGCCATTCCACGCGCTTTAAGATGCCGCCTAGCCCAGTACGCTATCAGAATTAGGAGCGACGTAACTTGAACAAATGTGATAGAATTACGCTGCATTCTTATATTAACCGTAATATAAAATGATCTAATCTGGTCTCTGTTTGTCCCACTCTAGAAGTTTAACAGTGCATTTTACTCGCCATTTCATGCGCTTTGAGATGCCGCATAGCCGAATACGCTATCTGAAATAGGAGCGACGTAAATTGAACAAATGTGATGGAATTTCCGTGAATTCTTATATTAACCTCAATGTAAAATGATCTAATCGGGTCTCTGTTCGCCCTACCATAGAAGTCTTATAGTGCATTTCACTCGACCTTTCATGCGCTTTGAGATGCCGCTTAGCCCAATACGCTATCTGAAATAGGAGCGACGTAAATTGAACAAA
Organism: Macropis europaea; assembly: GCA_916610135.2. NCBI lineage: Eukaryota > Metazoa > Arthropoda > Insecta > Hymenoptera > Melittidae > Macropis > Macropis europaea. Next base: position 7,789 of record CAKAJE020001845.1, on the reverse strand, counting down.
TGTGATAGAATTTCCCTGAAATCTTATATTAAACAAAATATAAAATGATCTAATCGGGTCTCTGATTGCCCTATCATAGAAGATTAGTAGTGAATTTTACTCGCCATTCCACGCGCTTTAAGATGCCGCCTAGCCCAGTACGCTATCTGAAATCGGAGCGACGTAACTTGAACAAATGTGATAGAATTACGCTGCATTCTTATATTAACCGTAATATAAAATGATCTAATCGGGTCTCTGTTTGCCCTACCCTAGAAGTTTAACAGTGCATTTTACTCGCCATTTCATGCGCTTTGAGATGCCGCATAGCCTAATACGCTATCTGAAATAGGAGCGACGTAAATTGAACAAATGTGATAGAATTTCCGTGAATTCTTATATTAACCTCAATGTAAAATGATCTAATCGGGTCTCTGTTCGCCCTACCATAGAAGTCTTATAGTGCATTTCACTCGCCATTTCATGCGCTTTGAGATGCCGCTTAGCCCAATACGCTATCTGAAATAGGAGCGACCTAAATTGAACGAATGTGATAGAATTTTGTTGAATTCTTAAATTAACCATAATATAAAATGATCTAATCGAGTCTCTGCTTGCCCTACCCTAGAAGTTTAATAGTGCATTTTACTCGCCAATTCTCGCGCTTTGAGTTGCCGCTTAGCCCAATACGCTATCTGAAATATCAGCGACGTAAATTGAACAAATGTGAGAGAATTTCCCTGAATTCTGAAATTAACCATAATATAAAATGATCTTATCGGGTCTCTGTTTGCCCTACCCTAGATGTTTAATAGTGCATTTTACTCGACATGTCTTGCGCATTGAGATGCCGCTTAGTCCAATAAGCTGTCTGAAATATCAGCGACGTAAATTGAACAAATGTGAGAGAATTTCGCTGAATTCTTATATTAACCAAAATATAAAATGATCTAATCGGGACTCTGATTGCCCTATCATAGAAGTTTAATAGTGCATTTTACTCGCCATTCCACGTGCTTTAAGTTGCCGCCTAGCCCAGTACGCTATCTGAAATAGGAGCGACGTAAGTTGAACAAATGTGACAGAATTACGCTGAATTCTTAAATTAACCTCAATGTAAAATGATCTAATCGGGTCTTTGTTCGCCCTACCCTAGAAGTTTAATAGTGCATTTGACTCGTCATTTCATGCGCTTTGAGATGCCGCTTAGCCCAATAAGCTATCTGAAATAGGAGCGACGTAAATTGACCAAATGTGATAGAATTTCGCTGAATTCTTATATAACCAAAATATAAAATGATCTAATCGGGTCTCTGATTGCCCTATCATAGAAGTTTAATAGTGAATTTTACTCGCCATTCCACGCGCTTTATGATGCCGCTTAGCCCAATACGCTATCAGCAATAGGAGCGACGTAAATTGAACAAATGTGATAGAATTTCGCTGAATTCTTAAATTAACCATAATATAAGATGATCTAATCGGGTCTCTGTTTGCCCTACCCTAGAAGTTTAACAGTGCATTTTACTCGCCATTTCATGCGCTTTGAGATGCCGCTTAGCCCAATACGCTATCTGAAATAGGAGCGACGTAAATTGAACAAATGTGACAGAATTTAGCTGAATTCTTAAATTAACCATAATATAAAATGATCTAATCGGGTCTCTGTTTGCCCTACCCTAGAAGTTTAATAGTGCATTGTACTCGCCATTTCATGCGCCTTCAGATGCCTCTTAGCCCAATACGCTATCTGAAATAGGAGCTACGTAAATTGAACAAATGTGATAGAATTTCCCTGAAATCTTATATTAAACAAAATATAAAATGATATACTCGGGTCACTGATTGCGCTATCATAGAAGTTTAATAGTGCGTTTTACTCGCCATTCCACGCGCTTTAAGTTGCCGCCTAGCCCAGTACGCTATCTGAAATCGGAGCGACGTAACTTGAACAAATGTGATAGAATTACGCTGCATTCTTATATTAACCGTAATATAAAATGATCTAATCGGGTCTCTGTTTGCCCTACCCTAGAAGTTTAACAGTGCATTTTACTCGCCATTTCATGCGCTTTGAGATGCCGCATAGCCCAATACGCTATCTGAAATAGGAGCGACGTAAATTGAACAAATGTGATAGAATTTAGGTGAATTCTTATATTAACCTCAATGTAAAATGATCTAATCGGGTCTCTGTTCGCCCTACCATAGAAGTCTTATAGTGCATTTCACTCGCCATTTCATGCGCTTTGAGATGCCGCTTAGCCCAATACGCTATCTGAAATAGGAGCGACCTAAATTGAACGAATGTGATAGAATTTTGCTGAATTCTTAAATTAACCATAATATAAAATGATCTAATCGGGTCGCTGCTTGCCCTACCCTAGAAGTTTAATAGTGCATTTTAGTCGCCATTTCATGCGCTTTGAGATGCCGCTTCGCCCAATACGCTATCTGAAATAGGAGCGACGTAAATTAAACAAATGTGATGGAATTTCCGTGAATTCTTATATTAACCTCAATGTAAAATGATCTAATCGGGTCTCTGATTGCTCTATCATAGAAGATTAGTAGTGCATTTTACTCGCCATACCACGCGCTTTAAGATGCCGCCTAGCCCAGTACGCTATCAGAATTAGGAGCGACGTAACTTGAACAAATGTGATAGAATTACGCTGCATTCTTATATTAACCGTAATATAAAATGATCTAATCTGGTCTCTGTTTGTCCCACTCTAGAAGTTTAACAGTGCATTTTACTCGCCATTTCATGCGCTTTGAGATGCCGCATAGCCGAATACGCTATCTGAAATAGGAGCGACGTAAATTGAACAAATGTGATGGAATTTCCGTGAATTCTTATATTAACCTCAATGTAAAATGATCTAATCGGGTCTCTGTTCGCCCTACCATAGAAGTCTTATAGTGCATTTCACTCGACCTTTCATGCGCTTTGAGATGCCGCTTAGCCCAATACGCTATCTGAAATAGGAGCGACGTAAATTGAACAAATGTGATAGAATTTCGCTGAATTCTTATATTAACCAAAATATAAAATGATCTAATCGGGTCTCTGATTGCCCTATCATAGAAGATTACTAGTGCATTTTACTCGCCATTCCACGCGCTTTAAGATGCCGCCTAGGCCAGTACGCTATCTGAAATCGGAGCGACGTAACTTGAACAAATGTGATAGAATTACGCTGCATTCTTATATTAACCGTAATATAAAATGATCTAATCGGGTCTCTGTTTGCCCTACCCTAGACGTTTAACAGTGCATTTTACTCGCCATTTCATGCGCTTTGAGATGCCGCATAGCCCAATACGCTATCTGAAATAGGAGCGACGTAAATTGAACAAATGTGAGAGAATTTAGGTGAATTCTTATATTAACCTCAATGTAAAATGATCTAATCGGGTCTCTGTTCGCCCTACCATAGAAGTCTTATAGTGCATTTCACTCGCCATTTCATGCGCTTTGAGATGCCGCTTAGCCCAATACGCTATCTGAAATAGGAGCGACCTAAATTGAACGAATGTGATAGAATTTTGCTGAATTCTTAAATTAACCATAATATAAAATGATCTAATCGGGTCGCTGCTTGCCCTACCCTAGAAGTTTAATAGTGCATTTTAGTCGCCATTTCATGCGCTTTGAGATGCCGCTTCGCCCAGTACGCTATCTGAAATAGGAGCGACGTAAATTAAACAAATGTGATAGAATTTCCCTGAAATCTTATATTAAACAAAATATAAAATGATCTAATCGGGTCTCTGATTGCTCTATCATAGAAGATTAGTAGTGCATTTTACTCGCCATTCCACGCGCTTTAAGATGCCGCCTAGCCCAGTACGCTATCAGAATTAGGAGCGACGTAACTTGAACAAATGTGATAGAATTACGCTGCATTCTTATATTAACCGTAATATAAAATGATCTAATCTGGTCTCTGTTTGTCCCACTCTAGAAGTTTAACAGTGCATTTTACTCGCCATTTCATGCGCTTTGAGATGCCGCTTAGCCCAATACGCTATCTGAAATAGGAGCGACGTAAATTGAACAAATGTGATAGAATTTCGCCGAATTCTTAAATTAACCATAATATAAAATGATCTAATCGGGTCTCTGCTTGCCCTACCCTAGAAGTTTAATAGTGCATTTTAGTCGCCATTTCATGCGCTTTGAGATGCCGCTTCGCCCAATACGCTATCTGAAATAGGAGCGACGTAAATTAAACAAATGTGATAGAATTTCCCTGAAATCTTATATTAAACAAAATATAAAATGATCTAATCGGGTCTCTGATTGCCCTATCATAGAAGTTTAGCAGTGCATTTTACTCGCCATTCCACGCGCTTTAAGATGCCGCCTAGCCCAGTACGCTATCTAAATTAGGAGCGACGTAAGTTGAACAAATGAGATAGAATTTCGCTCAATTCTTAAATTAACCATAATATAAAATGATCTAATCGGGTCTCTGTTTGCCCTACCCTAGAACTTTAATAGTGCATTTTATTCGCCATTTCATACGCTTTGTGATGCCGCTTTGCCCAATACGCTATCTGAAATAGGAGCGACGTAAATTAAACAAATGTGATAGAATTTCTCTGAATTGTTATATTAACCAAAATATGAAATGATCTAATCGGGTCTCTGATTGCCCTAGCATAGAAGTATAATAGTGCATTTTACTCGCCATTCCGCGCGCTTTAAGATGCCGCATAGCCCAGTTCGCTATCTGAAATATGAGCGACGTAAATTGAACAAATATGATAGAATTTTGCTGAATGCTTAAATTAACCACAATATAAAATGATCTAATCGGGTCTCTGTTTGCCCTACCCTATTAGTTTAATTGTGCATTTTACTCGCCATTTCATGCGCTTTGAGATGCCGCTTATCCCAATACGCTATCTGAAATAGGAGCGACGTAAATTGAACAAACGTGATAGAATTTCGCTGAATTCTTAAATTAACTATAATATAAAATGATCTAATCTGGTCACTGATTGCCCTACCCTAGAAGTTTAATAGTGCATTTCACTCGTCATTCCATGCGCTTTGACATGCCGCCTAGCCCAATACGCTACCTGAAATAGGAGCGACGTAAGTTGAACAAATGTGATAGAATTACGCTGAATTCTTATATTAACCGTAATATAAAATGATCTAATCGGGTCTCTGTTTGCCTTATCATAGAAGATTAATAGTGCATTTTACTCGCCACTCCACGCGCTTTAGGATGCCGCCTCGCCCAGTACGCTATCCGAAATAGGAGCGACGTAAATTGAACAAATGTGACAGAATTTTGCTGAATTCTTAAATTAACCATAATATAAAATGATCTAATCGGGTCTCTGTTTGCCCTACCCTAGAACTTTAATAGTGCATTTTATTCGCCATTTCATACGCTTTGAGATGCCGCTTTGCCCAATACGCTATCTGAAATAGGAGCGACGTAAATTAAACAAATGTGATAGAATTTCTCTGAATTGTTATATTAACCAAAATATGAAATGATCTAATCGGCTCTCTGATTGCCCTAGCATAGAAGTTTAATAGTGAATTTTACTCGCCATTCCGCGCGTTTTAAGATGCCGCATAGCCCAGTTCGCTATCTGAAATATGAGCGACGTAAATTGAACAAATGTGATAGAATTTCGCTGGATTCTTATATTAACCAAAATATAAAATGATCTAATCGGGTCTCTGTTTGCCTTATCCTAGAAGTTTAATAGTGCATTTCACTCGTCATTTCATGCGCTTTGTGATGCCGCTAACCACAATAAGCTATCTGGAATAGCAGCGACGTAAATTGAACAAATGTGATAGAATTACGCCGAATTCTTATATTAACCGTAATATAAAATGATCTTATCAGGTCTCTGTTTGCCTTATCCTAGAAGTTTAATAGTGCATTTTACTCGCCATTCCACGCGCTTTAAGATGCCGCCTAGCCCAGTACGCTATCTAAATTAGGAGCGACGTAAGTTAAACAAATGTGATAGAATTTCGCTCAATTCTTAAATTAACCATAACATAAAATGATCTAATCGGGTCTCTGTTGGCCCTACCCTAGAAGTTTAATAGTGCATTTTACTCGCCACTTCATGCGGTTTGAGATGCCGCTTAGTGCAATACGCTATCTGAAATATGAGCGACGTAAATTGAACATATGTGATAGAATTCGCTGAATTCTTATTATAACCAAATATAAAATGATCTAATCGGGTCTCTGTTTGCATTATCCTAGAAGTTTAATAGTGCATTTCACTCGCCATTTCATGCGTTTTGAGATGCCGCTTAGCCCAATACGCTATCTGAAATAGGAGCGACGTAAGTTGAACAAATGTGATAGAATTTCGCTGAATTCTTATATTAACCAAAATATAAAATGATCTAATCGGGTCTCTGATAGCCCTATCATAGAAGTTTAATAGTGCATTTTACCCGCCATTCCACGCGCTTTAAGGTGCCGCCTAGCCCAGTACGCTATCTGAAATAGGAGGCGACGTAAGTTGAACAAATGTGATAGAATTACGCTGAATTCTTATATTAACCAAAATATAAAATGATCTAATCGGGTCTCTGTTTGCCCTACCCTAGAAGTTTAATAGTGCATTTTACTCGTCATTTCATGCGCTTTGAGATGCCGCTTAGCCTAATACGCTATCGGAAATATGAGCGACGTAAATTGAACAAATGTGATAGAATTTCGCTGAATTCTTATATTAACAAAAATATAAAATGATCTAATCGGGTCTCTGTTTGCCTTATCCTAGAAGTTAGTATTTCATTTTACTCGCCATTTCATGCGCTTTGAGATACCGCTTAGCCCAATACGCTATCTGAAATAGGAGCGACGTAAATTGAGCAAATGTGATAGAATTTTGCTGAATTCTTAAATTAACCATAATATAAAATGATCTAATCGCGTGACTGTTTGCCCTACCCTAGCAGTTTAATAGTGCATTTCACTCGTCATTCCATGCGCTTTGAGATGCCGCTAAGCCCAATAAGCTATCTGTAATAGGAGCGACGTAAATTTTACAAATGTGATAGAATTTCGTTGAATTCTTATATTAACCAATATATAAAATGATCTGTCGGGTCTCTGATTGCCCTATCATAGAGTTTAATAGTGCACTTTACTCGCCATTCCACGCGCTTTAAGATGCCGTCTAGCCCAGTACGCTATCTGAAATAGGAACGACGTAAGTTGAACAAATGTGATAGAATTACGCTGAATTCTTATATAAACCGTAATATAAAATGATCTAATCGGGTCTCTGTTTGCCTTATCCTAGAAGTATAATAGTGCATTATACTCGCCATTTCATGCGCTTTTAGATGCCGCTTAGCCAGGACGCCTATCTGAAATAGGAACGACGTAAATTGAACAAATGTGATAGAATTTTGCTGAAATTCTTAAATTAACCATAATATAAAATGACCTAATCGGGTCTCTGTTTGCCCTACCCTAGAAGTTTAATAGTGCATTTCACTCGTCATTTCATGCGCTTTGAGATGCCGCTAAGCCCAATAAGCTATCTGTAATAGAAGCGACGTAAATTGAACGAATGTGATAGAATTTCGCTGAATTCTTATATTAACCAAAATATAAAATGATCTAATCGGGTCTCTGATTGCCCTACCCTAGAAGTTAATAGTGCATTTTACTCACCATTCCACGCGCTTTAAGATGCCGCCTAGCCCAGTACGCTATCTGAAATAGGAGCGACGTAAATTGAACAATGTGATAAAATTTTGCTGACATCTTAAATTAACCATAATATAAATGATCTA
>CAKAJE020001844.1:0-225559 GCA_916610135.2 Macropis europaea | reverse complement strand
TGAATTCTTAAATTAACCATAATATAAAATGATCTAATCGGGTCTCTGCTTGCCCTACCCTAGAAGTTTAATAGTGGATTTTACTCGTCATTTCATGCACTTTGAGATGCGTCCTTGCCCAATACGCTATCTGAAATAGGAGCGACGTAAATTGAACGAATGTGATAGAATTTCGCTGAATTCTTATATTAACCAAAATATAAAATGATCTAATCGGGTCTCTGATTGCCCTATCATAGAAGTTTAATAGTGCATTTTACTCGCCATTTCGCGCGCTTTAAGATGCCGCCTAGCCCAGTACGCTATCTGAAATAGGAGCGACGTAAATTGAACAAGTGTGATAGAATTTCGTTGAATTCTTAAATTAACCATAATATAAAATGATCTAAGCGGGTCTCTGTTTGCCCTACCCTAGAAGTTTCATAGTGCATTTTACTCGCCATTTCATGCGCTTTGAGATGCCGCTTAGCCCAATACGCTATCTGAAATAGGAGCGACGTAAATTGAACAAGTGTGATAGAATTTCGTTGAATTCTTAAATTAACCATAATATAAAAAGATCTAATCGGGTCTCTGTTTGCCATACCCTAGAAGTTTAATAGTGGATTTTGCTCGCCATTTCATGCGCTTTGAGATGCCGCGTGGCCCAATACGCTATCTGAAATAGGAGCGACGTAAATTGAACAAATGTGATATAATTTCATTGAATTCTTAAATTAACCAAAATATAAAATGATCTAATCGGGTCTCTTATTGCCCTATCATAGAAGTTTAATAGTGCGTTTTACTCGCCATTTCGCGCGCTTTAAGATGCCGCCTAGCCCAGTACGCTACCTGAAATAGGAGCGACCTGAATTGAACAAATGTGATAGAATTTTGCTGAATTCTTAAATTAACCATAATATAAAATTATCTAATCGGGTCTCTGCTTGCCCTACCCTAGAAGTTTAATAGTGGATCTTACTCGTCATTTCATGCGCTTTGAGATGCGTCCTTGCCCAATACGCTATCTGAAATAGGAGCGACGTAAATTGAACGAATGTGATAGAATTTCGCTGAATTCTTATATTAACCAAAATATAAAATGATCTAATCGGGTCTCTGATTGCCCTATCATAGAAGTTTAATAGTGCATTTTACTCGCCATTTCGCGCGCTTTAAGATGCCGCCTAGCCCAGTACGCTATCTGAAATAGGAGCGACGTAAATTGAACAAGTGTGATAGAATTTCGTTGAATTCTTAAATTAACCATAATATAAAATGATCTAAGCGGGTCCCTGATTGCCCTATCATAGAAGGTTAGTAGCGCATTTTACTCGCCATTTCATGCGCTTTGAGATGCCGCTTAGCCCAATACGCTATCTGAAATATGAGCGACGTAAATTGAACAAATGTGATAGAAATTCGCTGAATTCTTATATTAACCTTAATGTAAAATGATCTAATCGGGTCTCTGTTCGCCCTACTCTAGAAGTTTAATAGTGCATTTCACTCGCTATTCCACGCGCTTTAAGATGCCGGCTAGCCCAGTAGGCTATCTGAAATATGAGCGACGTAAATTGAACAAATGTGATAGAATTTCGCTGAATTCTTATATTAACCTTAATGTAAAATGATCTAATCGGGTCTCTGTTCGCCCTACCCTAGAAGTTTAATGGTGCATTTCACTCCTCATTTCATGCGCTTCGAGATGCCGCTTAGCCCAATAAGCTATCTGAAATAGGAGCAACGTAAATTGAACAAATGTGATAGAATTTCCCTGAATTCTTATATTAACCCAAATATAAAATGATCTAATCGGGTCCCTGATTGCCCTATCATCGAAGTTAAATAGTGAATTTCACTCGCCATTCCACGCGCTTTAAGATGCCGCCTAGCCCAGTACGCTATCTGAAATAGGAGCGACGTAAATTGAACAATCGTGATAAGATTTCGCTGAATTCTTATATTAACCAAAATATAAAATGATCTAATCGGGTCTCTGATTGCCCTATCATAGAAGGCTAATAGTGCATTTTACTCGCTATTCCAGACGCTTTAAGATGCAGGCTAGCCCAGTAGGCTATCTGAAATAGGAGTGACGTAAATTCAACAAATGTGATAGAATTACGCTTAATTCTTATATTAACCTTAATGTAAAATGATCTAATCGGGTCTCTGTTCGCCCTACTCTAGAAGTTTAATAGTGCACTTCACTTGCCATTTCATGTGCTTTGAGATGCCGCCTAGCCCAGTACGCTATCTGAAATAGGAGCGACGTAAGTTTAACAAATGTGATAGAATTACGCTGAATTCTTATATTAACCGTAATATAAAATGATCTAATCGGGTCCCTGTTTGCCTTACCCTAGAAGTTTAATAGTGCATTTTACTCGCCATTTCATGCGCTTTGAGATGCCGCTTAGCCCAATACGCCATCTGAAATAGGAGCGACGTAAATTGAACAAGTGTGATAGAATTTCGTTGAATTCTTAAATTAACAATAATATAAAATGATCTAATCGGGTCTCTGTTTGCCATACCCTAGAAGTTTAATAGTGCATTTTGCTCGCCATTTAATGCGCTTTGAGATGCCGCTTAGCCCAATACGCTATCTGAAATAGGAGCGACGTAAATTGAACAAATGTGATAGAATTTCGCTGAATTCTTAAATTAACCATAACATAAAATGATCTAATCGAGTCTCTGCTTGCCCTACCCTAGAAGTTTAATAGTGCATTTTACTCCTAATTTCATGCGCTTTGAGAAGCCGCTTAGCCCAATACGCTATCTGAAATAGGAGCGACGTAAATTGAACAAATGTGATAGAATATCGCTGAATTCTTAAATTAACCATAGTATAAAATGATCTAATTGGGTCTCTGTTTGTCGTACCCTAGAAGTTTAATAGTGCATTTTACTCGCCATTTCATGCGCATTGAGATGCCGCTTAGCCCAATACGCTATCTGAAATAAGAGCGACGTAAATTGAACAAATGTGATAGAATTTCCCTGAATTCTTATATTAACCCAAATATAAAATGATCTAATCGGGTCCCTGATTGCCCTATCATCGAAGGTAAATAGTGAATTTCACTCGCCATTCCACGCGCTTTAAGATGCCGCCTAGCCCAGTACGCTATCTGAAATAGGAGCGAAGTAAATTGAACAATCGTGATAGGATTTCGCTGAATTCATATATTAACCAAAATATAAAATGATCTAATCGGGTCTCTGATAGCCCTATCATAGAAGGCTAATAGTGCATTTTACTCGCTATTCCACGCGCTTTAAGATGCAGGCTAGCCCAGTAGGCTATCTGAAATAGGAGTGACGTAAATTCAACAAATGTGATAGAATTGCGCTTAATTCTTATATTAACCTTAATGTGAAATGATCTAATCGGGTCTCTGTTCGCCCTACTCTAGAAGTTTAATAGTGCACTTCACTCGCCATTTCATGCGCTTTGAGATGCCGCTTAGCCCAATACGCTACCTGAAATACGAGGGACGTAAATTGAATAAATGTGATAGAATTTCGCTGAATCCTTATATTAACCAAAATATAAAATGATCTAATCGGGTCTCTGATTGCCCTATCATAGAAGTTTAATAGGGCATTTTACTCGCCATTCCACGCGCTTTAAGATGACGCCTAGCCCAGTACGCTATCTGAAATAGGAGCGACGTAAATTGAGCAAATGTGATAGAATTTCGCTGAATCCTTATATTAACCAAAATATGAAATGATCTAATCGGGTCTCTTATTGCCCTATCATAGAAGTTTCATAGGGTATTTTACTCGCCATTCCACGCGCTTTAAGATGCCGCCTAGCCCAGTACGCTATCTGAAATAGGAACGACGTAAATTGAACAAGTGTGATAGAATTTCGTTGAATTCTTCAATTAACCATAATATAAAATGATCAAATCGGGTCTCTGTCTGCCATACCCTAGAAGTTTAATAGTGCATTTTATTCGGCATTTCATGCGCTTTGAGATGCCGCTGAGCCCAATACGCTATCTGAAATATCAGCGACGTAAATTGAACAAATGTGATAGAATTTCGCTGAATTCTTATATTAACCTTAATGTAAAATGATCTAATCGGGTCTCTGTTCGCCCTACCCTAGAAGTTAAATAGTGCATTTCTCTCGTAATTTCATGCGCTTTAAGATGCCGCTTACCCCTGTAACCTATCTGAAATAGGAGCGATGTAAATTGAACAAATGTGATAGAATTACGCTTAATTCTTATATTAACCGTAATATAAAATGATCTAATCGTGTCTCTGTTTGCCTTATCCTAGAAGTTTAGTATTGCATTTTACTCGCCATTTCATGCGCTTTGAAATGCCGCTTAGCCCAATACGCTATCTGAAATAGGAGCGACGTAAATTGAACAAATGTGATAGAATTTCCCTGAATTCTTAAATTAACCATAATATAAAATGATCTAATCGGGTTTCTGTTCGCCCTAGCCGAGAAGTTTAATAGTGCATTTTACTCGCCATTTCATGCGCTTTGAGATGCCGCTTAGCCCAATACGCTATCTGAAATAGGAGCGACGTAAATTGAACAAATGTGATAGAATTTCCCTGAAATCTTATATTAAACAAAATATAAAATGATCTAATCGGGTCCCTGATTGCCCTATCATAGAAGGTTAGTAGCGCATTTTACTCGCCATTTCATGCGCTTTGAGATGCCGCTTAGCCCAATACGCTATCTGAAATATGAGCGACGTAAATTGAACAAATGTGATAGAAATTCGCTGAATTCTTATATTAACCTTAATGTAAAATGATCTAATCGGGTCTCTGTTCGCCCTACTCTAGAAGTTTAATAGTGCATTTCACTCGCTATTCCACGCGCTTTAAGATGCCGGCTAGCCCAGTAGGCTATCTGAAATATGAGCGACGTAAATTGAACAAATGTGATAGAATTTCGCTGAATTCTTATATTAACCTTAATGTAAAATGATCTAATCGGGTCTCTGTTCGCCCTACCCTAGAAGTTTAATGGTGCATTTCACTCCTCATTTCATGCGCTTCGAGATGCCGCTTAGCCCAATAAGCTATCTGAAATATGAGCGACGTAAATTGAACAAATGTGATAGAATTTCGCTGAATTCTTATATTAACCTTAATGTAAAATGATCTAATCGGGTCTCTGTTCGCCCTACTCTAGAAGTTTAATAGTGCACTTCACTTGCCATTTCATGTGCTTTGAGATGCCGCCTAGCCCAGTACGCTATCTGAAATAGGAGCGACGTAAGTTTAACAAATGTGATAGAATTACGCTGAATTCTTATATTAACCGTAATATAAAATGATCTAATCGGGTCCCTGTTTGCCTTACCCTAGAAGTTTAATAGTGCATTTTACTCGCCATTTCATGCGCTTTGAGATGCCGCTTAGCCCAATACGCTATCTGAAATAGGAGCGACGTGAATTGAACAAGTGTGATAGAATTTCGTTGAATTCTTAAATTAACAATAATATAAAATGATCTAATCGGGTCTCTGTTTGCCATACCCTAGAAGTTTAATAGTGCATTTTGCTCGCCATTTAATGCGCTTTGAGATGCCGCTTAGCCCAATACGCTATCTGAAATAGGAGCGACGTAAATTGAACAAATGTGATAGAAGTTCCCTGAATTCTTATATTAACCTTAATGTGAAATGATCTAATCGGGTCTCTGTTTGCCCTAGCCTAGAAGTTTAATAGTGCATTTTATTCGACATTTCATGCGCTTTGAGATGCCGCTTAGCCCAATACGCTATCTGAAATAGGAGCGACGTAAATTGAACAAATGTGATAGAATTTCCCTGAATTCTTATATTAACCTTAATGTAAAATGATCTAATCGGGTCTCTGTTTGCCCTAGCCTAGAAGTTTAATAGAGCATTTAATTCGCTATTTCATGCGCTTTGAGATGCCGCTTAGCACAATACGCTATCTGAAATAGGAGCGACGTAAATTGAACAAATGTGATAGAATTTCCCTGAAATCTTATATTAAACAAAGTATAAAATGATCTAATCGGGTCTCTGATTGCCCTATCATAGAAGGTTAGTAGCGCATTTTACACGCCATTTCATGCGCTGTGAGATGCCGCTTAGCCCAATAGGCTATCTGAAATATGAGCGACGTAAATTGAACAAATGTGATAGAAATTCGCTGAATTCTTATATTAACCTTAATGTAAAATGATCTAATCGGGTCTCTGTTCGCCCTACTCTAGAAGTTTAATAGTGCATTTCACTCGCTATTCCACGCGCTTTAAGATGCAGGCTAGCCCAGTAGGCTATCTGAAATAGGAGTGACGTATATTCAACAAATGTGATAGAATTACGCTTAATTCTTATATTAACCTTAATGTGAAATGATCTAATCGGGTCTCTGTTCGCCCTACTCTAGAAGTTTAATAGTGCACTTCACTCGCCATTTCATGCGCTTTGAGATGCCGCTTAGCCCAATACGCTACCTGAAATACGAGGGACGTAAATTGAACAAATGTGATAGAATTTCGCTGAATCCTTATATTAACCAAAATATAAAATGATATAATCTGGTCTCTGATTGCCCTACCATAGAAGTTTAATAGTGCATTTTACTCGCCATTCCACGCGCTTTAAGATGACGCCTAGCCCAGTACGCTATCTGAAATAGGAGCGACGTAAATTGAACAAATGTGATAGAATTTCGCTGAATCCTTATATTAACCAAAATATAAAATGATCTAATCGGGTCTCTTATTGCCCTATCATAGAAGTTTCATAGGGTATTTTACTCGCCATTCCACGCGCTTTAAGATGCCGCCTAGCCCAGTACGCTATCTGAAATAGGAACGACGTAAATTGAACAAGTGTGATAGAATTTCGTTGAATTCTTAAATTAACCATAATATAAAATGATCAAATCGGGTCTCTGTCTGCCATACCCTAGAAGTTTAATAGTGCATTTTATTCGGCATTTCATGCGCTTTGAGATGCCGCTGAGCCCAATACGCTATCTGAAATATCAGCGACGTAAATTGAACAAATGTGATAGAATTTCGCTGAATTCTTATATTAACCGTAATATAAAATGATCTAATCGTGTCTCTGTTTGCCTTATCCTAGAAGTTTAGTATTGCATTTTACTCGCCATTTCATGCGCTTTGAGATGCCGCTTATCCAAATACGCTATCTGAAATAGGAGCGACGTAAATTGAACAAATGTGATAGAATTTCCCTGAATTCTTAAATTAACCATAATATAAAATGATCTAATCGGGTTTCTGTTCGCTCTAGCCGAGAAGTTTAATAGTGCATTTTACTCGCCATTTCATGCGCTTTGAGATGCCGCTTAGCCCAATACGCTATCTGAAATAGGAACGACGTAAATTGAACAAGTGTGATAGAATTTCGTTGAATTCTTAAATTAACAATAATATAAAATGATCTAATCGGGTCTCTGTTTGCCATACCCTAGAAGTTTAATAGTGCATTTTGCTCGCCATTTAATGCGCTTTGAGATGCCGCTTAGCCCAATACGCTATCTGAAATATCAGCGACGTAAATTGAACGAATGTGATAGAATACCGCTGAATTCTTATATTAACCTTAATGTAAAATGATCTAATCGGGTCTCTGTTCGCCCTACACTAGAAGTTTAATAGTGCATTTCTCTCGTCATTTCATGCGCTTTAAGATGCCGCTTACCCCTGTAACCTATCTGAAATAGGAGCGATGTAAATTGAACAAATGTGATAGAATTACGCTTAATTCTTATATTAACCGTAATATAAAATGATCTAATCGGGTCTCTGTTTGCCTTATCCTAGAAGTTTAGTATTGCATTTTACTCGCCATTTCATGCGCTTTGAGATGCCGCTTATCCAAATACGCTATCTGAAATAGGAGCGACGTAAATTGAACAAATGTGATAGAATTTCGCTGAATTCTTAAATTAAATATAATATAAAATGATCTAATCGGGTCACTGATTGCCCTATCATAGAAGTTTAATAGTGCATTTTACTCGCCATTCCACGCGCTTTAAGTTGCCGCCTAGCCCAGTACGCTATCTGAAATAGGAGCGACGTAAATTGAACGAATGTGATAGAATTTTGCTGAATTCTTAAATTAACCACAATATAAAATGATCTAATCGGGTCTCTGTTTGATCTACCCTAGAAGTTTAATTGTATATTTTACTCGCCAATTCATGCGCTTTGAGATGCAGCTTATCCCAATACGCTATCTGAAAAAGGAGCGACGTAAGTTGAACAAATGTAATAGAATTTTGCTGAATTCTTAAATTAACCATAATATAAAATGATCTAATCGGGTCTCTGTTTGCCCTACCGTAGAAGTTTAATAGTGCATTTTACTCGCCATTTCATGCGCTTTGAAATGCCGCTTAGCCCAATACGCTATCTGAAATAGGAGCGACGTAAATTGAACAAATGTGATAGAATTTCGCTGAATTCTTAAATTAACCATAACATAAAATGATCTAATCGAGTCTCTGCTTGCCCTACCCTAGAAGTTTAATAGTGCATTTTACTCCTAATTTCATGCGCTTTGAGCAGCCGCTTAGCCCAATACGCTATCTGAAATAGGAGCGACGTAAATTGAACAAATGTGATAGAATTTCGCTGAATTCATATATTAACCAAAATATAAAATGATCTAATCGGGTCTCTGATAGCCCTATCATAGAAGGCTAATAGTGCATTTTACTCGCTATTCCACGCGCTTTAAGATGCAGGCTAGCCCAGTAGGCTATCTGAAATAGGAGTGACGTAAATTCAACAAATGTGATAGAATTGCGCTTAATTCTTATATTAACCTTAATGTGAAATGATCTAATCGGGTCTCTGTTCGCCCTACTCTAGAAGTTTAATAGTGCACTTCACTCGCCATTTCATGCGCTTTGAGATGCCGCTTAGCCCAATACGCTACCTGAAATACGAGGGACGTAAATTGAACAAATGTGATAGAATTTCGCTGAATCCTTATATTAACCAAAATATAAAATGATCTAATCGGGTCTCTGATTGCCCTATCATAGAAGTTTAATAGGGCATTTTACTCGCCATTCCACGCGCTTTAAGATCACGCCTAGCCCAGTACGCTATCTGAAATAGGAGCGACGTAAATTGAGCAAATGTGATAGAATTTCGCTGAATCCTTATATTAACCAAAATATGAAATGATCTAATCGGGTCTCTTATTGCCCTATCATAGAAGTTTCATAGGGTATTTTACTCGCCATTCCACGCGCTTTAAGATGCCGCCTAGCCCAGTACGCTATCTGAAATAGGAACGACGTAAATTGAACAAGTGTGATAGAATTTCGTTGAATTCTTCAATTAACCATAATATAAAATGATCAAATCGGGTCTCTGTCTGCCATACCCTAGAAGTTTAATAGTGCATTTTATTCGGCATTTCATGCGCTTTGAGATGCCGCTGAGCCCAATACGCTATCTGAAATATCAGCGACGTAAATTGAACAAATGTGATAGAATTTCGCTGAATTCTTATATTAACCTTAATGTAAAATGATCTAATCGGGTCTCTGTTCGCCCTACCCTAGAAGTTAAATAGTGCATTTCTCTCGTAATTTCATGCGCTTTAAGATGCCGCTTACCCCTGTAACCTATCTGAAATAGGAGCGATGTAAATTGAACAAATGTGATAGAATTACGCTTAATTCTTATATTAACCCAAATATAAAATGATCTAATCGTGTCTCTGTTTGCCTTATCCTAGAAGTTTAGTATTGCATTTTACTCGCCATTTCATGCGCTTTGAGATGCCGCTTATCCAAATACGCTATCTGAAATAGGAGCGACGTAAATTGAACAAATGTGATAGAATTTCCCTGAATTCTTAAATTAACCATAATATAAAATGATCTAATCGGGTTTCTGTTCGCTCTAGCCGAGAAGTTTAATAGTGCATTTTACTCGCCATTTCATGCGCTTTGAGATGCCGCTTAGCCCAATACGCTATCTGAAATAGGAGCGACGTAAATTGAACAAATGTGATAGAATTTCCCTGAATTCTTAAATTAACCATAATATAAAATGATCTAATCGGGTTTCTGTTCGCCCTAGCCGAGAAGTTTAATAGTGCATTTTACTCGCCATTTCATGCGCTTTGAGATGCCGCTTAGCCCAATACGCTATCTGAAATAGGAGCGACGTAAATTGAACAAATGTGATAGAATTTCCCTGAAATCTTATATTAAACAAAATATAAAATGATCTAATCGGGTCCCTGATTGCCCTATCATAGAAGGTTAGTAGCGCATTTTACTCGCCATTTCATGCGCTTTGAGATGCCGCTTAGCCCAATACGCTATCTGAAATATGAGCGACGTAAATTGAACAAATGTGATAGAAATTCGCTGAATTCTTATATTAACCTTAATGTAAAATGATCTAATCGGGTCTCTGTTCGCTCTACTCTAGAAGTTTAATAGTGCACTTCACTCGCTATTCCACGCGCTTTAAGATGCCGGCTAGCCCAGTAGGCTATCTGAAATATGAGCGACGTAAATTGAACAAATGTGATAGAATTTCGCTGAATTCTTATATTAACCTTAATGTAAAATGATCTAATCGGGTCTCTGTTCGCCCTACCCTAGAAGTTTAATGGTGCATTTCACTCCTCATTTCATGCGCTTCGAGATGCCGCTTAGCCCAATAAGCTATCTGAAATATGAGCGACGTAAATTGAACAAATGTGATAGAATTTCGCTGAATTCTTATATTAACCTTAATGTAAAATGATCTAATCGGGTCTCTGTTCGCCCTACTCTAGAAGTTTAATAGTGCACTTCACTTGCCATTTCATGTGCTTTGAGATGCCGCCTAGCCCAGTACGCTATCTGAAATAGGAGCGACGTAAGTTTAACAAATGTGATAGAATTACGCTGAATTCTTATATTAACCGTAATATAAAATGATCTAATCGGGTCCCTGTTTGCCTTACCCTAAAAGTTTAATAGTGCATTTTACTCGCCATTTCATGCGCTTTGAGATGCCGCTTAGCCAAATACGCTATCTGAAATAGGAGCGACGTAAATTGAACAAGTGTGATAGAATTTCGTTGAATTCTTAAATTAACAATAATATAAAATGATCTAATCGGGTCTCTGTTTGCCATACACTAGAAGTTTAATAGTGCATTTTGCTCGCCATTTAATGCGCTTTGAGATGCCGCTTAGCCCAATACGCTATCTGAAATAGGAGCGACGTAAATTGAACAAATGTGATAGAAGTTCCCTGAATACTTATATTAACCTTAATGTGAAATGATCTAATCGGGTCTCTGTTTGCCCTAGCCTAGAAGTTTAATAGTGCATTTTATTCGACATTTCATGCGCTTTGAGATGCCGCTTAGCCCAATACGCTATCTGAAATAGGAGCGACGTAAATTGAACAAATGTGATAGAATTTCCCTGAATTCTTATATTAACCTTAATGTAAAATGATCTAATCGGGTCTCTGTTTGCCCTAGCCTAGAAGTTTAATAGAGCATTTAATTCGCTATTTCATGCGCTTTGAGATGCCGCTTAGCCCAATACGCTATCTGAAATAGGAGCGACGTAAATTGAACAAATGTGATAGAATTTCCCTGAAATCTTATATTAAACAAAGTATAAAATGATCTAATCGGGTCTCTGATTGCCCTATCATAGAAGGTTAGTAGCGCATTTTACACGCCATTTCATGCGCTGTGAGATGCCGCTTAGCCCAATACGCTATCTGAAATATGAGCGACGTAAATTGAACAAATGTGATAGAAATTCGCTGAATTCTTATATTAACCTTAATGTAAAATGATCTAATCGGGTCTCTGTTCGCCCTACTCTAGAAGTTTAATAGTGCATTTCACTCGCTATTCCACGCGCTTTAAGATGCAGGCTAGCCCAGTAGGCTATCTGAAATAGGAGTGACGTATATTCAACAAATGTGATAGAATTTCGCTGAATCCTTATATTAACCAAAATATAAAATGATATAATCGGGTCTCTGTCTGCCATACCCTAGAAGTTTAATAGTGCATTTTATTCGCCATTCCACGCGCTTTAAGATGCCGCCTAGCCCAGTACGCTATCTGAAATAGGAACGACGTAAATTGAACAAGTGTGATAGAATTTCGTTGAATTCTTAAATTAACCATAATATAAAATGATCAAATCGGGTCTCTGTCTGCCATACCCTAGAAGTTTAATAGTGCATTTTATTCGGCATTTCATGCGCTTTGAGATGCCGCTGAGCCCAATACGCTATCTGAAATATCAGCGACGTAAATTGAACAAATGTGATAGAATTTCGCTGAATTCTTATATTAACCGTAATATAAAATGATCTAATCGTGTCTCTGTTTGCCTTATCCTAGAAGTTTAGTATTGCATTTTACTCGCCATTTCATGCGCTTTGAGATGCCGCTTATCCAAATACGCTATCTGAAATAGGAGCGACGTAAATTGAACAAATGTGATAGAATTTCCCTGAATTCTTAAATTAACCATAATATAAAATGATCTAATCGGGTTTCTGTTCGCTCTAGCCGAGAAGTTTAATAGTGCATTTTACTCGCCATTTCATGCGCTTTGAGATGCCGCTTAGCCCAATACGCTATCTGAAATAGGAACGACGTAAATTGAACAAGTGTGATAGAATTTCGTTGAATTCTTAAATTAACAATAATATAAAATGATCTAATCTGGTCTCTGTTTGCCATACCCTAGAAGTTTAATAGTGCATTTTGCTCGCCATTTAATGCGCTTTGAGATGCCGCTTAGCCCAATACGCTATCTGAAATATCAGCGACGTAAATTGAACAAATGTGATAGAATACCGCTGAATTCTTATATTAACCTTAATGTAAAATGATCTAATCGGGTCTCTGTTCGCCCTACCCTAGAAGTTTAATAGTGCATTTCTCTCGTCATTTCATGCGCTTTAAGATGCCGCTTACCCCTGTAACCTATCTGAAATAGGAGCGATGTAAATTGAACAAATGTGATAGAATTACGCTTAATTCTTATATTAACCGTAATATAAAATGATCTAATCGGGTCTCTGTTTGCCTTATCCTAGAAGTTTAGTATTGCATTTTACTCGCCATTTCATGCGCTTTGAGATGCCGCTTATCCAAATACGCTATCTGAAATAGGAGCGACGTAAATTGAACAAATGTGATAGAATTTCGCTGAATTCTTAAATTAACTATAATATAAAATGATCTAATCGGGTCACTGATTGCCCTATCATAGAAGTTTAATAGTGCATTTTACTCGCCATTCCACGCGCTTTAAGTTGCCGCCTAGCCCAGTACGCTATCTGAAATAGGAGCGACGTAAATTGAACGAATGTGATAGAATTTTGCTGAATTCTTAAATTAACCACAATATAAAATGATCTAATCGGGTCTCTGTTTGATCTACCCTAGAAGTTTAATTGTATATTTTACTCGCCAATTCATGCGCTTTGAGATGCAGCTTATCCCAATACGCTATCTGAAAAAGGAGCGACGTAAGTTGAACAAATGTGATAGAATTTTGCTGAATTCTTAAATTAACCATAATATAAAATGATCTAATCGGGTCTCTGTTTGCCCTACCGTAGAAGTTTAATAGTGCATTTTACTCGCCATTTCATGCGCTTTGAAATGCCGCTTAGCCCAATACGCTGTCTGAAATAGGAGCGACGTAAATTGAACAAATGTGATAGAATTTCCCTGAATTCTTAAATTAACCATAATATAAAATGATCTAATCGGGTTTCTGTTCGCCCTAGCCGAGAAGTTTAATAGTGCATTTTACTCGCCATTTCATGCGCTTTGAGATGCCGCTTAGCCCAATACGCTATCTGAAATAGGAGCGACGTAAATTGAACAAGTGTGATAGAATTTCGTTGAATTCTTAAATTAACAATAATATAAAATGATCTAATCGGGTCTCTGTTTGCCATACCCTAGAAGTTTAATAGTGCATTTTGCTCGCCATTTAATGCGCTTTGAGATGCCGCTTAGCCCAATACGCTATCTGAAATAGGAGCGACGTAAATTGAACAAATGTGATAGAAGTTCCCTGAATTCTTAAATTAACCATAACATAAAATGATCTAATCGAGTCTCTGCTTGCCCTACCCTAGAAGTTTAATAGTGCATTTTACTCCTAATTTCATGCGCTTTGAGAAGCCGCTTAGCCCAATACGCTATCTGAAATAGGAGCGACGTAAATTGAACAAATGTGATAGAATTTCGCTGAATTCTTATATTAACCAAAATATAAAATGATCTAATCGGGTCTCTGATAGCCCTATCATAGAAGGCTAATAGTGCATTTTACTCGCTATTCCACGCGCTTTAAGATGCAGGCTAGCCCAGTAGGCTATCTGAAATAGGAGTGACGTAAATTCAACAAATGTGATAGAATTGCGCTTAATTCTTATATTAACCTTAATGTGAAATGATCTAATCGGGTCTCTGTTCGCCCTACTCTAGAAGTTTAATAGTGCACTTCACTCGCCATTTCATGCGCTTTGAGATGCCGCTTAGCCCAATACGCTACCTGAAATACGAGGGACGTAAATTGAACAAATGTGATAGAATTTCGCTGAATCCTTATATTAACCAAAATATAAAATGATCTAATCGGGTCTCTGATTGCCCTATCATAGAAGTTTAATAGGGCATTTTACTCGCCATTCCACGCGCTTTAAGATGACGCCTAGCCCAGTACGCTATCTGAAATAGGAGCGACGTAAATTGAGCAAATGTGATAGAATTTCGCTGAATCCTTATATTAACCAAAATATGAAATGATCTAATCGGGTCTCTTATTGCCCTATCATAGAAGTTTCATAGGGTATTTTACTCGCCATTCCACGCGCTTTAAGATGCCGCCTAGCCCAGTACGCTATCTGAAATAGGAACGACGTAAATTGAACAAGTGTGATAGAATTTCGTTGAATTCTTCAATTAACCATAATATAAAATGATCAAATCGGGTCTCTGTCTGCCATACCCTAGAAGTTTAATAGTGCATTTTATTCGCCATTTCATGCGCTTTGAGATGCCGCTGAGCCCAATACGCTATCTGAAATATCAGCGACGTAAATTGAACAAATGTGATAGAATTTCGCTGAATTCTTATATTAACCTTAATGTAAAATGATCTAATCGGGTCTCTGTTCGCCCTACCCTAGAAGTTTAATAGTGCATTTCTCTCATCATTTCATGCGCTTTAAGATGCCGCTTACCCCTGTAACCTATCTGAAATAGGAGCGATGTAAATTGAACAAATGTGATAGAATTACGCTTAATTCTTATATTAACCGTAATATAAAATGATCTAATCGTGTCTCTGTTTGCCTTATCCTAGAAGTTTAGTATTGCATTTTACTCGCCATTTCATGCGCTTTGAGATGCCGCTTATCCAAATACGCTATCTGAAATAGGAGCGACGTAAATTGAACAAATGTGATAGAATTTCGCTGAATTCTTAAATTAACTATAATATAAAATGCATCTAATCGGGTCACTGATTGCCCTATCATAGAAGTTTAATAGTGCATTTTACTCGCCATTCCACGCGCTTTAAGTTGCCGCCTAGCCCAGTACGCTATCTGAAATAGGAGCGACGTAAATTGAACGAATGTGATAGAATTTTGCTGAATTCTTAAATTAACCACAATATAAAATGATCTAATCGGGTCTCTGTTTGATCTACCCTAGAAGTTTAATTGTATATTTTACACGCCAATTCATGCGCTTTGAGATGCCGCTTATCCCAATACGCTATCTGAAATAGGAGCGACGTAAATTGAACAAATGTGATATAATTTTGCTGAATTCTTAAATTAACCATAATATAAAATAATCTAATCGGGTCTCTGATTGCCCTATCATAGAAGTTTAATAGTGCATTTTACTCGCCATTTCATGCGCTTTGAAATGCCGCTTAGCCCAATACGCTATCTGAAATAGGAGCGACGTAAATTGAACAAGTGTGATAGAATTTCGTTGAATTCTTAAATTAACTATAATATAAAATGATCTAATCGGGTCTCTGTTTGCCATACCCTAGAAGTTTAATAGTGCATTTTGCTCGCCATTTAATGCGCTTTGAGATGCCGCTTAGCCCAATACGCTATCTGAAATAGGAGCGACGTAAATTGAACAAATGTGATAGAAGTTCGCTGAATTCTTATATTAACCTTAATGTAAAATGATCTAATCGGGTCTCTGTTTGCCCTAGCCTAGAAGTTTAATAGTGCATTTTATTCGACATTTCATGCGCTTTGAGATGCCGCTTAGCCCAATACGCTATCTGAAATATGAGCGACGTAAATTGAACAAATGTGATAGAAATTCGCTGAATTCTTATATTAACCTTAATGTAAAATGATCTAATCGGGTCTCTGTTCGCCCTACTCTAGAAGTTTAATAGTGCATTTCACTCGCTATTCCACGTGCTTTAAGATGCCGGCTAGCCCAGTAGGCTATCTGAAATATGAGCGACGTAAATTGAACAAATGTGATAGAATTTCGCTGAATTCTTATATTAACCTTAATGTAAAATGATCTAATCGGGTTTCTGTTCGCCCTACCCTAGAAGTTTAATGGTGCATTTCACTCCTCATATCATGCGCTTTGAGATGCCGCTTACCCCTGTAACCTATCTGAAATAGGAGCGATGTAAATTGAACAAATGTGATAGAATTACGCTTAATTCTTATATTAACCGTAATATAAAATGATCTAATCGTGTCTCTGTTTGCCTTATCCTAGAAGTTTAGTATTGCATTTTACTCGCCATTTCATGCGCTTTGAGATGCCGCTTATCCAAATACGCTATCTGAAATAGGAGCGACGTAAATTGAACAAATGTGATAGAATTTCGCTGAATTCTTAAATTAACTATAATATAAAATGCATCTAATCGGGTCACTGATTGCCCTATCATAGAAGTTTAATAGTGCATTTTACTCGCCATTCCACGCGCTTTAAGTTGCCGCCTAGCCCAGTACGCTATCTGAAATAGGAGCGACGTAAATTGAACGAATGTGATAGAATTTTGCTGAATTCTTAAATTAACCACAATATAAAATGATCTAATCGGGTCTCTGTTTGATCTACCCTAGAAGTTTAATTGTATATTTTACACGCCAATTCATGCGCTTTGAGATGCCGCTTATCCCAATACGCTATCTGAAATAGGAGCGACGTAAGTTGAACAAATGTGATAGAATTTTGCTGAATTCTTAAATTAACCATAATATAAAATAATCTAATCGGGTCTCTGATTGCCCTATCATAGAAGTTTAATAGTGCATTTTACTCGCCATTTCATGCGCTTTGAAATGCCGCTTAGCCCAATACGCTATCTGAAATAGGAGCGACGTAAATTGAACAAGTGTGATAGAATTTCGTTGAATTCTTAAATTAACCATAATATAAAATGATCTAATCGGGTCTCTGTTTGCCATACCCTAGAAGTTTAATAGTGCATTTTGCTCGCCATTTAATGCGCTTTGAGATGCCGCTTAGCCCAATACGCTATCTGAAATAGGAGCGACGTAAATTGAACAAATGTGATAGAAGTTCCCTGAATTCTTATATTAACCTTAATGTAAAATGATCTAATCGGGTCTCTGTTTGCCCTAGCCTAGAAGTTTAATAGTGCATTTTATTCGACATTTCATGCGCTTTGAGATGCCGCTTAGCCCAATACGCTATCTGAAATATGAGCGACGTAGATTGAACAAATGTGATAGAAATTCGCTGAATTCTTATATTAACCTTAATGTAAAATGATCTAATCGGGTCTCTGTTCGCCCTACTCTAGAAGTTTAATAGTGCATTTCACTCGCTATTCCACGTGCTTTAAGATGCCGGCTAGCCCAGTAGGCTATCTGAAATATGAGCGACGTAAATTGAACAAATGTGATAGAATTTCGCTGAATTCTTATATTAACCTTAATGTAAAATGATCTAATCGGGTTTCTGTTCGCCCTACCCTAGAAGTTTAATGGTGCATTTCACTCCTCATATCATGCGCTTTGAGATGCCGCTTAGCCCAATAAGCTATCTGAAATAGGAGCGACGTAAATTGATCAAATGTGATAGAATTTCCCTGAATTCTTATATTAACCCAAATATAAAATGATCTAATCGGGTCCCTGATTACCCTATCATCGAAGTTAAATAGTGAATTTCACTCGCCATTCCACGCGCTTTAAGATGCCGCCTAGCCCAGTACGCTATCTGAAATAGGAGCGACGTAAATTGAACAATCGTGATAGGATTTCGCTGAATTCTTATATTAACCAAAATATAAAATGATCTAATCGGGTCTCTGATTGCCCTATCATAGAAGGCTATTAGTGCATTTTACTCGCTATTCCACGCGCTTTAAGATGCAGGCTAGCCCAGTAGGCTATCTGAAATAGGAGTGACGTAAATTCAACAAATGTGATAGAATTACGCTTAATTCTTATATTAACCTTAATGTAAAATGATCTAATCGGGTCTCTGTTCGCCCTACTCTAGAAGTTTAATAGTGCACTTCACTCGACATTTCATGCGCTTTGAGATGCCGCTTAGCCCAATACGCTACCTGAAATAGGAGCGACGTAAATTGAACAAATGTGATAGAATTTCGCTGAATCCTTATATTAACCAAAATATAAAATGATCTAATCGGGTCTCTGATTGCCCTATCATAGAAGTTTAATAGTGCATTTTACTCGCCATTCCACGCGCTTTAAGATGACGCCCAGCCCAGTACGCTATCTGAAATAGGAGCGACGTAAATTGAACAAATGTGATAGAATTTCGCTGAATCCTTATATTAACCAAAATATAAAATGTTCTAATCGGGACTCTTATTGCCCTATCATAGAAGTTTCATAGGGTATTTTACTCGCCATTCCACGCGCTTTAAGATGCCGTCTAGCCCAGTACGCTATCTGAAATAGGAACGACGTAAATTGAACAAGTGTGATAGAATTTCGTTGAATTCTTAAATTAACCATTATATAAAATGATCAAATCGGGTCTCTGTCTGCCATACCCTAGAAGTTTAATAGTGCATTTTATTCGCCATTTCATGCGCTTTGAGATGCCGCTGAGCCCAATACGCTATCTGAAATATCAGCGACGTAAATTGAACAAATGTGATAGAATTTCGCTGCATTCATATGTTAACCTTAATGTAAAATGATCTAATCGGGTCTCTGTTCGCCCTACCCTAGAAGTTTAATAGTGCATTTCTCTCGTCATTTCATGCGCTTTAAGATGCCGCTTACCCCTGTAACCTATCTGAAATAGGAGCGATGTAAATTGAACAAATGTGATAGAATTACGCTTAATTCTTATATTAACCGTAATATAAAATGATCTAATCGGGGTCTCTGTTTGCCTTATCCTAGAAGTTTAGTATTGCATTTTACTCGCCATTTCATGCGCTTTGAGATGCCGCTTATCCAAATACGCTATCTGAAATAGGAGCGACGTAAATTGAACAAATGTGATAGAATTTCGCTGAATTCTTAAATTAACTATAATATAAAATGATCTAATCGGGTCACGGATTGCCCTATCATAGAAGTTTAATAGTGCATTTTACTCGCCATTCCACGCGCTTTAAGTTGCCGCCTAGCCCAGTACGCTATCTGAAATAGGAGCGACGTAAATTGAACGAATGTGATAGAATTTTGCTGAATTCTTAAATTAACCACAATATAAAATGATCTAATCGGGTCTCTGTTTGATCTACCCTAGAAGTTTAATTGTATATTTTACTCGCCAATTCATGCGCTTTGAGATGCAGCTTATCCCAATACGCTATCTGAAAAAGGAGCGACGTAAGTTGAACAAATGTGATAGAATTTTGCTGAATTCTTAAATTAACCATAATATAAAATGATCTAATCGGGTCTCTGTTTGCCCTACCGTAGAAGTTTAATAGTGCATTTTACTCGCCATTTCATGCGCTTTGAAATGCCGCTTAGCCCAATACGCTATCTGAAATAGGAGCGACGTAAATTGAACAAATGTGATAGAATTTCGCTGAATTCTTAAATTAACCATAACATAAAATGATCTAATCGAGTCTCTGCTTGCCCTACCCTAGAAGTTTAATAGTGCATTTTACTCCGAATTTCATGCGCTTTGAGAAGCCGCTTAGCCCAATACGCTATCTGAAATAGGAGCGACGTAAATTGAACAAATGTGATAGAATTTTGCTGAATTCTTAAATTAACCATAATATAAAATGATCTAATCGGGTATCTGTTTGCCCTACCGTAGAAGTTTAATAGTGCATTTTACTCGCCATTTCATGCGCTTTGAAATGCCGCTTAGCCCAATACGCTATCTGAAATAGGAGCGACGTAAATTGAACAAATGTGATAGAATATCGCTGAATTCTTAAATTAACCATAGTATAAAATGATCTAATTGGGTCTCTGTTTGTCGTACCCTAGAAGTTTAATAGTGCATTTTACTCGCCATTTCATGCGCATTGAGATGCCGCTTAGCCCAATACGCTATCTGAAATAGGAGCGACGTAAATTGAACAAATGTGATAGAATTTTGCTGAATTCTTAAATTAACCATAATATAAAATGATCTAATCGGGTATCTGTTTGCCCTACCGTAGAAGTTTAATAGTGCATTTTACTCGCCATTTCATGCGCTTTGAAATGCCGCTTAGCCCAATACGCTATCTGAAATAGGAACGACGTAAATTGAACAAATGTGATAGAATATCGCTGAATTCTTAAATTAACCATAGTATAAAATGATCTAATTGGGTCTCTGTTTGTCGTACCCTAGAAGTTTAATAGTGCATTTTACTCGCCATTTCATGCGCATTGAGATGCCGCTTAGCCCAATACGCTATCTGAAATAAGAGCGACGTAAATTGAACAAATGTGATAGAATTTCCCTGAATTCTTATATTAACCCAAATATAAAATGATCTAATCGGGTCCCTGATTGCCCTATCATCGAAGTTAAATAGTGAATTTCACTCGCCATTCCACGCGCTTTAAGATGCCGCCTAGCCCAGTACGCTATCTGAAATAGGAGCGACGTAAATTGAACAATCGTGATAGGATTTCGCTGAATTCATATATTAACCAAAATATAAAATGATCTAATCGGGTCTCTGATTGCCCTATCATAGAAGGCTAATAGTGCATTTTACTCGCTATTCCACGCGCTTTAAGATGCAGGCTAGCCCAGTAGGCTATCTGAAATAGGAGTGACGTAAATTCAACAAATGTGATAGAATTGCGCATAATTCTTATATTAACCTTAATGTGAAATGATCTAATCGGGTCTCTGTTCGCCCTACTCTAGAAGTTTAATAGTGCACTTCACTCGCCATTTCATGCGCTTTGAGATGCCGCTTAGCCCAATACGCTACCTGAAATACGAGGGACGTAAATTGAACAAATGTGATAGAATTTCGCTGAATCCTTATATTAACCAAAATATAAAATGATCTAATCGGGTCTCTGATTGCCCTATCATAGAAGTTTAATAGGGCATTTTACTCGCCATTCCACGCGCTTTAAGATGACGCCTAGCCCAGTACGCTATCTGAAATAGGAGCGACGTAAATTGAGCAAATGTGATAGAATTTCGCTGAATCCTTATATTAACCAAAATATGAAATGATCTAATCGGGTCTCTTATTGCCCTATCATAGAAGTTTCATAGGGTATTTTACTCGCCATTCCACGCGCTTTAAGATGCCGCCTAGCCCAGTACGCTATCTGAAATAGGAACGACGTAAATTGAACAAGTGTGATAGAATTTCGTTGAATTCTTCAATTAACCATAATATAAAATGATCAAATCGGGTCTCTGTCTGCCATACCCTAGAAGTTTAATAGTGCATTTTATTCGGCATTTCATGCGCTTTGAGATGCCGCTGAGCCCAATACGCTATCTGAAATATCAGCGACGTAAATTGAACAAATGTGATAGAATTTCGCTGAATTCTTATATTAACCTTAATGTAAAATGATCTAATCGGGTCTCTGTTCGCCCTACCCTAGAAGTTTAATGGTGCATTTCACTCCTCATTTCATGCGCTTTGAGATGCCGCTTAGCCCAATAAGCTATCTGAAATAGGAGCGACGTAAATTGAACAAATGTGATAGAATTTCCCTGAATTCTTATATTAACCCAAATATAAAATGATCTAATCGGGTCCCTGATTGCCCTATCATCGAAGTTAAATAGTGAATTTCACTCGCCATTCCACGCGCTTTAAGATGCCGCCTAGCCCAGTACGCTATCTGAAATAGGAGCGACGTAAATTGAACAATCGTGATAGGATTTCGCTGAATTCTTATATTAACCAAAATATAAAATGATCTAATCGGGTCTCTGATTGCCCTATCATAGAAGGCTAATAGTGCATTTTACTCGCTATTCCAGACGCTTTAAGATGCAGGCTAGCCCAGTAGGCTATCTGAAATAGGAGTGACGTAAATTCAACAAATGTGATAGAATTACGCTTAATTCTTATATTAACCTTAATGTAAAATGATCTAATCGGGTCTCTGTTCGCCCTACTCTAGAAGTTTAATAGTGCACTTCACTTGCCATTTCATGTGCTTTGAGATGCCGCCTAGCCCAGTACGCTATCTGAAATAGGAGCGACGTAAGTTTAACAAATGTGATAGAATTACGCTGAATTCTTATATTAACCGTAATATAAAATGATCTAATCGGGTCCCTGTTTGCCTTACCCTAGAAGTTTAATAGTGCATTTTACTCGCCATTTCATGCGCTTTGAGATGCCGCTTAGCCCAATACGCTATCTGAAATAGGAGCGACGTAAATTGAACAAATGTGATAGAATTTCCCTGAATTCTTATATTAACCTTAATGTAAAATGATCTAATCGGGTCTCTGTTTGCCCTAGCCTAGAAGTTTAATAGAGCATTTAATTCGCTATTTCATGCGCTTTGAGATGCCGCTTAGCCCAATACGCTATCTGAAATACGAGCGACGTAAATTGAACAAATGTGATAGAATTTCCCTGAAATCTTATATTAAACAAAGTATAAAATGATCTAATCGGGTCTCTGATTGCCCTATCATAGAAGGTTAGTAGCGCATTTTACACGCCATTTCATGCGCTGTGAGATGCCGCTTAGCCCAATACGCTATCTGAAATATGAGCGACGTAAATGGAACAAATGTGATAGAAATTCGCTGAATTCTTATATTAACCTTAATGTAAAATGATCTAATCGGGTCTCTGTTCGCCCTACTCTAGAAGTTTAATAGTGCACTTCACTCGCCATTTCATGCGCTTTGAGATGCCGCTTAGCCCAATACGCTACCTGAAATACGAGGGACGTAAATTGAACAAATGTGATAGAATTTCGCTGAATTCTTATATTAACCTTAATGTAAAATGATCTAATCGGGTCTCTGTTCGCCCTACCCTAGAAGTTAAATAGTGCATTTCTCTCGTCATTTCATGCGCTTTAAGATGCCGCTTACCCCTGTAACCTATCTGAAATACGAGCGATGTAAATTGAACGAATGTGATAGAATTTTGCTGAATTCTTAAATTAACCACAATATAAAATGATCTAATCGGGTCTCTGTTTGATCTACCCTAGAAGTTTAATTGTATATTTTACACGCCAATTCATTCGCTTTGAGATGCCGCTTATCCCAATACGCTATCTGAAATAGGAGCGACGTAAGTTGAACAAATGTGATAGAATTTTGCTGAATTCTTAAATTAACCATAATATAAAATGATCTAATCGGGTCTCTGATTGCCCTATCATAGAAGTTTAATAGTGCATTTTACTCGCCATTTCATGCGCTTTGAAATGCCGCTTAGCCCAATACGCTATCAGAAATAGGAGCGACGTAAATTGAACAAATGTGATAGAATTTCCCTGAATTCTTAAATTAACCATAATATAAAATGATCTAATCGGGTTTCTGTTCGCCCTAGCCGAGAAGTTTAATAGTGCATTTTACTCGCCATTTCATGCGCTTTGAGGTGCCGCTTAGCCCAATACGCTATCTGAAATAGGAGCGACGTAAATTGAACAAGTGTGATAGAATTTCGTTGAATTCTTAAATTAACAATAATATAAAATGATCTAATCGGGTCTCTGTTTGCCATACCCTAGAAGTTTAATAGTGCATTTTGCTCGCCATTTAATGCGCTTTGAGATGCCGCTTAGCCCAATACGCTATCTGAAATAGGAGCGACGTAAATTGAACAAATGTGATAGAAGTTCCCTGAATTCTTATATTAACCTTAATGTAAAATGATCTAACCGGGTCTCTGTTCGCCCTACTCTAGAAGTTTAATAGTGCACTTCACTCGACATTTCATGCGCTTTGAGATGCCGCTTAGCCCAATACGCTACCTGAAATAGGAGCGACGTAAATTGAACAAATGTGATAGAATTTCGCTGAATCCTTATATTAACCAAAATATAAAATGATCTAATCGGGTCTCTGATTGCCCTATCATAGAAGTTTAATAGTGCATTTTACTCGCCATTCCACGCGCTTTAAGATGACGCCCAGCCCAGTACGCTATCTGAAATAGGAGCGACGTAAATTGAACAAATGTGATAGAATTTCGCTGAATCCTTATATTAACCAAAATATAAAATGATCTAATCGGGACTCTTATTGCCCTATCATAGATGTCTCATAGGGTATTTTACTCGCCATTCCACGCGCTTTGATGCCGTCTAGCCCAGTACGCTATCTGAAATTGGAACGACGTAAATTGAACAAGTGTGATAGAATTTCGTTGAATTCTTAAATTAACCATTATATAAAATGATCAAATCGGGTCTCTGTCTGCCATACCCTAGAAGTTTAATAGTGCATTTTATTCGGCATTTCATGCGCTTTGAGATGCCGCTGAGCCCAATACGCTATCTGAAATATCAGCGACGTAAATTGAACAAATGTGATAGAATTTCGCTGAATTCTTATATTAACCTTAATGTAAAATGATCTAATCGGGTCTCTGTTCGCCCTACCCTAGAAGTTTAATAGTGCATTTCTCTCGTCATTTCATGCGCTTTAAGATGCCGGTTACCCCTGTAACCTATCTGAAATAGGAGCGATGTAAATTGAACAAATGTGATAGAATTACGCTTAATTCTTATATTAACCGTAATATAAAATGATCTAATCGGGTCTCTGTTTGCCTTATCCTAGAAGTTTAGTATTGCATTTTACTCGCCATTTCATGCGCTTTGAGATGCCGCTTATCCAAATACGCTATCTGAAATAGGAGCGACGTAAATTGAACAAATGTGATAGAATTTCGCTGAATTCTTAAATTAACTATAATATAAAATGATCTAATCGGGTCACTGATTGCCCTATCATAGAAGTTTAATAGTGCATTTTACTCGCCATTCCACGCGCTTTAAGTTTCCGCCTAGCCCAGTACGCTATCTGAAATAGGAGCGACGTAAATTGAACAATCGTGATAGGATTTCGCTGAATTCTTATATTAACCAAAATATAAAATGATCTAATCGGGTCTCTGATTGCCCTATCATAGAAGGCTATTAGTGCATTTTACTCGCTATTCCACGCGCTTTAAGATGCAGGCTAGCCCAGTAGGCTATCTGAAATAGGAGTGACGTAAATTCAACAAATGTGATAGAATTACGCTTAATTCTTATATTAACCTTAATGTAAAATGATCTAATCGGGTCTCTGTTCGCCCTACTCTAGAAGTTTAATAGTGCACTTCACTCGACATTTCATGCGCTTTGAGATGCCGCTTAGCCCAATACGCTACCTGAAATAGGAGCGACGTAAATTGAACAAATGTGATAGAATTTCGCTGAATCCTTATATTAACCAAAATATAAAATGATCTAATCGGGTCTCTGATTGCCCTATCATAGAAGTTTAATAGTGCATTTTACTCGCCATTCCACGCGCTTTAAGATGACGCCCAGCCCAGTACGCTATCTGAATAGGAGCGACGTAAATTGAACAAATGTGATAGAATTTCGCTGAATCCTTATATTAACCAAATATAAAATGTTCTAATCGGGACTCTTATTGCCCTATCATAGAAGTTTCATAGGGTATTTTACTCGCCATTCCACGCGCTTTAAGATGCCGTCTAGCCCAGTACGCTATCTGAAATAGGAACGACGTAAATTGAACAAGTGTGATAGAATTTCGTTGAATTCTTAAATTAACCATTATATAAAATGATCAAATCGGGTCTCTGTCTGCCATACCCTAGAAGTTTAATAGTGCATTTTATTCGCCATTTCATGCGCTTTGAGATGCCGCTGAGCCCAATACGCTATCTGAAATATCAGCGACGTAAATTGAACAAATGTGATAGAATTTCGCTGCATTCATATGTTAACCTTAATGTAAAATGATCTAATCGGGTCTCTGTTCGCCCTACCCTAGAAGTTTAATAGTGCATTTCTCTCGTCATTTCATGCGCTTTAAGATGCCGCTTACCCCTGTAACCTATCTGAAATAGGAGCGATGTAAATTGAACAAATGTGATAGAATTACGCTTAATTCTTATATTAACCGTAATATAAAATGATCTAATCGGGTCTCTGTTTGCCTTATCCTAGAAGTTTAGTATTGCATTTTACTCGCCATTTCATGCGCTTTGAGATGCCGCTTATCCAAATACGCTATCTGAAATAGGAGCGACGTAAATTGAACAAATGTGATAGAATTTCGCTGAATTCTTAAATTAACTATAATATAAAATGATCTAATCGGGTCACGGATTGCCCTATCATAGAAGTTTAATAGTGCATTTTACTCGCCATTCCACGCGCTTTAAGTTGCCGCCTAGCCCAGTACGCTATCTGAAATAGGAGCGACGTAAATGAACGAATGTGATAGAATTTTGCTGAATTCTTAAATTAACCACAATATAAAATGATCTAATCGGGTCTCTGTTTGATCTACCCTAGAAGTTTAATTGTATATTTTACTCGCCAATTCATGCGCTTTGAGATGCAGCTTATCCCAATACGCTATCTGAAAAAGGAGCGACGTAAGTTGAACAAATGTGATAGAATTTTGCTGAATTCTTAAATTAACCATAATATAAAATGATCTAATCGGGTCTCTGTTTGCCCTACCCTAGAAGTTTAATAGTGCATTTTACTCGCCATTTCATGCGCTTTGAAATGCCGCTTAGCCCAATACGCTATCTGAAATAGGAGCGACGTAAATTGAACAAATGTGATAGAATTTCGCTGAATTCTTAAATTAACCATAACATAAAATGATCTAATCGAGTCTCTGCTTGCCCTACCCTAGAAGTTTAATAGTGCATTTTACTCCGAATTTCATGCGCTTTGAGAAGCCGCTTAGCCCAATACGCTATCTGAAATAGGAGCGACGTAAATTGAACAAATGTGATAGAATTTTGCTGAATTCTTAAATTAACCATAATATAAAATGATCTAATCGGGTATCTGTTTGCCCTACCGTAGAAGTTTAATAGTGCATTTTACTCGCCATTTCATGCGCTTTGAAATGCCGCTTAGCCCAATACGCTATCTGAAATAGGAGCGACGTAAATTGAACAAATGTGATAGAATATCGCTGAATTCTTAAATTAACCATAGTATAAAATGATCTAATTGGGTCTCTGTTTGTCGTACCCTAGAAGTTTAATAGTGCATTTTACTCGCCATTTCATGCGCATTGAGAAGCCGCTTAGCCCAATACGCTATCTGAAATAGGAGCGACGTAAATTGAACAAATGTGATAGAATTTTGCTGAATTCTTAAATTAACCATAATATAAAATGATCTAATCGGGTATCTGTTTGCCCTACCGTAGAAGTTTAATAGTGCATTTTACTCGCCATTTCATGCGCTTTGAAATGCCGCTTAGCCCAATACGCTATCTGAAATAGGAACGACGTAAATTGAACAAATGTGATAGAATATCGCTGAATTCTTAAATTAACCATAGTATAAAATGATCTAATTGGGTCTCTGTTTGTCGTACCCTAGAAGTTTAATAGTGCATTTTACTCGCCATTTCATGCGCATTGAGATGCCGCTTAGCCCAATACGCTATCTGAAATAAGAGCGACGTAAATTGAACAAATGTGATAGAATTTCCCTGAATTCTTATATTATCCTTAATGTAAAATGAACTAATCGGGTCTCCGTTCGCCTTACCCTAGAAGTTTAATAGTGCATTTCACTCGCTATTCCACGCGCTTTAAGATGCCGCCTAGCCCAGTAGGCTATCTGAAATATGAGCGACGTAAATTGAACAAATGTGATAGAATTACGCTGAATTGTTATATTAACCGTAATATAAAATGATCTAATCGGGTCCCTGTTTGCCTTACCCTAGAAGTTTAATAGTGCATTTTACTCGCCATTTCATGCGCTTTGAGACGCCGCTTAGCCCAATACGCTATCTGAAATAGGAGCGACGTAAATTGAACAAGTGTGATAGAATTTCGTTGAATTCTTAAATTAACAATAATATAAAATGATCTAATCGGGTCTCTGTTTGCCATACCCTAGAAGTTTAATAGTGAATTTTGCTCGCCATTTCATGCGCTTTGAGATGCCGCATAGCCCAATACGCTATCTGAAATAGGAGCGACGTAAATTGAACAAATGTGATAGAATTTCGCTGAATCCTTATATTAACCAAAATATAAAGTGATCTAATCGGGTCTCTGATTGCCCTATCATCGAAGTTTAATAGTGCATTTCACTCGCCATTCCACGCGCTTTAAGATGCCGCCTAGTCCAGTACGCTATCTGCAATAGGAACGACGTAAATTGAACAAACGTGATAGAATTCTGCTGAATTCTTAAATTAACCATAATATAAAATGATCTAATCGGGTCCCTGTTTGCCTTACCCTAGAAGTTTAATAGTGCATTGTACTCGCCATTTCATGCGTTTTGAGATGCCGTTTATCCCAATACGCTATCTGAAATAGGAGCGACGTAAATTGAACAAGTGTGATAGAATTTCGTTGAATTCTTAAATTAACCATAATATAAAATGATCTCATCGGGTCTCTGTTCGCCCTACCCTAGAAGTTTAATAGTGCATTTCACTCGCTATTTCATGCGCTTTGAGATGCCGCCTAGCCCAGTACGCTATCTGAAATAGGAACGACGTAAATTGAACAAATGTGATAGGATTTTGCTTAATGATTAAATTAACCATAATATAAAATGATCTAATCGGGTCTCTGTTTGCCCTACCCTAGAAGTTTAATAGTGCATTTTGATCGCCATTTCATGCGCTTTGAGATGCCGCTTAGCCCAATACGCTATCTGAAATAGGAGCGACGTAAATTGAACAAATGGGATAGAATTTCCCTGAATTCTTATATTAACCTTAATGTAAAATGTTCTAATCGGGTCTCTGTTCGCCCTACCCTAGAAGTTTAATAGTGCATTTCACTCGTCATTTCATGCGCTTTCAGATGCCGCTTAGCCCAATACGCTATCTGAAATAGGAGCGACGTAAATTGAACAAATGAGATAGAATTTCGCTGAATTCTTATATTAGCCGTAATATAAAATGATCTAATCGGGTCTCTGTTCGCCCTAGCCTAGAAGTTTAATAGTGGATTTTACTCGCCATTCCACGCGCTTTAAGATGCCGCCTAGCCCAGTACGCTACCTGAAATAGGAGCGACCTGAATTGAACAAATGTGATAGAATTTTGCTGAATTCTTAAATTAACCGTAATATAAAATGATCTAATCGGGTCTCTGCTTGCCCTACCCTAGAAGTTTAATAGTGGATTTTGCTCGCCATTTCATGCGCTTTGAGATGCCGCTTAGCCCAATAGGCTATCTGAAATAGGAGCGACGTAAATTGAACAAATGTGATAGAATTTCCCTGAATTCTTATATTATCCTTAATGTAAAATGAACTAATCGGGTCTCCGTTCGCCCTACCCTAGAAGTTTAATAGTGCATTTCACTCGCTATTCCACGCGCTTTAAGATGCCGCCTAGCCCAGTAGGCTATCTGAAATATGAGCGACGTAAATTGAACAAATGTGATAGAATTACGCTGAATTCTTATATTAACCGTAATATAAAATGATCTAATCGGGTCCCTGTTTGCCTTACCCTAGAAGTTTAATAGTGCATTTTACTCGCCATTTCATGCGCTTTGAGACGCCGCTTAGCCCAATACGCTATCTGAAATAGGAGCGACGTAAATTGAACAAGTGTGATAGAATTTCGTTGAATTCTTAAATTAACAATAATATAAAATGATCTAATCGGGTTTCCGTTTGCCATACCCTAGAAGTTTAATAGTGAATTTTGCTCGCCATTTCATGCGCTTTGAGATGCCGCATAGCCCAATACGCTATCTGAAATAGGAGCGACGTAAATTGAACAAATGTGATAGAATTTCGCTGAATCCTTGTATTAACCAAAATATAAAATGATCTAATCGGGTCTCTGATTGCCCTATCATCGAAGTTTAATAGTGCATTTCACTCGCCATTCCACGCGCTTTAAGATGCCGCCTAGATCAGTACGCTATCTGAAATAGGAACGACGTAAATTGAACAAATGAGATAGAATTTTGCTGAATTCTTACATTAATCATAATATAAAATGATCTAATCGGCTCTCTGTTTGCCATACCCTAGAAGTTTAATAGTGCATTTTACTCGCCATTTCGTGCGCTTTGAGGTGCCGCTTAGCCCAATACGCTATCTGAAATATGAGCGACGTAAATTGAACAAATGTGATAGAATTTCCCCGAATCCTTTTATTAACCATAATGTAGAATGATCTAATCGGGTCTCTGTTCGCCCTAGCCTATAAGTCTAATAGTGCATTTTGTTCGCCATTTCATGCGCTTTGAGATGCCGCTTAGCCCAATACGCTATCTGAAATGGGAGCGACGTAAATTGAACAAATGTGATAGAATTTCGCTGAATTCTTATAATAACCAAATTATAAAATGATCTAATCGGGTCTCTGATTGCCCTATCATAGAAGTTTAATAGTGCATTTTACTCGCCCTTTCTTGCGCTTTGAGATGCCGCTTAGCACGATACGCTATCTGGAATAGGAGCGACGTAAATTGAACAAATGTGATAGGATTTCCCTGAATTCTTAAATTAACATTAATGTAAAATGATCTAATCGGGTCTCTGTTCGCCCTACCCTCGAAGTTTAATATTGCATTGCGCTCGTCATTTCATGCGCTTTGAGATGCCGCTTAGCCCTATACGCTATCTGAAATAGGAGCGACGTAAATTGAACAAATGTGATAGAATTACGCTGCATTCTTATATTAACCGTAATATAAAATGATCTAATCGGGTCTCTCTTTGCCTTACCCTAGAAGTTTAATAGTGCATTTCGCTCGTCATTTCATGCGCTTTGAGATGCCGCTTAGCCCACTACGCTATCTGAAATAGGAGAGACATAAATTGAACAAATGTGATAGAATTTCGCTGAATGATTTTATTAACCGTAATGTAAAATGATCTAATCGGGTCTCTGTTCGCCCTAGCCTATAGGTTTTATAGTGCATTTTATTCGCCATTTCATGCGCTTAGAGATGCCGCTTAGCCCAATACGCTATCTGAAATAGGAACGACGTAAATTGAACAAATGTGATAGAATTTCGCTGTATTCTTATATTAACCAAATTATAAAATGATCTAATCGGGTCTCTGATTGCCCTATCATAGAAGTTTAATAGTGCATTTTACTCGCCATTCCACGCGCTTTAAGATGCCGCGTAGCCCAGTACGCTATCTGAAATAGGAGCGACGTAAATTGAACAAATGTGATAGAAGTTTGCTGAATCCTTAAATTAACGGTAATATAAAATGATCTAATCGGGTCTCTGTTTGCCCTACTCTAGAAGTTTATTAGTACATTTTACTCGCCATTTCATGCGCTTTGAGATGCCGCTTAGCCCAATACGCTATCTGAAATAGGAGCGACGTAGGTTGAACAAATGTGATAGGATTACGCTGAATTCTTATATTAACCGTAATATAATATGATCTAATCGGGTCCCTGTTTGCCTTACCCTAGAAGTTTAATAGTGCATTGTACTCGCCATTTCATGCGTTTTGAGATGCCGTTTAGCCCAATACGCTATCTGAAATAGGAGCGACGTAAATTGAACAAGTGTGATAGAATTTCGTTGAATTCTTAAATTAACCATAATATAAAATGATCTCATCGGGTCTCTGTTTGCCATACCGTAGAAGTTTAATAGTGCATTTTGCTCGCCATTTCATGCGCTTTGAGATGCCGCTTAGCCCAATACGCTATCTGAAATAGGAGCGACGTAAATTGAACAAATGTGATAGAATTTCCCTGAAATCTTATATTAAACAAAATATAAAATGATCTAATCGGGTCTCCGATTGCCCTATCATAGAAGTTTAGTACTGCATTTTACTCGCCATTCCACGCGCTTTTAGTTGCCGCCTAGTCCAGTACGCTATCTGAAATAGGAACGACGTAAATTGAACAAACGTGATAGAATTTTGCTGAATTCTTAAATTAACCATAATATAAAATGATCTAATCGGGTCCCTGTTTGCCTTACCCGAGAAGTTTAATAGTGCACTGTACTCGCCATTTCATGCGTTTTGAGATGCCGTTTATCCCAATACGCTATCTGAAATAGGAGCGACGTAAATTTAACAAGTGTGATAGAATTTCGTTGAATTCTTAAATTAACCATAATATAAAATGATCTCATCGGGTCTCTGTTCGCCCTACCCTAGAAGTTTAATAGTGCATTTCACTCGCTATTTCATGCGCTTTGAGATGCCGCCTAGCCCAGTACGCTATCTGAAATAGGAACGACGTAAATTGAACAAATGTGATAGAATTTTGCTTAATGATTAAATTAACCATAATATAAAATGATCTAATCGGGTCTCTGTTTGCCCTACCCTAGAAGTTTAATAGTGCATTTTGATCGCCATTTCATGCGCTTTGAGATGCCGCTTAGCCCAATACGCTATCTGAAATAGGAGCGACGTAAATTGAACAAATGGGATAGAATTTCCCTGAATTCTTATATTAACATTAATGTAAAATGTTCTAATCGGGTCTCTGTTCGCCCTACCCTAGAAGTTTAATAGTGCATTTCACTCGTCATTTCATGCGCTTTCAGATGCCGCTTAGCCCAATACGCTATCTGAAATAGGAGCGACGTAAATTGAACAAATGTGATAGAATTTCGCTGAATTCTTATATTAGCCGTAATATAAAATGATCTAATCGGGTCTCTGTTCGCCCTAGCCTAGAAGTTTAATAGTGGATTTTACTCGCCATTCCACGCGCTTTAAGATGCCGCCTAGCCCAGTACGCTACCTGAAATAGGAGCGACCTGAATTGAACAAATGTGATAGAATTTTGCTGAATTCTTAAATTAACCATAATATAAAATGATCTAATCGGGTCTCTGCTTGCCCTACCCTAGAAGTTTAATAGTGGATTTTACTCGTCATTTCATGCACTTTGAGATGCGTCCTTGCCCAATACGCTATCTGAAATAGGAGCGACGTAAATTGAACGAATGTGATAGAATTTCGCTGAATTCTTATATTAACCAAAATATAAAATGATCTAATCGGGTCTCTGATTGCCCTATCATAGAAGTTTAATAGTGCATTTTACTCGCCATTTCGCGCGCTTTAAGATGCCGCCTAGCCCAGTACGCTATCTGAAATAGGAGCGACGTAAATTGAACAAGTGTGATAGAATTTCGTTGAATTCTTAAATTAACCATAATATAAAATGATCTAAGCGGGTCTCTGTTTGCCCTACCCTAGAAGTTTCATAGTGCATCTTACTCGCCATTTCATGCGCTTTGAGATGCCGCTTAGCCCAATACGCTATCTGAAATAGGAGCGACGTAAATTGAACAAGTGTGATAGAATTTCGTTGAATTCTTAAATTAACCATAATATAAAAAGATCTAATCGGGTCTCTGTTTGCCATACCCTAGAAGTTTAATAGTGGATTTTGCTCGCCATTTCATGCGCTTTGAGATGCCGCGTGGCCCAATACGCTATCTGAAATAGGAGCGACGTAAATTGAACAAATGTGATATAATTTCGTTGAATTCTTAAATTAACCAAAATATAAAATGATCTAATCGGGTCTCTTATTGCCCTATCATAGAAGTTTAATAGTGCATTTTACTCGCCATTTCGCGCGCTTTAAGATGCCGCCTAGCCCAGTACGCTACCTGAAATAGGAGCGACCTGAATTGAACAAATGTGATAGAATTTTGCTGAATTCTTAAATTAACCATAATATAAAATTATCTAATCGGGTCTCTGCTTGCCCTACCCTAGAAGTTTAATAGTGGATTTTACTCGTCATTTCATGCGCTTTGAGATGCGTCCTTGCCCAATACGCTATCTGAAATAGGAGCGACGTAAATTGAACGAATGTGATAGAATTTCGCTGAATTCTTATATTAACCAAAATATAAAATGATCTAATCGGGTCTCTGATTGCCCTATCATAGAAGTTTAATAGTGCATTTTACTCGCCATTTCGCGCGCTTTAAGATGCCGCCTAGCCC
This sequence comes from Macropis europaea, assembly GCA_916610135.2. Lineage (NCBI taxonomy): Eukaryota > Metazoa > Arthropoda > Insecta > Hymenoptera > Melittidae > Macropis > Macropis europaea. The sequence goes on along the minus strand of CAKAJE020001844.1, from coordinate 190,945 downwards.
AGTACGCTATCTGAAATAGGAGCGACGTAAATTGAACAAGTGTGATAGAATTTCGTTGAATTCTTAAATTAACCATAATATAAAATGATCTAAGCGGGTCCCTGATTGCCCTATCATAGAAGGTTAGTAGCGCATTTTACTCGCCATTTCATGCGCTTTGAGATGCCGCTTAGCCCAATACGCTATCTGAAATAGGAGCGACGTAAATTGAACAAATGTGATAGAATTTCCCTGAAATCTTATATTAAACAAAATATAAAATGATCTAATCGGGTCCCTGATTGCCCTATCATAGAAGGTTAGTAGCGCATTTTACTCGCCATTTCATGCGCTTTGAGATGCCGCTTAGCCCAATACGCTATCTGAAATATGAGCGACGTAAATTGAACAAATGTGATAGAAATTCGCTGAATTCTTATATTAACCTTAATGTAAAATGATCTAATCGGGTCTCTGTTCGCCCTACTCTAGAAGTTTAATAGTGCATTTCACTCGCTATTCCACGCGCTTTAAGATGCCGGCTAGCCCAGTAGGCTATCTGAAATATGAGCGACGTAAATTGAACAAATGTGATAGAATTTCGCTGAATTCTTATATTAACCTTAATGTAAAATGATCTAATCGGGTCTCTGTTCGCCCTACCCTAGAAGTTTAATGGTGCATTTCACTCCTCATTTCATGCGCTTCGAGATGCCGCTTAGCCCAATAAGCTATCTGAAATAGGAGCAACGTAAATTGAACAAATGTGATAGAATTTCCCTGAATTCTTATATTAACCCAAATATAAAATGATCTAATCGGGTCCCTGATTGCCCTATCATCGAAGTTAAATAGTGAATTTCACTCGCCATTCCACGCGCTTTAAGATGCCGCCTAGCCCAGTACGCTATCTGAAATAGGAGCGACGTAAATTGAACAATCGTGATAAGATTTCGCTGAATTCTTATATTAACCAAAATATAAAATGATCTAATCGGGTCTCTGATTGCCCTATCATAGAAGGCTAATAGTGCATTTTACTCGCTATTCCAGACGCTTTAAGATGCAGGCTAGCCCAGTAGGCTATCTGAAATAGGAGTGACGTAAATTCAACATATGTGATAGAATTACGCTTAATTCTTATATTAACCTTAATGTAAAATGATCTAATCGGGTCTCTGTTCGCCCTACTCTAGAAGTTTAATAGTGCACTTCACTTGCCATTTCATGTGCTTTGAGATGCCGCCTAGCCCAGTACGCTATCTGAAATAGGAGCGACGTAAGTTTAACAAATGTGATAGAATTACGCTGAATTCTTATATTAACCGTAATATAAAATGATCTAATCGGGTCCCTGTTTGCCTTACCCTAGAAGTTTAATAGTGCATTTTACTCGCCATTTCATGCGCTTTGAGATGCCGCTTAGCCCAATACGCCATCTGAAATAGGAGCGACGTAAATTGAACAAGTGTGATAGAATTTCGTTGAATTCTTAAATTAACAATAATATAAAATGATCTAATCGGGTCTCTGTTTGCCATACCCTAGAAGTTTAATAGTGCATTTTGCTCGCCATTTAATGCGCTTTGAGATGCCGCTTAGCCCAATACGCTATCTGAAATAGGAGCGACGTAAATTGAACAAATGTGATAGAATTTCGCTGAATTCTTAAATTAACCATAACATAAAATGATCTAATCGAGTCTCTGCTTGCCCTACCCTAGAAGTTTAATAGTGCATTTTACTCCTAATTTCATGCGCTTTGAGAAGCCGCTTAGCCCAATACGCTATCTGAAATAGGAGCGACGTAAATTGAACAAATGTGATAGAATATCGCTGAATTCTTAAATTAACCATAGTATAAAATGATCTAATTGGGTCTCTGTTTGTCGTACCCTAGAAGTTTAATAGTGCATTTTACTCGCCATTTCATGCGCATTGAGATGCCGCTTAGCCCAATACGCTATCTGAAATAAGAGCGACGTAAATTGAACAAATGTGATAGAATTTCCCTGAATTCTTATATTAACCCAAATATAAAATGATCTAATCGGGTCCCTGATTGCCCTATCATCGAAGGTAAATAGTGAATTTCACTCGCCATTCCACGCGCTTTAAGATGCCGCCTAGCCCAGTACGCTATCTGAAATAGGAGCGAAGTAAATTGAACAATCGTGATAGGATTTCGCTGAATTCATATATTAACCAAAATATAAAATGATCTAATCGGGTCTCTGATAGCCCTATCATAGAAGGCTAATAGTGCATTTTACTCGCTATTCCACGCGCTTTAAGATGCAGGCTAGCCCAGTAGGCTATCTGAAATAGGAGTGACGTAAATTCAACAAATGTGATAGAATTGCGCTTAATTCTTATATTAACCTTAATGTGAAATGATCTAATCGGGTCTCTGTTCGCCCTACTCTAGAAGTTTAATAGTGCACTTCACTCGCCATTTCATGCGCTTTGAGATGCCGCTTAGCCCAATACGCTACCTGAAATACGAGGGACGTAAATTGAATAAATGTGATAGAATTTCGCTGAATCCTTATATTAACCAAAATATAAAATGATCTAATCGGGTCTCTGATTGCCCTATCATAGAAGTTTAATAGGGCATTTTACTCGCCATTCCACGCGCTTTAAGATGACGCCTAGCCCAGTACGCTATCTGAAATAGGAGCGACGTAAATTGAGCAAATGTGATAGAATTTCGCTGAATCCTTATATTAACCAAAATATGAAATGATCTAATCGGGTCTCTTATTGCCCTATCATAGAAGTTTCATAGGGTATTTTACTCGCCATTCCACGCGCTTTAAGATGCCGCCTAGCCCAGTACGCTATCTGAAATAGGAACGACGTAAATTGAACAAGTGTGATAGAATTTCGTTGAATTCTTAAATTAACCATAATATAAAATGATCAAATCGGGTCTCTGTCTGCCATACCCTAGAAGTTTAATAGTGCATTTTATTCGGCATTTCATGCGCTTTGAGATGCCGCTGAGCCCAATACGCTATCTGAAATATCAGCGACGTAAATTGAACAAATGTGATAGAATTTCGCTGAATTCTTATATTAACCTTAATGTAAAATGATCTAATCGGGTCTCTGTTCGCCCTACCCTAGAAGTTAAATAGTGCATTTCTCTCGTAATTTCATGCGCTTTAAGATGCCGCTTACCCCTGTAACCTATCTGAAATAGGAGCGATGTAAATTGAACAAATGTGATAGAATTACGCTTAATTCTTATATTAACCGTAATATAAAATGATCTAATCGTGTCTCTGTTTGCCTTATCCTAGAAGTTTAGTATTGCATTTTACTCGCCATTTCATGCGCTTTGAAATGCCGCTTAGCCCAATACGCTATCTGAAATAGGAGCGACGTAAATTGAACAAATGTGATAGAATTTCCCTGAATTCTTAAATTAACCATAATATAAAATGATCTAATCGGGTTTCTGTTCGCCCTAGCCGAGAAGTTTAATAGTGCATTTTACTCGCCATTTCATGCGCTTTGAGATGCCGCTTAGCCCAATACGCTATCTGAAATAGGAGCGACGTAAATTGAACAAATGTGATAGAATTTCCCTGAAATCTTATATTAAACAAAATATAAAATGATCTAATCGGGTCCCTGATTGCCCTATCATAGAAGGTTAGTAGCGCATTTTACTCGCCATTTCATGCGCTTTGAGATGCCGCTTAGCCCAATACGCTATCTGAAATATGAGCGACGTAAATTGAACAAATGTGATAGAAATTCGCTGAATTCTTATATTAACCTTAATGTAAAATGATCTAATCGGGTCTCTGTTCGCCCTACTCTAGAAGTTTAATAGTGCATTTCACTCGCTATTCCACGCGCTTTAAGATGCCGGCTAGCCCAGTAGGCTATCTGAAATATGAGCGACGTAAATTGAACAAATGTGATAGAATTTCGCTGAATTCTTATATTAACCTTAATGTAAAATGATCTAATCGGGTCTCTGTTCGCCCTACCCTAGAAGTTTAATGGTGCATTTCACTCCTCATTTCATGCGCTTTGAGATGCCGCTTAGCCCAATAAGCTATCTGAAATATGAGCGACGTAAATTGAACAAATGTGATAGAATTTCGCTGAATTCTTATATTAACCTTAATGTAAAATGATCTAATCGGGTCTCTGTTCGCCCTACTCTAGAAGTTTAATAGTGCACTTCACTTGCCATTTCATGTGCTTTGAGATGCCGCCTAGCCCAGTACGCTATCTGAAATAGGAGCGACGTAAGTTTAACAAATGTGATAGAATTACGCTGAATTCTTATATTAACCGTAATATAAAATGATCTAATCGGGTCCCTGTTTGCCTTACCCTAGAAGTTTAATAGTGCATTTTACTCGCCATTTCATGCGCTTTGAGATGCCGCTTAGCCCAATACGCTATCTGAAATAGGAGCGACGTGAATTGAACAAGTGTGATAGAATTTCGTTGAATTCTTAAATTAACAATAATATAAAATGATCTAATCGGGTCTCTGTTTGCCATACCCTAGAAGTTTAATAGTGCATTTTGCTCGCCATTTAATGCGCTTTGAGATGCCGCTTAGCCCAATACGCTATCTGAAATAGGAGCGACGTAAATTGAACAAATGTGATAGAAGTTCCCTGAATTCTTATATTAACCTTAATGTGAAATGATCTAATCGGGTCTCTGTTTGCCCTAGCCTAGAAGTTTAATAGTGCATTTTATTCGACATTTCATGCGCTTTGAGATGCCGCTTAGCCCAATACGCTATCTGAAATAGGAGCGACGTAAATTGAACAAATGTGATAGAATTTCCCTGAATTCTTATATTAACCTTAATGTAAAATGATCTAATCGGGTCTCTGTTTGCCCTAGCCTAGAAGTTTAATAGAGCATTTAATTCGCTATTTCATGCGCTTTGAGATGCCGCTTAGCACAATACGCTATCTGAAATAGGAGCGACGTAAATTGAACAAATGTGATAGAATTTCCCTGAAATCTTATATTAAACAAAGTATAAAATGATCTAATCGGGTCTCTGATTGCCCTATCATAGAAGGTTAGTAGCGCATTTTACACGCCATTTCATGCGCTGTGAGATGCCGCTTAGCCCAATAGGCTATCTGAAATATGAGCGACGTAAATTGAACAAATGTGATAGAAATTCGCTGAATTCTTATATTAACCTTAATGTAAAATGATCTAATCGGGTCTCTGTTCGCCCTACTCTAGAAGTTTAATAGTGCATTTCACTCGCTATTCCACGCGCTTTAAGATGCAGGCTAGCCCAGTAGGCTATCTGAAATAGGAGTGACGTATATTCAACAAATGTGATAGAATTACGCTTAATTCTTATATTAACCTTAATGTGAAATGATCTAATCGGGTCTCTGTTCGCCCTACTCTAGAAGTTTAATAGTGCACTTCACTCGCCATTTCATGCGCTTTGAGATGCCGCTTAGCCCAATACGCTACCTGAAATACGAGGGACGTAAATTGAACAAATGTGATAGAATTTCGCTGAATCCTTATATTAACCAAAATATAAAATGATATAATCGGGTCTCTGATTGCCCTACCATAGAAGTTTAATAGTGCATTTTACTCGCCATTCCACGCGCTTTAAGATGACGCCTAGCCCAGTACGCTATCTGAAATAGGAGCGACGTAAATTGAACAAATGTGATAGAATTTCGCTGAATCCTTATATTAACCAAAATATAAAATGATCTAATCGGGTCTCTTATTGCCCTATCATAGAAGTTTCATAGGGTATTTTACTCGCCATTCCACGCGCTTTAAGATGCCGCCTAGCCCAGTACGCTATCTGAAATAGGAACGACGTAAATTGAACAAGTGTGATAGAATTTCGTTGAATTCTTAAATTAACCATAATATAAAATGATCAAATCGGGTCTCTGTCTGCCATACCCTAGAAGTTTAATAGTGCATTTTATTCGGCATTTCATGCGCTTTGAGATGCCGCTGAGCCCAATACGCTATCTGAAATATCAGCGACGTAAATTGAACAAATGTGATAGAATTTCGCTGAATTCTTATATTAACCGTAATATAAAATGATCTAATCGTGTCTCTGTTTGCCTTATCCTAGAAGTTTAGTATTGCATTTTACTCGCCATTTCATGCGCTTTGAGATGCCGCTTATCCAAATACGCTATCTGAAATAGGAGCGACGTAAATTGAACAAATGTGATAGAATTTCCCTGAATTCTTAAATTAACCATAATATAAAATGATCTAATCGGGTTTCTGTTCGCTCTAGCCGAGAAGTTTAATAGTGCATTTTACTCGCCATTTCATGCGCTTTGAGATGCCGCTTAGCCCAATACGCTATCTGAAATAGGAACGACGTAAATTGAACAAGTGTGATAGAATTTCGTTGAATTCTTAAATTAACAATAATATAAAATGATCTAATCGGGTCTCTGTTTGCCATACCCTAGAAGTTTAATAGTGCATTTTGCTCGCCATTTAATGCGCTTTGAGATGCCGCTTAGCCCAATACGCTATCTGAAATATCAGCGACGTAAATTGAACGAATGTGATAGAATACCGCTGAATTCTTATATTAACCTTAATGTAAAATGATCTAATCGGGTCTCTGTTCGCCCTACACTAGAAGTTTAATAGTGCATTTCTCTCGTCATTTCATGCGCTTTAAGATGCCGCTTACCCCTGTAACCTATCTGAAATAGGAGCGATGTAAATTGAACAAATGTGATAGAATTACGCTTAATTCTTATATTAACCGTAATATAAAATGATCTAATCGGGTCTCTGTTTGCCTTATCCTAGAAGTTTAGTATTGCATTTTACTCGCCATTTCATGCGCTTTGAGATGCCGCTTATCCAAATACGCTATCTGAAATAGGAGCGACGTAAATTGAACAAATGTGATAGAATTTCGCTGAATTCTTAAATTAAATATAATATAAAATGATCTAATCGGGTCACTGATTGCCCTATCATAGAAGTTTAATAGTGCATTTTACTCGCCATTCCACGCGCTTTAAGATGCCGCCTAGCCCAGTACGCTATCTGAAATAGGAGCGACGTAAATTGAACGAATGTGATAGAATTTTGCTGAATTCTTAAATTAACCACAATATAAAATGATCTAATCGGGTCTCTGTTTGATCTACCCTAGAAGTTTAATTGTATATTTTACTCGCCAATTCATGCGCTTTGAGATGCAGCTTATCCCAATACGCTATCTGAAAAAGGAGCGACGTAAGTTGAACAAATGTAATAGAATTTTGCTGAATTCTTAAATTAACCATAATATAAAATGATCTAATCGGGTCTCTGTTTGCCCTACCGTAGAAGTTTAATAGTGCATTTTACTCGCCATTTCATGCGCTTTGAAATGCCGCTTAGCCCAATACGCTATCTGAAATAGGAGCGACGTAAATTGAACAAATGTGATAGAATTTCGCTGAATTCTTAAATTAACCATAACATAAAATGATCTAATCGAGTCTCTGCTTGCCCTACCCTAGAAGTTTAATAGTGCATTTTACTCCTAATTTCATGCGCTTTGAGCAGCCGCTTAGCCCAATACGCTATCTGAAATAGGAGCGACGTAAATTGAACAAATGTGATAGAATTTCGCTGAATTCATATATTAACCAAAATATAAAATGATCTAATCGGGTCTCTGATAGCCCTATCATAGAAGGCTAATAGTGCATTTTACTCGCTATTCCACGCGCTTTAAGATGCAGGCTAGCCCAGTAGGCTATCTGAAATAGGAGTGACGTAAATTCAACAAATGTGATAGAATTGCGCTTAATTCTTATATTAACCTTAATGTGAAATGATCTAATCGGGTCTCTGTTCGCCCTACTCTAGAAGTTTAATAGTGCACTTCACTCGCCATTTCATGCGCTTTGAGATGCCGCTTAGCCCAATACGCTACCTGAAATACGAGGGACGTAAATTGAACAAATGTGATAGAATTTCGCTGAATCCTTATATTAACCAAAATATAAAATGATCTAATCGGGTCTCTGATTGCCCTATCATAGAAGTTTAATAGGGCATTTTACTCGCCATTCCACGCGCTTTAAGATGACGCCTAGCCCAGTACGCTATCTGAAATAGGAGCGACGTAAATTGAGCAAATGTGATAGAATTTCGCTGAATCCTTATATTAACCAAAATATGAAATGATCTAATCGGGTCTCTTATTGCCCTATCATAGAAGTTTCATAGGGTATTTTACTCGCCATTCCACGCGCATTAAGATGCCGCCTAGCCCAGTACGCTATCTGAAATAGGAACGACGTAAATTGAACAAGTGTGATAGAATTTCGTTGAATTCTTCAATTAACCATAATATAAAATGATCAAATCGGGTCTCTGTCTGCCATACCCTAGAAGTTTAATAGTGCATTTTATTCGGCATTTCATGCGCTTTGAGATGCCGCTGAGCCCAATACGCTATCTGAAATATCAGCGACGTAAATTGAACAAATGTGATAGAATTTCGCTGAATTCTTATATTAACCTTAATGTAAAATGATCTAATCGGGTCTCTGTTCGCCCTACCCTAGAAGTTAAATAGTGCATTTCTCTCGTAATTTCATGCGCTTTAAGATGCCGCTTACCCCTGTAACCTATCTGAAATAGGAGCGATGTAAATTGAACAAATGTGATAGAATTACGCTTAATTCTTATATTAACCCAAATATAAAATGATCTAATCGTGTCTCTGTTTGCCTTATCCTAGAAGTTTAGTATTGCATTTTACTCGCCATTTCATGCGCTTTGAGATGCCGCTTATCCAAATACGCTATCTGAAATAGGAGCGACGTAAATTGAACAAATGTGATAGAATTTCCCTGAATTCTTAAATTAACCATAATATAAAATGATCTAATCGGGTTTCTGTTCGCTCTAGCCGAGAAGTTTAATAGTGCATTTTACTCGCCATTTCATGCGCTTTGAGATGCCGCTTAGCCCAATACGCTATCTGAAATAGGAGCGACGTAAATTGAACAAATGTGATAGAATTTCCCTGAATTCTTAAATTAACCATAATATAAAATGATCTAATCGGGTTTCTGTTCGCCCTAGCCGAGAAGTTTAATAGTGCATTTTACTCGCCATTTCATGCGCTTTGAGATGCCGCTTAGCCCAATACGCTATCTGAAATAGGAGCGACGTAAATTGAACAAATGTGATAGAATTTCCCTGAAATCTTATATTAAACAAAATATAAAATGATCTAATCGGGTCCCTGATTGCCCTATCATAGAAGGTTAGTAGCGCATTTTACTCGCCATTTCATGCGCTTTGAGATGCCGCTTAGCCCAATACGCTATCTGAAATATGAGCGACGTAAATTGAACAAATGTGATAGAAATTCGCTGAATTCTTATATTAACCTTAATGTAAAATGATCTAATCGGGTCTCTGTTCGCTCTACTCTAGAAGTTTAATAGTGCACTTCACTCGCTATTCCACGCGCTTTAAGATGCCGGCTAGCCCAGTAGGCTATCTGAAATATGAGCGACGTAAATTGAACAAATGTGATAGAATTTCGCTGAATTCTTATATTAACCTTAATGTAAAATGATCTAATCGGGTCTCTGTTCGCCCTACCCTAGAAGTTTAATGGTGCATTTCACTCCTCATTTCATGCGCTTTGAGATGCCGCTTAGCCCAATAAGCTATCTGAAATATGAGCGACGTAAATTGAACAAATGTGATAGAATTTCGCTGAATTCTTATATTAACCTTAATGTAAAATGATCTAATCGGGTCTCTGTTCGCCCTACTCTAGAAGTTTAATAGTGCACTTCACTCGCCATTTCATGTGCTTTGAGATGCCGCCTAGCCCAGTACGCTATCTGAAATAGGAGCGACGTAAGTTTAACAAATGTGATAGAATTACGCTGAATTCTTATATTAACCGTAATATAAAATGATCTAATCGGGTCCCTGTTTGCCTTACCCTAAAAGTTTAATAGTGCATTTTACTCGCCATTTCATGCGCTTTGAGATGCCGCTTAGCCAAATACGCTATCTGAAATAGGAGCGACGTAAATTGAACAAGTGTGATAGAATTTCGTTGAATTCTTAAATTAACAATAATATAAAATGATCTAATCGGGTCTCTGTTTGCCATACACTAGAAGTTTAATAGTGCATTTTGCTCGCCATTTAATGCGCTTTGAGATGCCGCTTAGCCCAATACGCTATCTGAAATAGGAGCGACGTAAATTGAACAAATGTGATAGAAGTTCCCTGAATACTTATATTAACCTTAATGTGAAATGATCTAATCGGGTCTCTGTTTGCCCTAGCCTAGAAGTTTAATAGTGCATTTTATTCGACATTTCATGCGCTTTGAGATGCCGCTTAGCCCAATACGCTATCTGAAATAGGAGCGACGTAAATTGAACAAATGTGATAGAATTTCCCTGAATTCTTATATTAACCTTAATGTAAAATGATCTAATCGGGTCTCTGTTTGCCCTAGCCTAGAAGTTTAATAGAGCATTTAATTCGCTATTTCATGCGCTTTGAGATGCCGCTTAGCCCAATACGCTATCTGAAATAGGAGCGACGTAAATTGAACAAATGTGATAGAATTTCCCTGAAATCTTATATTAAACAAAGTATAAAATGATCTAATCGGGTCTCTGATTGCCCTATCATAGAAGGTTAGTAGCGCATTTTACTCGCCATTTCATGCGCTGTGAGATGCCGCTTAGCCCAATACGCTATCTGAAATATGAGCGACGTAAATTGAACAAATGTGATAGAAATTCGCTGAATTCTTATATTAACCTTAATGTAAAATGATCTAATCGGGTCTCTGTTCGCCCTACTCTAGAAGTTTAATAGTGCATTTCACTCGCTATTCCACGCGCTTTAAGATGCAGGCTAGCCCAGTAGGCTATCTGAAATAGGAGTGACGTATATTCAACAAATGTGATAGAATTTCGCTGAATCCTTATATTAACCAAAATATAAAATGATATAATCGGGTCTCTGTCTGCCATACCCTAGAAGTTTAATAGTGCATTTTATTCGCCATTCCACGCGCTTTAAGATGCCGCCTAGCCCAGTACGCTATCTGAAATAGGAACGACGTAAATTGAACAAGTGTGATAGAATTTCCCTGAATTCTTAAATTAACCATAATATAAAATGATCTAATCGGGTTTCTGTTCGCTCTAGCCGAGAAGTTTAATAGTGCATTTTACTCGCCATTTCATGCGCTTTGAGATGCCGCTTAGCCCAATACGCTATCTGAAATAGGAACGACGTAAATTGAACAAGTGTGATAGAATTTCGTTGAATTCTTAAATTAACAATAATATAAAATGATCTAATCGGGTCTCTGTTTGCCATACCCTAGAAGTTTAATAGTGCATTTTGCTCGCCATTTAATGCGCTTTGAGATGCCGCTTAGCCCAATACGCTATCTGAAATATCAGCGACGTAAATTGAACAAATGTGATAGAATACCGCTGAATTCTTATATTAACCTTAATGTAAAATGATCTAATCGGGTCTCTGTTCGCCCTACCCTAGAAGTTTAATAGTGCATTTCTCTCGTCATTTCATGCGCTTTAAGATGCCGCTTACCCCTGTAACCTATCTGAAATAGGAGCGATGTAAATTGAACAAATGTGATAGAATTACGCTTAATTCTTATATTAACCGTAATATAAAATGATCTAATCAGGTCTCTGTTTGCCTTATCCTAGAAGTTTAGTATTGCATTTTACTCGCCATTTCATGCGCTTTGAGATGCCGCTTATCCAAATACGCTATCTGAAATAGGAGCGACGTAAATTGAACAAATGTGATAGAATTTCGCTGAATTCTTAAATTAACTATAATATAAAATGATCTAATCGGGTCACTGATTGCCCTATCATAGAAGTTTAATAGTGCATTTTACTCGCCATTCCACGCGCTTTAAGTTGCCGCCTAGCCCAGTACGCTATCTGAAATAGGAGCGACGTAAATTGAACGAATGTGATAGAATTTTGCTGAATTCTTAAATTAACCACAATATAAAATGATCTAATCGGGTCTCTGTTTGATCTACCCTAGAAGTTTAATTGTATATTTTACTCGCCAATTCATGCGCTTTGAGATGCAGCTTATCCCAATACGCTATCTGAAAAAGGAGCGACGTAAGTTGAACAAATGTGATAGAATTTTGCTGAATTCTTAAATTAACCATAATATAAAATGATCTAATCGGGTCTCTGTTTGCCCTACCGTAGAAGTTTAATAGTGCATTTTACTCGCCATTTCATGCGCTTTGAGATGCCGCTTAGCCCAATACGCTGTCTGAAATAGGAGCGACGTAAATTGAACAAATGTGATAGAATTTCCCTGAATTCTTAAATTAACCATAATATAAAATGATCTAATCGGGTTTCTGTTCGCCCTAGCCGAGAAGTTTAATAGTGCATTTTACTCGCCATTTCATGCGCTTTGAGATGCCGCTTAGCCCAATACGCTATCTGAAATAGGAGCGACGTAAATTGAACAAGTGTGATAGAATTTCGTTGAATTCTTAAATTAACAATAATATAAAATGATCTAATCGGGTCTCTGTTTGCCATACCCTAGAAGTTTAATAGTGCATTTTGCTCGCCATTTAATGCGCTTTGAGATGCCGCTTAGCCCAATACGCTATCTGAAATAGGAGCGACGTAAATTGAACAAATGTGATAGAAGTTCCCTGAATTCTTAAATTAACCATAACATAAAATGATCTAATCGAGTCTCTGCTTGCCCTACCCTAGAAGTTTAATAGTGCATTTTACTCCTAATTTCATGCGCTTTGAGAAGCCGCTTAGCCCAATACGCTATCTGAAATAGGAGCGACGTAAATTGAACAAATGTGATAGAATTTCGCTGAATTCATATATTAACCAAAATATAAAATGATCTAATCGGGTCTCTGATAGCCCTATCATAGAAGGCTAATAGTGCATTTTACTCGCTATTCCACGCGCTTTAAGATGCAGGCTAGCCCAGTAGGCTATCTGAAATAGGAGTGACGTAAATTCAACAAATGTGATAGAATTGCGCTTAATTCTTATATTAACCTTAATGTGAAATGATCTAATCGGGTCTCTGTTCGCCCTACTCTAGAAGTTTAATAGTGCACTTCACTCGCCATTTCATGCGCTTTGAGATGCCGCTTAGCCCAATACGCTACCTGAAATACGAGGGACGTAAATTGAACAAATGTGATAGAATTTCGCTGAATCCTTATATTAACCAAAATATAAAATGATCTAATCGGGTCTCTGATTGCCCTATCATAGAAGTTTAATAGGGCATTTTACTCGCCATTCCACGCGCTTTAAGATGACGCCTAGCCCAGTACGCTATCTGAAATAGGAGCGACGTAAATTGAACAAATGTGATAGAATTTCGCTGAATCCTTATATTAACCAAAATATGAAATGATCTAATCGGGTCTCTTATTGCCCTATCATAGAAGTTTCATAGGGTATTTTACTCGCCATTCCACGCGCTTTAAGATGCCGCCTAGCCCAGTACGCTATCTGAAATAGGAACGACGTAAATTGAACAAGTGTGATAGAATTTCGTTGAATTCTTCAATTAACCATAATATAAAATGATCAAATCGGGTCTCTGTCTGCCATACCCTAGAAGTTTAATAGTGCATTTTATTCGCCATTTCATGCGCTTTGAGATGCCGCTGAGCCCAATACGCTATCTGAAATATCAGCGACGTAAATTGAACAAATGTGATAGAATTTCGCTGAATTCTTATATTAACCTTAATGTAAAATGATCTAATCGGGTCTCTGTTCGCCCTACCCTAGAAGTTTAATAGTGCATTTCTCTCATCATTTCATGCGCTTTAAGATGCCGCTTACCCCTGTAACCTATCTGAAATAGGAGCGATGTAAATTGAACAAATGTGATAGAATTACGCTTAATTCTTATATTAACCGTAATATAAAATGATCTAATCGTGTCTCTGTTTGCCTTATCCTAGAAGTTTAGTATTGCATTTTACTCGCCATTTCATGCGCTTTGAGATGCCGCTTATCCAAATACGCTATCTGAAATAGGAGCGACGTAAATTGAACAAATGTGATAGAATTTCGCTGAATTCTTAAATTAACTATAATATAAAATGCATCTAATCGGGTCACTGATTGCCCTATCATAGAAGTTTAATAGTGCATTTTACTCGCCATTCCACGCGCTTTAAGATGCCGCCTAGCCCAGTACGCTATCTGAAATAGGAGCGACGTAAATTGAACGAATGTGATAGAATTTTGCTGAATTCTTAAATTAACCACAATATAAAATGATCTAATCGGGTCTCTGTTTGATCTACCCTAGAAGTTTAATTGTATATTTTACACGCCAATTCATGCGCTTTGAGATGCCGCTTATCCCAATACGCTATCTGAAATAGGAGCGACGTAAGTTGAACAAATGTGATAGAATTTTGCTGAATTCTTAAATTAACCATAATATAAAATAATCTAATCGGGTCTCTGATTGCCCTATCATAGAAGTTTAATAGTGCATTTTACTCGCCATTTCATGCGCTTTGAAATGCCGCTTAGCCCAATACGCTATCTGAAATAGGAGCGACGTAAATTGAACAAGTGTGATAGAATTTCGTTGAATTCTTAAATTAACTATAATATAAAATGATCTAATCGGGTCTCTGTTTGCCATACCCTAGAAGTTTAATAGTGCATTTTGCTCGCCATTTAATGCGCTTTGAGATGCCGCTTAGCCCAATACGCTATCTGAAATAGGAGCGACGTAAATTGAACAAATGTGATAGAATTTCCCTGAATTCTTATATTAACCTTAATGTAAAATGATCTAATCGGGTCTCTGTTTGCCCTAGCCTAGAAGTTTAATAGTGCATTTTATTCGACATTTCATGCGCTTTGAGATGCCGCTTAGCCCAATACGCTATCTGAAATATGAGCGACGTAGATTGAACAAATGTGATAGAAATTCGCTGAATTCTTATATTAACCTTAATGTAAAATGATCTAATCGGGTCTCTGTTCGCCCTACTCTAGAAGTTTAATAGTGCATTTCACTCGCTATTCCACGTGCTTTAAGATGCCGGCTAGCCCAGTAGGCTATCTGAAATATGAGCGACGTAAATTGAACAAATGTGATAGAATTTCGCTGAATTCTTATATTAACCTTAATGTAAAATGATCTAATCGGGTTTCTGTTCGCCCTACCCTAGAAGTTTAATGGTGCATTTCACTCCTCATATCATGCGCTTTGAGATGCCGCTTACCCCTGTAACCTATCTGAAATAGGAGCGATGTAAATTGAACAAATGTGATAGAATTACGCTTAATTCTTATATTAACCGTAATATAAAATGATCTAATCGTGTCTCTGTTTGCCTTATCCTAGAAGTTTAGTATTGCATTTTACTCGCCATTTCATGCGCTTTGAGATGCCGCTTATCCAAATACGCTATCTGAAATAGGAGCGACGTAAATTGAACAAATGTGATAGAATTTCGCTGAATTCTTAAATTAACTATAATATAAAATGCATCTAATCGGGTCACTGATTGCCCTATCATAGAAGTTTAATAGTGCATTTTACTCGCCATTCCACGCGCTTTAAGTTGCCGCCTAGCCCAGTACGCTATCTGAAATAGGAGCGACGTAAATTGAACGAATGTGATAGAATTTTGCTGAATTCTTAAAATAACCACAATATAAAATGATCTAATCGGGTCTCTGTTTGATCTACCCTAGAAGTTTAATTGTATATTTTACACGCCAATTCATGCGCTTTGAGATGCCGCTTATCCCAATACGCTATCTGAAATAGGAGCGACGTAAGTTGAACAAATGTGATATAATTTTGCTGAATTCTTAAATTAACCATAATATAAAATAATCTAATCGGGTCTCTGATTGCCCTATCATAGAAGTTTAATAGTGCATTTTACTCGCCATTTCATGCGCTTTGAAATGCCGCTTAGCCCAATACGCTATCTGAAATAGGAGCGACGTAAATTGAACAAGTGTGATAGAATTTCGTTGAATTCTTAAATTAACTATAATATAAAATGATCTAATCGGGTCTCTGTTTGCCATACCCTAGAAGTTTAATAGTGCATTTTGCTCGCCATTTAATGCGCTTTGAGATGCCGCTTAGCCCAATACGCTATCTGAAATAGGAGCGACGTAAATTGAACAAATGTGATAGAAGTTCCCTGAATTCTTATATTAACCTTAATGTAAAATGATCTAATCGGGTCTCTGTTTGCCCTACCCTAGAAGTTTAATAGTGCATTTTATTCGACATTTCATGCGCTTTGAGATGCCGCTTAGCCCAATACGCTATCTGAAATATGAGCGACGTAGATTGAACAAATGTGATAGAAATTCGCTGAATTCTTATATTAACCTTAATGTAAAATGATCTAATCGGGTCTCTGTTCGCCCTACTCTAGAAGTTTAATAGTGCATTTCACTCGCTATTCCACGTGCTTTAAGATGCCGGCTAGCCCAGTAGGCTATCTGAAATATGAGCGACGTAAATTGAACAAATGTGATAGAATTTCGCTGAATTCTTATATTAACCTTAATGTAAAATGATCTAATCGGGTCTCTGTTCGCCCTACCCTAGAAGTTTAATGGTGCATTTCACTCCTCATATCATGCGCTTTGAGATGCCGCTTAGCCCAATAAGCTATCTGAAATAGGAGCGACGTAAATTGATCAAATGTGATAGAATTTCCCTGAATTCTTATATTAACCCAAATATAAAATGATCTAATCGGGTCCCTGATTACCCTATCATCGAAGTTAAATAGTGAATTTCACTCGCCATTCCACGCGCTTTAAGATGCCGCCTAGCCCAGTACGCTATCTGAAATAGGAGCGACGTAAATTGAACAATCGTGATAGGATTTCGCTGAATTCTTATATTAACCAAAATATAAAATGATCTAATCGGGTCTCTGATTGCCCTATCATAGAAGGCTATTAGTGCATTTTACTCGCTATTCCACGCGCTTTAAGATGCAGGCTAGCCCAGTAGGCTATCTGAAATAGGAGTGACGTAAATTCAACAAATGTGATAGAATTACGCTTAATTCTTATATTAACCTTAATGTAAAATGATCTAATCGGGTCTCTGTTCGCCCTACTCTAGAAGTTTAATAGTGCACTTCACTCGACATTTCATGCGCTTTGAGATGCCGCTTAGCCCAATACGCTACCTGAAATAGGAGCGACGTAAATTGAACAAATGTGATAGAATTTCGCTGAATCCTTATATTAACCAAAATATAAAATGATCTAATCGGGTCTCTGATTGCCCTATCATAGAAGTTTAATAGTGCATTTTACTCGCCATTCCACGCGCTTTAAGATGACGCCCAGCCCAGTACGCTATCTGAAATAGGAGCGACGTAAATTGAACAAATGTGATAGAATTTCGCTGAATCCTTATATTAACCAAAATATAAAATGTTCTAATCGGGACTCTTATTGCCCTATCATAGAAGTTTCATAGGGTATTTTACTCGCCATTCCACGCGCTTTAAGATGCCGTCTAGCCCAGTACGCTATCTGAAATAGGAACGACGTAAATTGAACAAGTGTGATAGAATTTCGTTGAATTCTTAAATTAACCATTATATAAAATGATCAAATCGGGTCTCTGTCTGCCATACCCTAGAAGTTTAATAGTGCATTTTATTCGCCATTTCATGCGCTTTGAGATGCCGCTGAGCCCAATACGCTATCTGAAATATCAGCGACGTAAATTGAACAAATGTGATAGAATTTCGCTGCATTCATATGTTAACCTTAATGTAAAATGATCTAATCGGGTCTCTGTTCGCCCTACCCTAGAAGTTTAATAGTGCATTTCTCTCGTCATTTCATGCGCTTTAAGATGCCGCTTACCCCTGTAACCTATCTGAAATAGGAGCGACGTAAATTGAACAAATGTGATAGAATTTCGCTGAATTCTTAAATTAACTATAATATAAAATGCATCTAATCGGGTCACTGATTGCCCTATCATAGAAGTTTAATAGTGCATTTTACTCGCCATTCCACGCGCTTTAAGTTGCCGCCTAGCCCAGTACGCTATCTGAAATAGGAGCGACGTAAATTGAACGAATGTGATAGAATTTTGCTGAATTCTTAAATTAACCACAATATAAAATGATCTAATCGGGTCTCTGTTTGATCTACCCTAGAAGTTTAATTGTATATTTTACACGCCAATTCATGCGCTTTGAGATGCCGCTTATCCCAATACGCTATCTGAAATAGGAGCGACGTAAGTTGAACAAATGTGATATAATTTTGCTGAATTCTTAAATTAACCATAATATAAAATAATCTAATCGGGTCTCTGATTGCCCTATCATAGAAGTTTAATAGTGCATTTTACTCGCCATTTCATGCGCTTTGAAATGCCGCTTAGCCCAATACGCTATCTGAAATAGGAGCGACGTAAATTGAACAAGTGTGATAGAATTTCGTTGAATTCTTAAATTAACTATAATATAAA
This sequence comes from Macropis europaea, assembly GCA_916610135.2. Taxonomy (NCBI): domain Eukaryota; kingdom Metazoa; phylum Arthropoda; class Insecta; order Hymenoptera; family Melittidae; genus Macropis; species Macropis europaea. The sequence goes on along the minus strand of CAKAJE020001844.1, from coordinate 172,378 downwards.
ATGATCTAATCGGGTCTCTGTTTGCCATACCCAAGAAGTTTAATAGTGCATTTTGCTCGCCATTTAATGCGCTTTGAGATGCCGCTTAGCCCAATACGCTATCTGAAATAGGAGCGACGTAAATTGAACAAATGTGATAGAAGTTCCCTGAATTCTTATATTAACCTTAATGTAAAATGATCTAATCGGGTCTCTGTTTGCCCTAGCCTAGAAGTTTAATAGTGCATTTTATTCGACATTTCATGCGCTTTGAGAAGCCGCTTAGCCCAATACGCTATCTGAAATATGAGCGACGTAGATTGAACAAATGTGATAGAAATTCGCTGAATTCTTATATTAACCTTAATGTAAAATGATCTAATCGGGTCTCTGTTCGCCCTACTCTAGAAGTTTAATAGTGCATTTCACTCGCTATTCCACGTGCTTTAAGATGCCGGCTAGCCCAGTAGGCTATCTGAAATATGAGCGACGTAAATTGAACAAATGTGATAGAATTTCGCTGAATTCTTATATTAACCTTAATGTAAAATGATCTAATCGGGTTTCTGTTCGCCCTACCCTAGAAGTTTAATGGTGCATTTCACTCCTCATATCATGCGCTTTGAGATGCCGCTTACCCCTGTAACCTATCTGAAATAGGAGCGATGTAAATTGAACAAATGTGATAGAATTACGCTTAATTCTTATATTAACCGTAATATAAAATGATCTAATCGTGTCTCTGTTTGCCTTATCCTAGAAGTTTAGTATTGCATTTTACTCGCCATTTCATGCGCTTTGAGATGCCGCTTAGCCCAATACGCTATCTGAAATAGGAGCGACGTAAATTGAACAAATGTGATAGAATTTCGCTGAATTCTTAAATTAACTATAATATAAAATGCATCTAATCGGGTCACTGATTGCCCTATCATAGAAGTTTAATAGTGCATTTTACTCGCCATTCCACGCGCTTTAAGTTGCCGCCTAGCCCAGTACGCTATCTGAAATAGGAGCGACGTAAATTGAACGAATGTGATAGAATTTTGCTGAATTCTTAAATTAACCACAATATAAAATGATCTAATCGGGTCTCTGTTTGATCTACCCTAGAAGTTTAATTGTATATTTTACACGCCAATTCATGCGCTTTGAGATGCCGCTTATCCCAATACGCTATCTGAAATAGGAGCGACGTAAGTTGAACAAATGTGATATAATTTTGCTGAATTCTTAAATTAACCATAATATAAAATAATCTAATCGGGTCTCTGATTGCCCTATCATAGAAGTTTAATAGTGCATTTTACTCGCCATTTCATGCGCTTTGAAATGCCGCTTAGCCCAATACGCTATCTGAAATAGGAGCGACGTAAATTGAACAAGTGTGATAGAATTTCGTTGAATTCTTAAATTAACTATAATATAAAATGATCTAATCGGGTCTCTGTTTGCCATACCCTAGAAGTTTAATAGTGCATTTTGCTCGCCATTTAATGCGCTTTGAGATGCCGCTTAGCCCAATACGCTATCTGAAATAGGAGCGACGTAAATTGAACAAATGTGATAGAAGTTCCCTGAATTCTTATATTAACCTTAATGTAAAATGATCTAATCGGGTCTCTGTTTGCCCTAGCCTAGAAGTTTAATAGTGCATTTTATTCGACATTTCATGCGCTTTGAGATGCCGCTTAGCCCAATACGCTATCTGAAATATGAGCGACGTAGATTGAACAAATGTGATAGAAATTCGCTGAATTCTTATATTAACCTTAATGTAAAATGATCTAATCGGGTCTCTGTTCGCCCTACTCTAGAAGTTTAATAGTGCATTTCACTCGCTATTCCACGTGCTTTAAGATGCCGGCTAGCCCAGTAGGCTATCTGAAATATGAGCGACGTAAATTGAACAAATGTGATAGAATTTCGCTGAATTCTTATATTAACCTTAATGTAAAATGATCTAATCGGGTTTCTGTTCGCCCTACCCTAGAAGTTTAATGGTGCATTTCACTCCTCATATCATGCGCTTTGAGATGCCGCTTAGCCCAATAAGCTATCTGAAATAGGAGCGACGTAAATTGATCTAATGTGATAGAATTTCCCTGAATTCTTATATTAACCCAAATATAAAATGATCTAATCGGGTCCCTGATTACCCTATCATCGAAGTTAAATAGTGAATTTCACTCGCCATTCCACGCGCTTTAAGATGCCGCCTAGCCCAGTACGCTATCTGAAATAGGAGCGACGTAAATTGAACAATCGTGATAGGATTTCGCTGAATTCTTATATTAACCAAAATATAAAATGATCTAATCGGGTCTCTGATTGCCCTATCATAGAAGGCTATTAGTGCATTTTACTCGCTATTCCACGCGCTTTAAGATGCAGGCTAGCCCAGTAGGCTATCTGAAATAGGAGTGACGTAAATTCAACAAATGTGATAGAATTACGCTTAATTCTTATATTAACCTTAATGTAAAATGATCTAATCGGGTCTCTGTTCGCCCTACTCTAGAAGTTTAATAGTGCACTTCACTCGACATTTCATGCGCTTTGAGATGCCGCTTAGCCCAATACGCTACCTGAAATAGGAGCGACGTAAATTGAACAAATGTGATAGAATTTCGCTGAATCCTTATATTAACCAAAATATAAAATGATCTAATCGGGTCTCTGATTGCCCTATCATAGAAGTTTAATAGTGCATTTTACTCGCCATTCCACGCGCTTTAAGATGACGCCCAGCCCAGTACGCTATCTGAAATAGGAGCGACGTAAATTGAACAAATGTGATAGAATTTCGCTGAATCCTTATATTAACCAAAATATAAAATGTTCTAATCGGGACTCTTATTGCCCTATCATAGAAGTTTCATAGGGTATTTTACTCGCCATTCCACGCGCTTTAAGATGCCGTCTAGCCCAGTACGCTATCTGAAATAGGAACGACGTAAATTGAACAAGTGTGATAGAATTTCGTTGAATTCTTAAATTAACCATTATATAAAATGATCAAATCGGGTCTCTGTCTGCCATACCCTAGAAGTTTAATAGTGCATTTTATTCGCCATTTCATGCGCTTTGAGATGCCGCTGAGCCCAATACGCTATCTGAAATATCAGCGACGTAAATTGAACAAATGTGATAGAATTTCGCTGCATTCATATGTTAACCTTAATGTAAAATGATCTAATCGGGTCTCTGTTCGCCCTACCCTAGAAGTTTAATAGTGCATTTCTCTCGTCATTTCATGCGCTTTAAGATGCCGCTTACCCCTGTAACCTATCTGAAATAGGAGCGATGTAAATTGAACAAATGTGATAGAATTACGCTTAATTCTTATATTAACCGTAATATAAAATGATCTAATCGGGGTCTCTGTTTGCCTTATCCTAGAAGTTTAGTATTGCATTTTACTCGCCATTTCATGCGCTTTGAGATGCCGCTTATCCAAATACGCTATCTGAAATAGGAGCGACGTAAATTGAACAAATGTGATAGAATTTCGCTGAATTCTTAAATTAACTATAATATAAAATGATCTAATCGGGTCACGGATTGCCCTATCATAGAAGTTTAATAGTGCATTTTACTCGCCATTCCACGCGCTTTAAGTTGCCGCCTAGCCCAGTACGCTATCTGAAATAGGAGCGACGTAAATTGAACGAATGTGATAGAATTTTGCTGAATTCTTAAATTAACCACAATATAAAATGATCTAATCGGGTCTCTGTTTGATCTACCCTAGAAGTTTAATTGTATATTTTACTCGCCAATTCATGCGCTTTGAGATGCAGCTTATCCCAATACGCTATCTGAAAAAGGAGCGACGTAAGTTGAACAAATGTGATAGAATTTTGCTGAATTCTTAAATTAACCATAATATAAAATGATCTAATCGGGTCTCTGTTTGCCCTACCGTAGAAGTTTAATAGTGCATTTTACTCGCCATTTCATGCGCTTTGAAATGCCGCTTAGCCCAATACGCTATCTGAAATAGGAGCGACGTAAATTGAACAAATGTGATAGAATTTCGCTGAATTCTTAAATTAACCATAACATAAAATGATCTAATCGAGTCTCTGCTTGCCCTACCCTAGAAGTTTAATAGTGCATTTTACTCCTAATTTCATGCGCTTTGAGAAGCCGCTTAGCCCAATACGCTATCTGAAATAGGAGCGACGTAAATTGAACAAATGTGATAGAATTTTGCTGAATTCTTAAATTAACCATAATATAAAATGATCTAATCGGGTATCTGTTTGCCCTACCGTAGAAGTTTAATAGTGCATTTTACTCGCCATTTCATGCGCTTTGAAATGCCGCTTAGCCCAATACGCTATCTGAAATAGGAGCGACGTAAATTGAACAAATGTGATAGAATATCGCTGAATTCTTAAATTAACCATAGTATAAAATGATCTAATTGGGTCTCTGTTTGTCGTACCCTAGAAGTTTAATAGTGCATTTTACTCGCCATTTCATGCGCATTGAGAAGCCGCTTAGCCCAATACGCTATCTGAAATAGGAGCGACGTAAATTGAACAAATGTGATAGAATTTTGCTGAATTCTTAAATTAACCATAATATAAAATGATCTAATCGGGTATCTGTTTGCCCTACCGTAGAAGTTTAATAGTGCATTTTACTCGCCATTTCATGCGCTTTGAAATGCCGCTTAGCCCAATACGCTATCTGAAATAGGAACGACGTAAATTGAACAAATGTGATAGAATATCGCTGAATTCTTAAATTAACCATAGTATAAAATGATCTAATTGGGTCTCTGTTTGTCGTACCCTAGAAGTTTAATAGTGCATTTTACTCGCCATTTCATGCGCATTGAGATGCCGCTTAGCCCAATACGCTATCTGAAATAAGAGCGACGTAAATTGAACAAATGTGATAGAATTTCCCTGAATTCTTATATTAACCCAAATATAAAATGATCTAATCGGGTCCCTGATTGCCCTATCATCGAAGTTAAATAGTGAATTTCACTCGCCATTCCACGCGCTTTAAGATGCCGCCTAGCCCAGTACGCTATCTGAAATAGGAGCGACGTAAATTGAACAATCGTGATAGGATTTCGCTGAATTCATATATTAACCAAAATATAAAATGATCTAATCGGGTCTCTGATTGCCCTATCATAGAAGGCTAATAGTGCATTTTACTCGCTATTCCACGCGCTTTAAGATGCAGGCTAGCCCAGTAGGCTATCTGAAATAGGAGTGACGTAAATTCAACAAATGTGATAGAATTGCGCATAATTCTTATATTAACCTTAATGTGAAATGATCTAATCGGATCTCTGTTCGCCCTACTCTAGAAGTTTAATAGTGCACTTCACTCGCCATTTCATGCGCTTTGAGATGCCGCTTAGCCCAATACGCTACCTGAAATACGAGGGACGTAAATTGAACAAATGTGATAGAATTTCGCTGAATCCTTATATTAACCAAAATATAAAATGATCTAATCGGGTCTCTGATTGCCCTATCATAGAAGTTTAATAGGGCATTTTACTCGCCATTCCACGCGCTTTAAGATGACGCCTAGCCCAGTACGCTATCTGAAATAGGAGCGACGTAAATTGAGCAAATGTGATAGAATTTCGCTGAATCCTTATATTAACCAAAATATGAAATGATCTAATCGGGTCTCTTATTGCCCTATCATAGAAGTTTCATAGGGTATTTTACTCGCCATTCCACGCGCTTTAAGATGCCGCCTAGCCCAGTACGCTATCTGAAATAGGAACGACGTAAATTGAACAAGTGTGATAGAATTTCGTTGAATTCTTCAATTAACCATAATATAAAATGATCAAATCGGGTCTCTGTCTGCCATACCCTAGAAGTTTAATAGTGCATTTTATTCGGCATTTCATGCGCTTTGAGATGCCGCTGAGCCCAATACGCTATCTGAAATATCAGCGACGTAAATTGAACAAATGTGATAGAATTTCGCTGAATTCTTATATTAACCTTAATGTAAAATGATCTAATCGGGTCTCTGTTCGCCCTACCCTAGAAGTTTAATGGTGCATTTCACTCCTCATTTCATGCGCTTCGAGATGCCGCTTAGCCCAATAAGCTATCTGAAATAGGAGCGACGTAAATTGAACAAATGTGATAGAATTTCCCTGAATTCTTATATTAACCCAAATATAAAATGATCTAATCGGGTCCCTGATTGCCCTATCATCGAAGTTAAATAGTGAATTTCACTCGCCATTCCACGCGCTTTAAGATGCCGCCTAGCCCAGTACGCTATCTGAAATAGGAGCGACGTAAATTGAACAATCGTGATAGGATTTCGCTGAATTCTTATATTAACCAAAATATAAAATGATCTAATCGGGTCTCTGATTGCCCTATCATAGAAGGCTAATAGTGCATTTTACTCGCTATTCCAGACGCTTTAAGATGCAGGCTAGCCCAGTAGGCTATCTGAAATAGGAGTGACGTAAATTCAACAAATGTGATAGAATTACGCTTAATTCTTATATTAACCTTAATGTAAAATGATCTAATCGGGTCTCTGTTCGCCCTACTCTAGAAGTTTAATAGTGCACTTCACTTGCCATTTCATGTGCTTTGAGATGCCGCCTAGCCCAGTACGCTATCTGAAATAGGAGCGACGTAAGTTTAACAAATGTGATAGAATTACGCTGAATTCTTATATTAACCGTAATATAAAATGATCTAATCGGGTCCCTGTTTGCCTTACCCTAGAAGTTTAATAGTGCATTTTACTCGCCATTTCATGCGCTTTGAGATGCCGCTTAGCCCAATACGCTATCTGAAATAGGAGCGACGTAAATTGAGCAAGTGTGATAGAATTTCGTTGAATTCTTAAATTAACAATAATATAAAATGATCTAATCGGGTCTCTGTTTGCCATACCCTAGAAGTTTAATAGTGCATTTTGCTCGCCATTTAATGCGCTTTGAGATGCCGCTTAGCCCAATACGCTATCTGAAATAGGAGCGATGTAAATTGAACAAATGTGATAGAAGTTCCCTGAATTCTTATATTAACCTTAATGTGAAATGATCTAATCGGGTCTCTGTTTGCCCTAGCCTAGAAGTTTAATAGTGCATTTTATTCGACATTTCATGCGCTTTGAGATGCCGCTTAGCCCAATACGCTATCTGAAATAGGAGCGACGTAAATTGAACAAATGTGATAGAATTTCCCTGAATTCTTATATTAACCTTAATGTAAAATGATCTAATCGGGTCTCTGTTTGCCCTAGCCTAGAAGTTTAATAGAGCATTTAATTCGCTATTTCATGCGCTTTGAGATGCCGCTTAGCCCAATACGCTATCTGAAATAGGAGCGACGTAAATTGATCAAATGTGATAGAATTTCCCTGAAATCTTATATTAAACAAAGTATAAAATGATCTAATCGGGTCTCTGATTGCCCTATCATAGAAGGTTAGTAGCGCATTTTACACGCCATTTCATGCGCTGTGAGATGCCGCTTAGCCCAATACGCTATCTGAAATATGAGCGACGTAAATGGAACAAATGTGATAGAAATTCGCTGAATTCTTATATTAACCTTAATGTAAAATGATCTAATCGGGTCTCTGTTCGCCCTACTCTAGAAGTTTAATAGTGCACTTCACTCGCCATTTCATGCGCTTTGAGATGCCGCTTAGCCCAATACGCTACCTGAAATACGAGGGACGTAAATTGAACAAATGTGATAGAATTTCGCTGAATTCTTATATTAACCTTAATGTAAAATGATCTAATCGGGTCTCTGTTCGCCCTACCCTAGAAGTTAAATAGTGCATTTCTCTCGTCATTTCATGCGCTTTAAGATGCCGCTTACCCCTGTAACCTATCTGAAATACGAGCGATGTAAATTGAACGAATGTGATAGAATTTTGCTGAATTCTTAAATTAACCACAATATAAAATGATCTAATCGGGTCTCTGTTTGATCTACCCTAGAAGTTTAATTGTATATTTTACACGCCAATTCATTCGCTTTGAGATGCCGCTTATCCCAATACGCTATCTGAAATAGGAGCGACGTAAGTTGAACAAATGTGATAGAATTTTGCTGAATTCTTAAATTAACCATAATATAAAATGATCTAATCGGGTCTCTGATTGCCCTATCATAGAAGTTTAATAGTGCATTTTACTCGCCATTTCATGCGCTTTGAAATGCCGCTTAGCCCAATACGCTATCAGAAATAGGAGCGACGTAAATTGAACAAATGTGATAGAATTTCCCTGAATTCTTAAATTAACCATAATATAAAATGATCTAATCGGGTTTCTGTTCGCCCTAGCCGAGAAGTTTAATAGTGCATTTTACTCGCCATTTCATGCGCTTTGAGATGCCGCTTAGCCCAATACGCTATCTGAAATAGGAGCGACGTAAATTGAACAAGTGTGATAGAATTTCGTTGAATTCTTAGATTAACAATAATATAAAATGATCTAATCGGGTCTCTGTTTGCCATACCCTAGAAGTTTAATGGTGCATTTTGCTCGCCATTTAATGCGCTTTGAGATGCCGCTTAGCCCAATACGCTATCTGAAATAGGAGCGACGTAAATTGAACAAATGTGATAGAAGTTCCCTGAATTCTTATATTAACCTTAATGTAAAATGATCTAACCGGGTCTCTGTTCGCCCTACTCTAGAAGTTTAATAGTGCACTTCACTCGACATTTCATGCGCTTTGAGATGCCGCTTAGCCCAATACGCTACCTGAAATAGGAGCGACGTAAATTGAACAAATGTGATAGAATTTCGCTGAATCCTTATATTAACCAAAATATAAAATGATCTAATCGGGTCTCTGATTGCCCTATCATAGAAGTTTAATAGTGCATTTTACTCGCCATTCCACGCGCTTTAAGATGACGCCCAGCCCAGTACGCTATCTGAAATAGGAGCGACGTAAATTGAACAAATGTGATAGAATTTCGCTGAATCCTTATATTAACCAAAATATAAAATGATCTAATCGGGACTCTTATTGCCCTATCATAGATGTCTCATAGGGTATTTTACTCGCCATTCCACGCGCTTTGATGCCGTCTAGCCCAGTACGCTATCTGAAATTGGAACGACGTAAATTGAACAAGTGTGATAGAATTTCGTTGAATTCTTAAATTAACCATTATATAAAATGATCTAATCGGGTCTCTGTCTGCCATACCCTAGAAGTTTAATAGTGCATTTTATTCGCCATTTCATGCGCTTTGAGATGCCGCTGAGCCCAATACGCTATCTGAAATATCAGCGACGTAAATTGAACAAATGTGATAGAATTTCGCTGAATTCTTATATTAACCTTAATGTAAAATGATCTAATCGGGTCTCTGTTCGCCCTACCCTAGAAGTTTAATAGTGCATTTCTCTCGTCATTTCATGCGCTTTAAGATGCCGGTTACCCCTGTAACCTATCTGAAATAGGAGCGATGTAAATTGAACAAATGTGATAGAATTACGCTTAATTCTTATATTAACCGTAATATAAAATGATCTAATCGGGTCTCTGTTTGCCTTATCCTAGAAGTTTAGTATTGCATTTTACTCGCCATTTCATGCGCTTTGAGATGCCGCTTATCCAAATACGCTATCTGAAATAGGAGCGACGTAAATTGAACAAATGTGATAGAATTTCGCTGAATTCTTAAATTAACTATAATATAAAATGATCTAATCGGGTCACTGATTGCCCTATCATAGAAGTTTAATAGTGCATTTTACTCGCCATTCCACGCGCTTTAAGTTTCCGCCTAGCCCAGTACGCTATCTGAAATAGGAGCGACGTAAATTGAACAATCGTGATAGGATTTCGCTGAATTCTTATATTAACCAAAATATAAAATGATCTAATCGGGTCTCTGATTGCCCTATCATAGAAGGCTATTAGTGCATTTTACTCGCTATTCCACGCGCTTTAAGATGCAGGCTAGCCCAGTAGGCTATCTGAAATAGGAGTGACGTAAATTCAACAAATGTGATAGAATTACGCTTAATTCTTATATTAACCTTAATGTAAAATGATCTAATCGGGTCTCTGTTCGCCCTACTCTAGAAGTTTAATAGTGCACTTCACTCGACATTTCATGCGCTTTGAGATGCCGCTTAGCCCAATACGCTACCTGAAATAGGAGCGACGTAAATTGAACAAATGTGATAGAATTTCGCTGAATCCTTATATTAACCAAAATATAAAATGATCTAATCGGGTCTCTGATTGCCCTATCATAGAAGTTTAATAGTGCATTTTACTCGCCATTCCACGCGCTTTAAGATGACGCCCAGCCCAGTACGCTATCTGAAATAGGAGCGACGTAAATTGAACAAATGTGATAGAATTTCGCTGAATCCTTATATTAACCAAAATATAAAATGTTCTAATCGGGACTCTTATTGCCCTATCATAGAAGTTTCATAGGGTATTTTACTCGCCATTCCACGCGCTTTAAGATGCCGTCTAGCCCAGTACGCTATCTGAAATAGGAACGACGTAAATTGAACAAGTGTGATAGAATTTCGTTGAATTCTTAAATTAACCATTATATAAAATGATCAAATCGGGTCTCTGTCTGCCATACCCTAGAAGTTTAATAGTGCATTTTATTCGCCATTTCATGCGCTTTGAGATGCCGCTGAGCCCAATACGCTATCTGAAATATCAGCGACGTAAATTGAACAAATGTGATAGAATTTCGCTGCATTCATATGTTAACCTTAATGTAAAATGATCTAATCGGGTCTCTGTTCGCCCTACCCTAGAAGTTAAATAGTGCATTTCTCTCGTCATTTCATGCGCTTTAAGATGCCGCTTACCCCTGTAACCTATCTGAAATAGGAGCGATGTAAATTGAACAAATGTGATAGAATTACGCTTAATTCTTATATTAACCGTAATATAAAATGATCTAATCGGGTCTCTGTTTGCCTTATCCTAGAAGTTTAGTATTGCATTTTACTCGCCATTTCATGCGCTTTGAGATGCCGCTTATCCAAATACGCTATCTGAAATAGGAGCGACGTAAATTGAACAAATGTGATAGAATTTCGCTGAATTCTTAAATTAACTATAATATAAAATGATCTAATCGGGTCACGGATTGCCCTATCATAGAAGTTTAATAGTGCATTTTACTCGCCATTCCACGCGCTTTAAGTTGCCGCCTAGCCCAGTACGCTATCTGAAATAGGAGCGACGTAAATTGAACGAATGTGATAGAATTTTGCTGAATTCTTAAATTAACCACAATATAAAATGATCTAATCGGGTCTCTGTTTGATCTACCCTAGAAGTTTAATTGTATATTTTACTCGCCAATTCATGCGCTTTGAGATGCAGCTTATCCCAATACGCTATCTGAAAAAGGAGCGACGTAAGTTGAACAAATGTGATAGAATTTTGCTGAATTCTTAAATTAACCATAATATAAAATGATCTAATCGGGTCTCTGTTTGCCCTACCGTAGAAGTTTAATAGTGCATTTTACTCGCCATTTCATGCGCTTTGAAATGCCGCTTAGCCCAATACGCTATCTGAAATAGGAGCGACGTAAATTGAACAAATGTGATAGAATTTCGCTGAATTCTTAAATTAACCATAACATAAAATGATCTAATCGAGTCTCTGCTTGCCCTACCCTAGAAGTTTAATAGTGTATTTTACTCCGAATTTCATGCGCTTTGAGAAGCCGCTTAGCCCAATACGCTATCTGAAATAGGAGCGACGTAAATTGAACAAATGTGATTGAATTTTGCTGAATTCTTAAATTAACCATAATATAAAATGATCTAATCGGGTATCTGTTTGCCCTACCGTAGAAGTTTAATAGTGCATTTTACTCGCCATTTCATGCGCTTTGAAATGCCGCTTAGCCCAATACGCTATCTGAAATAGGAGCGACGTAAATTGAACAAATGTGATAGAATATCGCTGAATTCTTAAATTAACCATAGTATAAAATGATCTAATTGGGTCTCTGTTTGTCGTACCCTAGAAGTTTAATAGTGCATTTTACTCGCCATTTCATGCGCATTGAGAAGCCGCTTAGCCCAATACGCTATCTGAAATAGGAGCGACGTAAATTGAACAAATGTGATAGAATTTTGCTGAATTCTTAAATTAACCATAATATAAAATGATCTAATCGGGTATCTGTTTGCCCTACCGTAGAAGTTTAATAGTGCATTTTACTCGCCATTTCATGCGCTTTGAAATGCCGCTTAGCCCAATACGCTATCTGAAATAGGAACGACGTAAATTGAACAAATGTGACAGAATATCGCTGAATTCTTAAATTAACCATAGTATAAAATGATCTAATTGGGTCTCTGTTTGTCGTACCCTAGAAGTTTAATAGTGCATTTTACTCGCCATTTCATGCGCATTGAGATGCCGCTTAGCCCAATACGCTATCTGAAATAAGAGCGACGTAAATTGAACAAATGTGATAGAATTTCCCTGAATTCTTATATTAACCCAAATATAAAATGATCTAATCGGGTCCCTGATTGCCCTATCATCGAAGTTAAATAGTGAATTTCACTCGCCATTCCACGCGCTTTAAGATGCCGCCTAGCCCAGTACGCTATCTGAAATAGGAGCGACGTAAATTGAACAATCGTGATAGGATTTCGCTGAATTCTTATATTAACCAAAATATAAAATGATCTAATCGGGTCTCTGATTGCCCTATCATAGAAGGCTAATAGTGCATTTTACTCGCTATTCCACGCGCTTTAAGATGCAGGCTAGCCCAGTAGGCTATCTGAAATAGGAGTGACGTAAATTCAACAAATGTGATAGAATTGCGCATAATTCTATATTAACCTTAATGTGAAATGATCTAATCGGGTCTCTGTTCGCCCTACTCTAGAAGTTTAATAGTGCACTTCACTCGCCATTTCATGCGCTTTGAGATGCCGCTTAGCCCAATACGCTACCTGAAATACGAGGGACGTAAATTGAACAAATGTGATAGAATTTCGCTGAATCCTTATATTAACCAAAATATAAAATGATCTAATCGGGTCTCTGATTGCCCTATCATAGAAGTTTAATAGGGCATTTTACTCGCCATTCCACGAGCTTTAAGATGACGCCTAGCCCAGTACGCTATCTGAAATAGGAGCGACGTAAATTGAGCAAATGTGATAGAATTTCGCTGAATCCTTATATTAACCAAAATATGAAATGATCTAATCGGGTCTCTTATTGCCCTATCATAGAAGTTTCATAGGGTATTTTACTCGCCATTCCACGCGCTTTAAGATGCCGCCTAGCCCAGTACGCTATCTGAAATAGGAACGACGTAAATTGAACAAGTGTGATAGAATTTCGTTGAATTCTTCAATTAACCATAATATAAAATGATCAAATCGGGTCTCTGTCTGCCATACCCTAGAAGTTTAATAGTGCATTTTATTCGGCATTTCATGCGCTTTGAGATGCCGCTGAGCCCAATACGCTATCTGAAATATCAGCGACGTAAATTGAACAAATGTGATAGAATTTCGCTGAATTCTTATATTAACCTTAATGTAAAATGATCTAATCGGGTCTCTGTTCGCCCTACCCTAGAAGTTTAATGGTGCATTTCACTCCTCATTTCATGCGCTTTGAGATGCCGCTTAGCCCAATAAGCTATCTGAAATAGGAGCGACGTAAATTGAACAAATGTGATAGAATTTCCCTGAATTCTTATATTAACCCAAATATAAAATGATCTAATCGGGTCCCTGATTGCCCTATCATCGAAGTTAAATAGTGAATTTCACTCGCCATTCCACGCGCTTTAAGATGCCGCCTAGCCCAGTACGCTATCTGAAATAGGAGCGACGTAAATTGAACAATCGTGATAGGATTTCGCTGAATTCTTATATTAACCAAAATATAAAATGATCTAATCGGGTCTCTGATTGCCCTATCATAGAAGGCTAATAGTGCATTTTACTCGCTATTCCACGCGCTTTAAGATGCAGGCTAGCCCAGTAGGCTATCTGAAATAGGAGTGACGTAAATTCAACAAATGTGATAGAATTACGCTTAATTCTTATATTAACCTTAATGTAAAATGATCTAATCGGGTCTCTGTTCGCCCTACTCTAGAAGTTTAATAGTGCACTTCACTCGCCATTTCATGCGCTTTGAGATGCCGCCTAGCCCAGTACGCTATCTGAAATAGGAGCGACGTAAGTTTAACAAATGTGATAGAATTACGCTGAATTCTTATATTAACCGTAATATAAAATGATCTAATCGGGTCCCTGTTTGCCTTACCCTAGAAGTTTAATAGTGCATTTTACTCGCCATTTCATGCGCTTTGAGATGCCGCTTAGCCCAATACGCTATCTGAAATAGGAGCGACGTAAATTGAGCAAGTGTGATAGAATTTCGTTGAATTCTTAAATTAACAATAATATAAAATGATCTAATCGGGTCTCTGTTTGCCATACCCTAGAAGTTTAATAGTGCATTTTGCTCGCCATTTAATGCGCTTTGAGATGCCGCTTAGCCCAATACGCTATCTGAAATAGGAGCGATGTAAATTGAACAAATGTGATAGAAGTTCCCTGAATTCTTATATTAACCTTAATGTGAAATGATCTAATCGGGTCTCTGTTTGCCCTAGCCTAGAAGTTTAATAGTGCATTTTATTCGACATTTCATGCGCTTTGAGATGCCGCTTAGCCCAATACGCTATCTGAAATAGGAGCGACGTAAATTGAACAAATGTGATAGAATTTCCCTGAATTCTTATATTAACCTCAATGTAAAATGATCTAATCGGGTCTCTGTTTGCCCTAGCCTAGAAGTTTAATAGAGCATTTAATTCGCTATTTCATGCGCTTTGAGATGCCGCTTAGCCCAATACGCTATCTGAAATAGGAGCGACGTAAATTGAACAAATGTGATAGAATTTCCCTGAAATCTTATATTAAACAAAGTATAAAATGATCTAATCGGGTCTCTGATTGCCCTATCATAGAAGGTTAGTAGCGCATTTTACACGCCATTTCATGCGCTGTGAGATGCCGCTTAGCCCAATACGCTATCTGAAATATGAGCGACGTAAATGGAACAAATGTGATAGAAATTCGCTGAATTCTTATATTAACCTTAATGTAAAATGATCTAATCGGGTCTCTGTTCGCCCTACTCTAGAAGTTTAATAGTGCACTTCACTCGCCATTTCATGCGCTTTGAGATGCCGCTTAGCCCAATACGCTACCTGAAATACGAGGGACGTAAATTGAACAAATGTGATAGAATTTCGCTGAATTCTTATATTAACCTTAATGTAAAATGATCTAATCGGGTCTCTGTTCGCCCTACCCTAGAAGTTAAATAGTGCATTTCTCTCGTCATTTCATGCGCTTTAAGATGCCGCTTACCCCTGTAACCTATCTGAAATACGAGCGATGTAAATTGAACGAATGTGATAGAATTTTGCTGAATTCTTAAATTAACCACAATATAAAATGATCTAATCGGGTCTCTGTTTGATCTACCCTAGAAGTTTAATTGTATATTTTACACGCCAATTCATTCGCTTTGAGATGCCGCTCATCCCAATACGCTATCTGAAATAGGAGCGACGTAAGTTGAACAAATGTGATAGAATTTTGCTGAATTCTTAAATTAACCATAATATAAAATGATCTAATCGGGTCTCTGATTGCCCTATCATAGAAGTTTAATAGTGCATTTTACTCGCCATTTCATGCGCTTTGAAATGCCGCTTAGCCCAATACGCTATCAGAAATAGGAGCGACGTAAATTGAACAAATGTGATAGAATTTCCCTGAATTCTTAAATTAACCATAATATAAAATGATCTAATCGGGTTTCTGTTCGCCCTAGCCGAGAAGTTTAATAGTGCATTTTACTCGCCATTTCATGCGCTTTGAGATGCCGCTTAGCCCAATACGCTATCTGAAATAGGAGCGACGTAAATTGAACAAGTGTGATAGAATTTCGTTGAATTCTTAAATTAACAATAATATAAAATGATCTAATCGGGTCTCTGTTTGCCATACCCTAGAAGTTTAATAGTGCATTTTGCTCGCCATTTAATGCGCTTTGAGATGCCGCTTAGCCCAATACGCTATCTGAAATAGGAGCGACGTAAATTGAACAAATGTGATAGAAGTTCCCTGAATTCTTATATTAACCTTAATGTAAAATGATCTAACCGGGTCTCTGTTCGCCCTACTCTAGAAGTTTAATAGTGCACTTCACTCGACATTTCATGCGCTTTGAGATGCCGCTTAGCCCAATACGCTACCTGAAATAGGAGCGACGTAAATTGAACAAATGTGATAGAATTTCGCTGAATCCTTATATTAACCAAAATATAAAATGATCTAATCGGGTCTCTGATTGCCCTATCATAGAAGTTTAATAGTGCATTTTACTCGCCATTCCACGCGCTTTAAGATGACGCCCAGCCCAGTACGCTATCTGAAATAGGAGCGACGTAAATTGAACAAATGTGATAGAATTTCGCTGAATCCTTATATTAACCAAAATATAAAATGATCTAATCGGGACTCTTATTGCCCTATCATAGATGTCTCATAGGGTATTTTACTCGCCATTCCACGCGCTTTGATGCCGTCTAGCCCAGTACGCTATCTGAAATTGGAACGACGTAAATTGAACAAGTGTGATAGAATTTCGTTGAATTCTTAAATTAACCATTATATAAAATGATCAAATCGGGTCTCTGTCTGCCATACCCTAGAAGTTTAATAGTGCATTTT
The DNA here is from genome assembly GCA_916610135.2 of Macropis europaea. NCBI lineage: Eukaryota > Metazoa > Arthropoda > Insecta > Hymenoptera > Melittidae > Macropis > Macropis europaea. Next base: position 155,607 of record CAKAJE020001844.1, on the reverse strand, counting down.
ATTCGCCATTTCATGCGCTTTGAGATGCCGCTTAGCCCAATACGCTATCTGAAATATCAGCGACGTAAATTGAACAAATGTGATAGAATTTCGCTGAATTCTTATATTAACCTTAATGTAAATGATCTAATCGGGTCTCTGTTCGCCCTACCCTAGAAGTTTAATAGTGCATTTCTCTCGTCATTTCATGCGCTTTAAGATGCCGGTTACCCCTGTAACCTATCTGAAATAGGAGCGATGTAAATTGAACAAATGTGATAGAATTACGCTTAATTCTTATATTAACCGTAATATAAAATGATCTAATCGGGTCTCTGTTTGCCTTATCCTAGAAGTTTAGTATTGCATTTTACTCGCCATTTCATACGCTTTGAGATGCCGCTTATCCAAATACGCTATCTGAAATAGGAGCGACGTAAATTGAACAAATGTGATAGAATTTCGCTGAATTCTTAAATTAACTATAATATAAAATGATCTAATCGGGTCACTGATTGCCCTATCATAGAAGTTTAATAGTGCATTTTACTCGCCATTCCACGCGCTTTAAGTTTCCGCCTAGCCCAGTACGCTATCTGAAATAGGAGCGACGTAAATTGAACGAATGTGATAGAATTTTGCTGAATTCTTAAATTAACCACAATATAAAATGATCTAATCGGGTCTCTGTTTGATCTACCCTAGAAGTTTAATTGTATATTTTACTCGCCAATTCATGCGCTTTGAGATGCCGCTTATCCCAATACGCTATCTGAAATTGGAGCGACGTAAGTTGAACAAATGTGATAGAATTTCGCTGAATTCTTTTATTAACCATAATGTAAAATGATCTAATCGGGTCTCTGTTCGCCCTAGCCTAGAAGTTTAACAGTGCATTTTATTCGCCATTTCATGCGCTTTGTGGTGCCGCTTAGCCCAATACGATACCTGAAATAGGAGCGACGTAATTGAACAAATGTGATAGAATTTCGCTGAATTCTTAAATTAACCAAAACATAAAATGATCTAATCGGGTCTCTGTTTGCCCTACCCTAGAAGTTTAATAGTGCATTTTACTCCTAATTTCATGCGCTTTGAGATGCCGCTTAGCCCAATACGCTATCTGAAATAGGAGCGACGTAAATTGAACAAATGTGATAGAATTTCCGATGAAATTCTTAAATTAACCATAATATAAAATGATCTAATCGGGTCTCTGTTTGTCCTACCCTGGAAGTTTCATAGTGCATTTTACTCGCCATTTCATGCGCATTGAGATGCCGCTTAGCCCAATACGCTATCTGAAATAAGAGCGACGTAAATTGAACAAATGTGATAGAATTACCCTGAATTCTTATATTAACCCAAATATAAATGATCTAATCGGGTCCCTGATTGCCCTAACATCGAAGTTAAATAGTGAATTTCACTCGCCATTCCACGCGCTTTAAGATGCCGCCTAGCCCAGTACGCTATCTGAATAGGAGCGACGTAAATTGAACAAATGTGATAGAATTTCCCTGAATTCTTATATTAACCTTAATGTAAAATGATCTAATCGGGTCTCTGTTTGCCCTAGCCTAGAAGTTTAATAGTGCATTTTATTCGACATTTCATGCGCTTTGAGATGCCGCTTAGCCCCAATACGCTATCTGAAATATGAGCGACGTAGATTGAACAAATGTGATAGAAATTCGCTGAATTCTTATATTAACCTTAATGTAAAATGATCTAATCGGGTCTCTGTTCGCCCTACTCTAGAAGTTTAATAGTGCATTTCACTCGCTATTCCACGCGCTTTAAGATTCCGGCTAGCCCAGTAGGCTATCTGAAATATGAGCGACGTAAATTGAACAAATGTGATAGAATTTCGCTGAATTCTTATATTAACCTTAATGTAAAATGATCTAATCGGGTCTCTGATTGCCCTATCATAGAAGGCTATTAGTGCATTTTACTCGCTATTCCACGCGCTTTAAGATGCAGGATAGCCCAGTAGGCTATCTGAAATAGGAGTGACGTAAATTCAACAAATGTGATAGATTACGCTTAATTCTTATATTAACCTTAATGTAAAATGATCTAATCGGGTCTCTGTTCGCCCTACTCTAGAAGTTTAATAGTGCACTTCACTCGCCATTTTCATGCGCTTTGGAGATGCCGCTTAGCCCCAATACGCTACCTGAAATAGGAGCGACGTAAATTGAACAAATGTGATAGAATTTCGCTGAATCCTTATATTAACCAAAAATAAAAAATGATCTAATCGGGTCTCTGTTTGCCCTATCATAGAAGTTTCATAGGGTATTTTACTCGCCATTCCACGCGCTGTAAGATGCCGTCTAGCCCAGTACGCTATCTGAAATAGGAACGACGTAAATTGAACAAATGTGATAGAATTTCGCTGAATTCTTATATTAACCTTAATGTAAAATGATCTAATCGGGTCTCTGTTCGCCCTACCCTAGAAGTTTAATAGTGCATTTCTCTCGTCATTTCATGCGCTTTTAGATGCCGCTTACCCCTGTACCCTATCTGAAATAGGAGCGATGTAAATTGAACAAATGTGATAGAATTACGCTTAATTCTTATATTAACCGTAATATAAAATGATCTAATCGGGTCTCTGTTTGCCTTATCCTAGAAGTTTAGTATTGCATTTTACTCGCCATTTCATGCGCTTTGAGATGCCGCTTATCCAAATACGCTATCTGAAATAGGAGCGACGTAAATTGAACAAATGTGATAGAATTTCGCTGAATTCTTAATTAACTATAATATAAAATGATCTAATCGGGTCACGGATTGCCCTATCATAGAAGTTTAATAGTGCATTTACTCGCCATTCCACGCGCTTTAAGTTGCCGCCTAGCCCAGTACGCTATCTGAAATAGGAGCGACGTAAATTGAACGAATGTGATAGAATTTTGCTGAATTCTTAAAATAACCACAATATAAAATGATCTAATCGGGTCTCTGTTGATCTACCCTAGAAGTTTAATTGTATATTTTTACTCGCCAATTCATGCGCTTTGAGATGCAGCTTATCCCAATACGCTATCTGAAAAAGGAGCGACGTAAGTTGAACAAATGTGATAGAATTTTGCTGAATTCTTAAATTAACCATAATATAAAATGATCTAATCGGGTATCTGCTTGCCCTACCGTAGAAGTTTAATAGTGCATTTTACTCGCCATTCCACGCGCTTTAAGATGACGCCCAGCCCAGTACGATATCTGAAATAGGAGCGACGTAAATTGAACAAATGTGATAGAATTTCGCTGAATCCTTATATTAACCAAAATATAAAATGATCTAATCGGGACTCTTATTGCCCTATCATAGAAGTTTCATAGGGTATTTTACTCGCCATTCCACGCGCTTTAAGATGCCGTCTAGCCCAGTACGCTATCTGAAATAGGAACGACGTAAATTGAACAAGTGTGATAGAATTTCGTTGAATTCTTAAATTAACCATTATATAAAATGATCAAATCGGGTCTCTGTCTGCCATACCCTAGAAGTTTAATAGTGCATTTTATTCGCCATTTCATGCGCTTTGAGATGCCGCTGAGCCCAATACGCTATCTAAAATATCAGCGACGTAAATTGAACAAATGTGATAGAATTTCGCTGAATTCTTATATTAACCTTAATGTAAAATGATCTTATCGGGTCTCTGTTCGCCCTACCCTAGAAGTTTAATAGTGCATTTCTCTCGTCATTTCATGCGCTTTAAGATGCCGCTTAGCCCTGTACCCTATCTGAAATAGGAGCGATGTAAATTGAACAAATGTGATAGAATTACGCTTAATTCTTATATTAACCGTAATATAAAATGATCTAATCGGGTCTCTGTTTGCCTTATCCTAGAAGTTTAGTACTGCATTTTACTCGCCATTTCATGCGCTTTGAGCTGCCGCTTATCCAAATACGCTATCTGAAATAGGAGCGACGTAAATTGAACAAATGTGATAGAATTTCGCTGAATTCTTAAATTAACTATAATATAAAATGATCTAATCGGGTCACGGATTGCCCTATCATAGAAGTTTAATAGTGCATTTTACTCGCCATTCCACGCGCTTTAAGTTTCCGCCTAGCCCAGTACGCTATCTGAAATAGGAGCGACGTAAATTGACCGAATGTGATAGAATTTTGCTGAATTCTTAAAATAACCACAATATAAAATGATCTAATCGGGTCTCTGTTTGATCTACCCTAGAAGTTTAATTGTATATTTTACTCGCCAATTCATGCGCTTTGAGATGCAGCTTATCCCAATACGCTATCTGAAAAAGGAGCGACGTAAGTTGAACAAATGTGATAGAATTTTGCTGAATTCTTAAATTAACCATAATATAAAATGATCTAATCGGGTCTCTGTTTGCCCTACCGTAGAAGTTTAATAGTGCATTTTACTCGCCATTTCATGCGCTTTGAAATGCCGCTTAGCCCAATACGCTATCTGAAATAGGAGCGACGTAAATTGAACAAATGTGATAGAATTTCGCTGAATTCTTAAATTAACCATAACATAAAATGATCTAATCGAGTTTCTGCTTGCCCTACCCTAGAAGTTTAATAGTGCATTTTACTCCGAATTTCATGCGCTTTGAGAAGCCGCTTAGCCCAATACGCTATCTGAAATAGGAGCGACGTAAATTGAACAAATGTGATAGAATTTTGCTGAATTCTTAAATTAACCATAATATAAAATGATCTAATCGGGTATCTGCTTGCCCTACCGTAGAAGTTTAATAGTGCATTTTACTCGCCCTGCCACGCGCTTTAAGATGCCGCCTAGCCCAGTACGCTACCTGAAATAGGAGCGACGTAAATTGAACAAATGTGATAGAATTTCGCTGAATCCTTATATTAACCAAAATATAAAATGATCTAATCGGGTCTCTGATAGCCCTATCATAGAAGTTTAATAGTGCATTTTACTCGCCATTCCACGCGCTTTAAGATGACGCCCAGCCCAGTACGCTATCTGAAATAGGAGCGACGTAAATTGAACAAATGTGATAGAATTTCGCTGAATCCTTATATTAACCAAAATATAAAATGATCTAATCGGGACTCTTATTGCCCTATCATAGAAGTTTCATAGGGCATTTTACTCGCCATTCCACGCGCTTTAAGATGCCGTCTAGCCCAGTACGCTATCTGAAATAGGAACGACGTAAATTGAACAAGTGTGATAGAATTTCGTTGAATTCTTAAATTAACCATTATATAAAATGATCAAATCGGGTCTGTGTCTGCCATACCCTAGAAGGTTAATAGTGCATTTTATTCGCCATTTCATGCGCTTTGAGATGCCGCTGAGCCCAATACGCTATCTGAAATATCAGCGACGTAAATTGAACAAATGTGATAGAATTTCGCTGAATTCTTATATTAACCTTAATGTAAAATGATCTTATCGGGTCTCTGTTCGCCCTACCCTAGAAGTTTAATAGTGCATTTCTCTCGTCATTTCATGCGCTTTAAGATGCCGCTTAGCCATTTAACCTATCTGAAATAGGAGCCATGTAAATTGAACAAATGTGATAGAATTACGCTTAATTTTTATATTAACCGTAATATAAAATGATCTAATCGGGTCTCTGTTTGCCTTATCCTAGAAGTTTAGTATTGCATTTTACTCGCCATTTCATGCGCTTTGAGATGCCGCTTATCCAAATACGCTATCTGAAATAGGAGCGACGTAAATTGAACAAATGTGATAGAATTTCGCTGAATTCTTAAATTAACTATAATATAAAATGATCTAATCGGGTCACTGATTGCCCTATCATAGAAGTTTAATAGTGCATTTTACTCGCCATTCCACGCGCTTTAAGTTTCCGCCTAGCCCAGTACGCTATCTGAAATAGGAGCGACGTAAATTGAACGAATGTGATAGAATTTTGCTGAATTCTTAAATTAACCACAATATAAAATGATCTAATCGGGTCTCTGTTTGATCTACCCTAGAAGTTTAATTGTATATTTTACTCGCCAATTCATGCGCTTTGAGATGCCGCTTATCCCAATACGCTATCTGAAATTGGAGCGACGTAAGTTGAACAAATGTGATAGAATTTCGCTGAATTCTTTTATTAACCATAATGTAAAATGATCTAATCGGGTCTCTGTTCGCCCTAGCCTAGAAGTTTAACAGTGCATTTTATTCGCCATTTCATGCGCATTGAGATGCCGCTTAGCCCAATACGCTACCTGAAATAGGAGCGACGTAAATTGAACAAATGTGATAGAATTTCGCTGAATTCTTAAATTAACCAAAACATAAAATGATCTAATCGGGTCTCTGCTTGCCCTACCCTAGAAGTTTAATAGTGCATTTTACTCCTAATTTCATGCGCTTTGAGAAGCCGGTTAGCCCAATACGCTATCTGAAATAGGAGCGACGTAAATTGAACAAATGTGATAGAATTTCGCTGAATTCTTAAATTAACCATAATATAAAATGATCCAATCGGGTCTCTGTTTGTCCTACCCTGGAATTTTAATAGTGCATTTTACTCGCCATTTCATGCGCATTGAGATGCCGCTTAGCCCAATACGCTATCTGAAATAAGAGCGACGTAAATTGAACAAATGTGATAGAATTACCCTGAATTCTTATATTAACCCAAATATAAAATGATCTAATCGGGTCCCTGATTGCCCTAACATCGAAGTTAAATAGTGAATTTCACTCGCCATTCCACGCGCTTTAAGATGCCGCCTAGCCCAGTACGCTATCTGAAATAGGAGCGACGTAAATTGAACAAATGTGATAGAATTTCCCTGAATTCTTATATTAACCTTAATGTAAAATGATCTAAGCGGGTCTCTGTTTGCCCTAGCCTAGAAGTTTAATAGTGCATTTTATTCGACATTTCATGCGCTTTGAGATGCCGCTTAGCCCAATACGCTATCTGAAATATGAGCGACGTAGATTGAACAAATGTGATAGAAATTCGCTGAATTCTTATATTAACCTTAATGTAAAATGATCTAATCGGGTCTCTGTTCGCCCTACTCTAGAAGTTTAATAGTGCATTTCACTCGCTATTCCACGCGCTTTAAGATTCCGGCTAGCCCAGTAGGCTATCTGAAATATGAGCGACGTAAATTGAACAAATGTGATAGAATTTCGCTGAATTCTTATATTAACCTTAATGTAAAATGATCTAATCGGGTCTCTGATTGCCCTATCATAGAAGGCTATTAGTGCATTTTACTCGCTATTCCACGCGCTTTAAGATGCAGGATAGCCCAGTAGGCTATCTGAAATAGGAGTGACGTAAATTCAACAAATGTGATAGAATTACGCTTAATTCTTATATTAACCTTAATGTAAAATGATCTAATCGGGTCTCTGTTCGCCCTACTCTAGAAGTTTAATAGTGCACTTCACTCGCCATTTCATGCGCTTTGAGATGCCGCTTAGCCCAATACGCTACCTGAAATAGGAGCGACGTAAATTGAACAAATGTGATAGAATTTCGCTGAATCCTTATATTAACCAAAATATAAAATGATCTAATCGGGTCTCAGTTTGCCCTATCATAGAAGTTTCATAGGGTATTTTACTCGCCATTCCACGCGCTGTAAGATGCCGTCTAGCCCAGTACGCTATCTGAAATAGGAACGACGTAAATTGAACAAGTGTGATAGAATTTCGTTGAATTCTTAAATTAACCATTATATAAAATGATCAAATCGGGTCTCTGTCTGCCATACCCTAGAAGTTTAATAGTGCATTTTATTCGCCATTTCATGCGCTTTGAGATGCCGCTGAGCCCAATACGCTATCTGAAATATCAGCGACGTAAATTGAACAAATGTGATAGAATTTCGCTGAATTCTTATATTAACCTTAATGTAAAATGATCTTATCGGGTCTCTGTTCGCCCTACCCTAGAAGTTTAATAGTGCATTTCTCTCGTCATTTCATGCGCTTTAAGATGCCGCTTAGCCCTGTAACCTATCTGAAATAGGAGCTATGTAAATTGAACAAATGTGATAGAATTACGCTTAATTTTTATATTAACCGTAATATAAAATGATCTAATCGGGTCTCTGTTTGCCTTATCCTAGAAGTGTAGTATTGCATTTTACTCGCCATTTCATGCGCTTTGAGATGCCGCTTATCCAAATACGCTATCTGAAATAGGAGCGACGTAAATTGAACAAATGTGATAGAATTTCGCTGAATTCTTAAATTAACTATAATATAAAATGATCTAATCGGGTCACTGATTGCCCTTTCATAGAAGTTTAATAGTGCATTTTACTCGCCATTCCACGCGCTTTAAGTTGCCGCCGAGCCCAGTACGCTATCTGAAATAGGAGCGACGTAAATTGAACAAATGTGATAGAATTTCCCTGAAATCTTATATTAACCGTAATATAAAATGATCTAATCGGGTCTCTGTTTGCCCTACCCTAGAAGTTTTATAGTGCATTTTACTCGCCATTGCATGTGCATTGAGATGCCGCATAGCCCAATACGCTATCTGAAATAGGAGCGACGTAAATTGAACAAATGTGATAGAATTTCCGTGAATTCTTATATTAACCTTAATGTAAAATGATCTAATCGGGTCTCTGATTGCCCTACCATAGAAGTCTAATAGTGCATTTCACTCGCCATTTCTTGCGCTTTGAGATGCCTCTTAGCCCAATACGCTATCTGAAATAGGAGCGACGTAAGTTGAACAAATGTGATAGAATTTCGCTGAATTCTTTTGTGAACCATAATGTAGAATGATCTAATCGGGTCTCTGTTCGCCCTAGCCTAGCGGTTTAATAGCGCATTTTACTCGCCATTCCACGCGCTTTAAGTTACCGCCTAGCCCAGTACGCTATCTAAAATAGGAGCGACGTAAATTGAACAAATGTGATAGAATTTTGCTGAATCCTTAAATTAACGGTAATATAAAATGATCTAATCGGGTCTCTGTTTGCCCTACCCTAGAAGTTTCATAGTGCATTTTACTCGCCATTTCATGCGCTTTGAGATGCCGCTTAGCCCAATACGCTATCTGAAACGTGAGCGACGTAAATTGAACAAATGTGATAGAATTTTGCTGAATCCTTAAATTAACCGTAATATAAAATGATCTAATCGGGTCTCTGTTTGCCCTACCCTAGAAGTTTAATAGTGAATTTCACTCGCCATTCCACGCGCATTAAGATGCCGCCTAGCCCAGTACCCTATCTGAAATAGGAGCGACGTAAATTGAACAAATGTGATAGAATTTTGCTAAATTCTTAAATTAACCATAATATAAAATGATCTAATCGGGTCTCTGTTCGCCCTAGCCGAGAAGTTTAATAGTCCATTTTATTCGCCATTTCATGCGCTTTGAGATGCCGCTTAGCCCAATACGCCATCTGAAGTAGGAGCGACGTTAATTGAACAAACGTGATAGGAATTCGCTGAATTCTTATATTAACCGTAATGTAAAATGATCTAATCGGGTCTCTCTTTGCCTTACCCTAGAAGTTTAATAGTGGATTTCACTCGCCATTTCATGCGCTTTGCGATGCCGCTTAACCCACTACGCTATCTGAAATAGGAGAGACGTAAATTGAACAAATGTGATAGAATTTCGCTGAATTCTTTTATTAACCTTAATGTAAAATGATCTAATCGGGTCTCTGTTCGTCCTAGCCTAGAAGTTTATTAGTGCATTTTATTCGCCATTTCATGCGCTTTGACATGCCGCTTAGCTCATTACGCTATCTGAAATACGAGCGACGTAAATTGAAGAAATGTGATAGAATTTCCTTGAAATCTTATATTAAACAAAATATAAAATGATCTAATCGGGTCTCTGATTGCCCTATCATAGAAGTTTAGTAGTGCATTTTACTCGCCCTTCCACGCGCTTTAAGGTGCCGTCTAGCCCAGTACGCTATCTGAAATAGGAGCGACGTCAGTTGAACAAATGTGATACAATTACGCTGAATTCTTAGATTAACCGTAATATAAAATGATCTAATCGGGTCTCTGTTTGCCTTACCGTAGAAGTTTAATAGTGCATTGTACTCGCCATTTAATGCGCTTTGAGATGCCGCGTAGCCCAATACGCTATCTGAAATGGAAGCGACGTAAATTGAACAAATGTGATAGAATTTCGCTGAATTCTCATATTAACATTAATGTAAACTGATCTAATCGAGTCTCTGTTCGCCCTACCCTAGAAGTTTAATAGTGCATTTTACTCGACATTTCATGCGCTTTGAGATGCCGCTTAGCCCAATAAGCTATCTGAAATAGGAGCGACGTAAATTGAACAAATGTGATAGAATTTCGCTGAATTCTCATATTAACATTAATGTAAACTGATCTAATCGAGTCTCTGTTCGCCCTACCCTAGAAGTTTAATAGTGCATTTCACTCGTCGTTTCATGCGCTTTGAGATGCCGCTTAGCCCAATAAGCTATCTGAAATAGGAGCGACGTAAATTGAACAAATGTGATAGAATTCCGCTGAATTCTTATATTAACCAAAATATAAAATGATCTAATCGGGTCTCTGATTGCCCTATCATAGAAGTTTAATAGTGCATTTTACTCGCCATTCCACGCTCTTTAAGATGCGCCTAGCCCAGTATGCTATCTGAAATAGGAACGACGTAAATTGAACAAATGTGATAGAATTACGCTGCATTCTTATATTAACCGAAATATAAAATGATCTAATCGGGTCTCTGTTTGCCTTATCCTAGAAGTTTAATAGTGCATTTTACTCGACATTTCATGCGCTTTGAGATGCCGCTTAGCCCAATAAGCTATCTGAAATAGGAGCGACGTAAATTGAACAAATGTGATAGAATTTCGCTGAATTCTCATATTAACATTAATGTAAACTGATCTAATCGAGTCTCTGTTCGCCCTACCCTAGAAGTTTAATAGTGCATTTCACTCGTCATTTCATGCGCTTTGAGATGCCGCTTAGCCCAATAAGCTATCTGAAATAGGAGCGACGTAAATTGAACAAATGTGATAGAATTTCGCTGAATTCTTATATTAACCAAAATATAAAGTGATCTAATTGGGTCTCTGATTGCCCTATCATAGAAGTTCCGTAGTGCATTTTACTCGCCATTCCACGCGCTTTAAGATGCCGCCTAGCCCATTACGCTATCTGAAATAGGAGCGACGTAAGTTGAACGAATGTGATAGAATTACGCTGAATTCTTATATTAACCGAAATATAAAATGATCTAATCGGGTCTCTGTTTGCCTTATCCTAGAAGTTTAATAGTGCATTTTACTCGCCATTTCATGCGCTTTGAGATGCCGATTAGCCCAATACCCTGTCTGAAATAGGATCGACGTTATTTGAACAAATGTGAGAGAATTTCGCTGAATTTTTAAATTCACTATAATATAAAATGAACTAATCGGGTCTCTGTTTGCTCTACCCTAGAAGTTTAATAGTGCATTTTACTCGTCATTTCATGCGCTTTGAGATGCCGCTTAGCCCAATACGCTATCTGAAATAGGAGCGACGTAAATTGAACAAGTGTGATAGAATTTCTTTGAATTCTTAAATTAACCATAATATAAAATGATCTAATCGGGTCTCTGTTCGCCCTAGCCTAGAAGTTTAATAGTGCATTTTACTCGCCCTGCCACGCGCTTTAAGATGCCGCGTAGCCCAGTACGCTATCTGAAATAGGAGCGACGTAAGTTTAACAAATGTGATAGAATTACGCTGAATTCTTATATTAACCGTAATATAAAATGATCTAATCGGGTCCCTGTTTGCCTTACCCTAGAAGTTTAATAGTGCAGTTTACTCACCATTTCATGCGCTTTGAGATGCCGCTTAGCCCAATACGCTATCTGAAATAGGAGCGACGTAAATTGAACAAATGTGATAGAATTTCCCTGAAATCTTATATTAAACAAAATATAAAATGATCTAATCGGGACTCCGATTGCCCTATCATAGAAGTTTAGTACTGCATTTTACTCGCCATTCCACGCGCTTTAAGAAGCCGCCTAGTCCAGTACGCTATCGCAAGCAGGAGCGGCGTAAGTTGAACAAATGTGATAGAATTACGCTGAATTCTTATATAATCCGTAATATAAAATGATCTAATCGGTTCTCTGTTTGCCTTATCCTAGAAGTTTAGTAGTACATCTTACTCGACATTTCATGCGCTTTGAGATGCCGCCTAGCCCAATACGCTATCTGAAATAGGAGAGACGTAAATTGAACAAATGTGATAGAATTTCCCTGAATTCTTATATTAACCTTAATGTAAAATGATCTAATCGGGTCTCTGTTCGCCCTACCCTAGAAGTTTAATAGTGCATTTCACTCCTCATTTCATGCACTTTGAGATGCCGCTTAGCCCAATAAGCTATCTGAAATATGAGCGACGTAAATTGAACAAATGAGATAGAATTTCGCTGAATCCTTAAATTAACCAAAATATAAAATGATCTAATCGCGTCTCTTATTGTCCTATCATAGAAGTTTCATAGTGCATTTTACTCGCCATTCCACGCGCTTTAAGATGCCGCCTAGCCCAGTACGCTATCTGAAATAGGAGCGACGTAAGTTTAACAAATGTGATAGAATTACGCTCAATTGTTATGTTAACCGTAATATAAAATGATCTAATCGGGTCCCTGTTTGCCTTACCCTAGAAGTTTACTAGTGCATTTTCCTCGCCATTTCATGCGCTTTGAGATGCCGCATAGCCCAATACGCTATCTGAAATAGGAGCGACGTAAGTTGAACAAATGTGATAGGATTTCGCTGAATTCTTATATTAACCATAATATAAAATGATCTAATCGGGTCTCTCTTTCCCTTACCCTAGAAGTTTAATAGTGCACTTCACTCGTCATTTCATGCGCATTGAGATGCCGCTTATCCCAATACGCTATCTGAAATAGGAGCGACGTAGGTTGAACAAATGTGATAGAATTTCGCTGAATTCTTAAATTAACCGTAATATAAAATTATCTAATCGGGTCTCTGTTTGCTTTACCCTAGAAGTTTAATAGTGCATTTTACTCGTCATTTCATGCGCTTTGATATTCCGCTTAGCCCACTACGCTATCTGAAATAGGAGCGACGTAAATTGAACAAATGTGATAGAATTTCGCTGAATTCCTTTATTAACCATAATGTAAAATGATCTAATCGGGTCTCTGCTCGCCCTAGCCTAGAAGTTAAATAGTGCATTTTACTCGCCATTTCATGCGCTTTGAGATGCCGCTTAGCCTAATACGCTATCTGAAATAGGAGCGACGTAAATTGAACAAATGTGATAGAATTTCGTTGAATTCTTAAATTAACCATAATATACAATGATCTAATCGGGTCTCTGTTCGCCCTAGCCTAGAAGTTTAATAGTGCATTTTACTCGCCCTTCCACGTGCTATATGATGCCGCCTAGCCCTGTACGCTATCTGGAATAGGAGCGACGTAAGTTTAACAAATGTGATAGGATTACGCTGAATTCTTATATTAACCGTAATATAAAATGATCTAATCGGGTCCCTGTTTGCCTTACCCTAGAAGTTTAATAGTGCATTGTACTCGCCATGTCATGCGATTTGTGATGCCGTTTAGCCCAATACGCTATCTGAAATAGGAGCGACGTAAATTGAACAAGTGTGATAGAATTTCGTTGAATTCTTAAATTAACCATAATATAAAATGATCTAATCGGGTCTCTGTTTGTCCTACCCCAGAAGTTTAATAGTGCATTTCACTCGTAATTTCATGCGCTTTGAGATGCCGCTTAACCCAATCCGCTATCTGGAATAGGAGCGACGTAAATTGAACAAATGTGATTGGATTTCGCTGAATTCTTATATTAACCAAAATATAAAATGATCTAATCGGGTCTCTTATTGCCCTACCCTAGAAGTTTAATAGTGGATTTTGCTCGCCATTTCATGCGCTTTGAGATGCCGCCTAGCCCAGTACGCTATCTGAAATAGGAGCGACGTAAGTTTAACAAATGTGATAGAATTACGCTGAACTGTTATGATAACCGTAATATAAAATGATCTAATCGGGTCCCTGTTTGCCTTACCCTAGAAGTTAAATAGTGCATTTTACTCGCCAGTTCATGCGCTTTGAGATGCCGCTTAGCCTAATACGCTATCTGAAATAGGAGCGACGTAAATTGAACAAGTGTGATAGAATTTCGTTGAATTCTTAAATTAACCATAATATAAAATGATCTCATCGGGTCTCTGTTTGCCATACCGTAGAAGTTTAATAGTGCATTTCACTCCTCATTTCATGCGCTTTGAGATTCCGCTTAGCCCAATACGCTATCTGAAATAGGAGCGACGTAAATTGAACAAATGTGATAGAATTTCCCTGAAATCTTATATTAAACAAATTATAAAATAATCTAATCCGGTCTCTTATTGCCCTATCATAGAAGTTTCATAGTGCATTTTACTCGCCATTCCACGCGCTTTAAGATGCCGCCTAGCCCAGTTCGCTATCTGAAATAGGAACGACGTAAATTGAACAAATGTGATAGAATTACGCTGAATTCTTATATTATCCTTAATATAAAATGATCTAATCGGTTCTCTGTTTGCCTTATCCTAGAAGTTTAATAGTACATCTTACTCGAGATTCCATGCGCTTTGAGATGCCGCCCAGCCCAATACGCTATCTGAAATAGGAGAGACGTAAATTGAACAAATGTGATAGAATTTCGCTGAATTCTTATATTAACCAAATTATAAAATGATCTAATCGGGTCTCTTATTGCCCTATCATAGAAGTTTCATAGTGCATTTTACTCACCATTCCACGCGCTTTAAGATTCCGCCTAGCCCAGTACGCTATCTGAAATAGGAGCGACGTAAGTTTAACAAATGTGATAGGATTACGCTGAATTCTTATATTAACCGTAATATAAAATGATCTAATCGGGTCCCTGTTTGCCTTACCCTAGAAGTTTAATAGTGCATTGTACTCGCCATGTCATGCGATTTGTGATGCCGTTTAGCCCAATACGCTATCTGAAATAGGAGCGACGTAAATTGAACAAGTGTGATAGAATTTCGTTGAATTCTTAAATTAACCATAATATAAAATGATCTAATCGGGTCTCTGTTTGTCCTACCCCAGAAGTTTAATAGTGCATTTCACTCGTAATTTCATGCGCTTTGAGATGCCGCTTAACCCAATCCGCTATCTGGAATAGGAGCGACGTAAATTGAACAAATGTGATTGGATTTCGCTGAATTCTTATATTAACCAAAATATAAAATGATCTAATCGGGTCTCTTATTGCCCTACCCTAGAAGTTTAATAGTGGATTTTGCTCGCCATTTCATGCGCTTTGAGATGCCGCCTAGCCCAGTACGCTATCTGAAATAGGAGCGACGTAAGTTTAACAAATGTGATAGAATTACGCTGAACTGTTATGATAACCGTAATATAAAATGATCTAATCGGGTCCCTGTTTGCCTTACCCTAGAAGTTAAATAGTGCATTTTACTCGCCAGTTCATGCGCTTTGAGATGCCGCTTAACCTAATACGCTATCTGAAATAGGAGCGACGTAAATTGAACAAGTGTGATAGAATTTCGTTGAATTCTTAAATTAACCATAATATAAAATGATCTCATCGGGTCTCTGTTTGCCATACCGTAGAAGTTTAATAGTGCATTTCACTCCTCATTTCATGCGCTTTGAGATTCCGCTTAGCCCAATACGCTATCTAAAATAGGAGCGACGTAAATTGAACAAATGTGATAGGATTTCGCTGAATTCTTATATTAACCAAAATATAAATGATCTAATCGGGTCTCTGATTGCCCTATCATAGAAGGCTAATAGTGAATTTTACTCGCTATTCCACGCGCTTTAAGATGCCGTCTAGCCCAGTAGGCTATCTGAAATAGGATTGACGTAAATTGAACAAATGTGATAGAATTACGCTTAATTCTTATATTAACCATAATATAAAATGATCTAATCGGGTCTCTCTTTCCCTTACCCTAGAAGTTTAATAGTGCACTTCACTCGTCATTTCATGCGCACTGAGATGCCGCTTATCCCAATACGCTATCTGAAATAGGAGCGACGTAGGTTGAACAAATGTGATAGAATTTCGCTGAATTCTTAAATTAACCGTAATATAAAATTATCTAATCGGGTCTCTGTTTGCTTTACCCTAGAAGTTTAATAGTGCATTTTACTCGTCATTTCATGCGCTTTGATATTCCGCTTAGCCCACTACGCTATCTGAAATAGGAGCGACGTAAATTGAACAAATGTGATAGAATTTCGCTGAATTCCTTTATTAACCATAATGTAAAATGATCTAATCGGGTCTCTGCTCGCCCTAGCCTAGAAGTTAAATAGTGCATTTTACTCGCCATTTCATGCGCTTTGAGATGCCGCTTAGCCTAACACGCTATCTGAAATAGGAGCGACGTAAATTGAACAAATGTGATAGAATTTCGTTGAATTCTTAAATTAACCATAATATACAATGATCTAATCGGGTCTCTGTTCGCCCTAGCCTAGAAGTTTAATAGTGCATTTTACTCGCCCTTCCACGTGCTATATGATGCCGCCTAGCCCTGTACGCTATCTGGAATAGGAGCGACGTAAGTTTAACAAATGTGATAGGATTACGCTGAATTCTTATATTAACCGTAATATAAAATGATCTAATCGGGTCCCTGTTTGCCTTACCCTAGAAGTTTAATAGTGCATTGTACTCGCCCTGTCATGCGATTTGTGATGCCGTTTAGCCCAATACGCTATCTGAAATAGGAGCGACGTAAATTGAACAAGTGTGATAGAATTTCGTTGAATTCTTAAATTAACCATAATATAAAATGATCTAATCGGGTCTCTGTTTGTCCTACCCCAGAAGTTTAATAGTGCATTTCACTCGTAATTTCATGCGCTTTGAGATGCCGCTTAACCCAATCCGCTATCTGGAATAGGAGCGACGTAAATTGAACAAATGTGATTGGATTTCGCTGAATTCTTATATTAACCAAAATATAAAATGATCTAATCGGGTCTCTTATTGCCCTACCCTAGAAGTTTAATAGTGGATTTTGCTCGCCATTTCATGCGCTTTGAGATGCCGCCTAGCCCAGTACGCTATCTGAAATAGGAGCGACGTAAGTTTAACAAATGTGATAGAATTACGCTGAACTGTTATGATAACCGTAATATAAAATGATCTAATCGGGTCCCTGTTTGCCTTACCCTAGAAGTTAAATAGTGCATTTTACTCGCCATTTCATGCGCTTTGAGATGCCGCTTAGCCTAATACGCTATCTGAAATAGGAGCGACGTAAATTGAACAAGTGTGATAGAATTTCGTTGAATTCTTAAATTAACCATAATATAAAATGATCTCATCGGGTCTCTGTTTGCCATACCGCAGAAGTTTAATAGTGCATTTCACTCCTCATTTCATGCGCTTTGAGATTCCGCTTAGCCCAATACGCTATCTGAAATAGGAGCGACGTAAATTGAACAAATGTGATAGAATTTCGCTGAATTCTTATATTAACCAAATTATAAAATGATCTAATCGGGTCTCTTATTGCCCTATCATAGAAGTTTCATAGTGCATTTTACTCACCATTCCACGCGCTTTAAGATTCCGCCTAGCCCAGTACGCTATCTGAAATAGGAGCGACGTAAGTTTAACAAATGTGATAGAATTACGCTGAATTGTTATGTTAACCGTAATATAAAATGATCTAATCGGGTCCCTGTTTGCCTTACCCTAGAAGTTTACTAGTGCATTTTACTCGCCATTTCATGCGCTTTGAGATGCCGCTTAGCCCAATACGCTATCTGAAATATGAGCGACGTAAATTGAGCAAATGTGATAGAATTTCCCTGAAATCTTATATTAAACAAAATATAAAATCATCTAATCGGGTCTCTGATTGCCCTATCATAGAAGGTTAGTAGCGCATTTTACTCGCCATTTCATGCGCTTTGAGATGCCGCTTAGCCCAATACGCTATCTGAAATATGAGCGACGTAAATTGAACAAATGTGATAGAATTTCCCTGATATCTTATATTAAACAAAATATAAAATGATCTAATCGGGTCTCTGATTGCCCTATCATAGAAGGTTAGTAGCGCATTTTACTCGCCAGTTCATGCGCTTTGAGATGCCGCTTCGCCCAATACGCTATCTGAAATATGAGCGACGTAAATTGAACAAATGTGATAGAATTTCCCTGAAATCTTATATTGAACAAAATATAAAATGATCTAATTGGGTCTCTGATTGCCCTATCATAGAAGTTTAGTAGTGCATTTTACTCGCCATTCCACGCGCTTTAAGATGCCGCCTAGCCCAGTACGCTATCTGAAATAGGAGCGACGTAAGTTGAACAAATGTGATAGAATTACGCTGAATTCTTATATTAACCGAAATATAAAATGATCTAATCGGGTCTCTGTTTGCCTTATCCTAGAAGTTTAGTAGTGCATTTTCCTCGCCATTTCATGCGCTTTGAGATGCCGCATATCCCAATACGCTATCTGAAATAGGAGCCACCTAAATTGAACAAATGTGATAGAATTTCCCTGAATTCTTGTATTAACCCTAATGTAAAATGATCTAATCGGGTCTCTGTTTGCCCTAGCCTAGAAGTTTAATAGTGCATTTTATTAGACATTTCATGCGCTTTGAGATGCCGCTTAGCCCAATACGCTATCTGAAATAGGAGCGATGTAAATTGAACAAATGTGATATAATTTCGCTGAATTCTTTTATTAACCATAATGTAAAATGATCTAATCGTGTCTCTGATTGCCCTATCATAGAACTTTAATAGTGCATTTTATTCGCCATTTCATACGCTTTGAGATGCCGCTTAGCCCAATACGCAATCTGAAATAGGAGCGACGTAAATTGAACAAATGTGATAGAATTTCGCTAAATTCATATATTGACCAAAATATAAAATGATCTAATCGGGTCTCTGATTGCCCTATCATAGAAGTTTAATAGTGCATTTTACTCGCCATTCCACGCGTTTTAAGATGCCGCATAGCCCAGTACGCTATCCGAAATAGGAGCGACGTAAATTGCACAAATGTGATAGAATTTTGCTGAATTCTTAAATTAACCATTATATAAAATGATCTAATAGGGTCTCTGTTTGCCCTACCCTAGAAGTTTAATAGTGCATTTTACTCGCCATCTCATGCGCTTTGAGATGCCGCTTAGCCCAATACGCTATCTGAAATATGAGCGACGTAAATTGAACAAATGTGATAGAATTTCCCTGAAATCTTAAATTAAACAAAATATAAAATGATCTAATCGGGTCTCTGATTGCCCTATCATAGAAGGTGTGTAGCGCATTTTACTCGCCATTTCATGCGCTTTGAGATGCCGCTTAGCCCAATACGCTATCTGAAATATGAGCGACGTAAATTGAACAAATGTGATTGAATTTCGCTGAATTCTTATATTAACCTTAATGTAAAATGATCTAATCGGGTCTCTGTTCGCCCTACCCTAGAAGTTTAATAGTGCATTTCACTCGCTATTCCACGCGCTTTAAGATGCCGGCTAGCCCAGTAGGCTATATGAAATATGAGCGACGTAAATTGAACAAATGTGATAGAATTTCGCTGAATTCTTATATTAACCTTAATGTAAAATGATCTAATCGGGTCTCTGTTCACCCTATCCTAGAAGTTTAATAGTGCATTTCTCTCGTCATTTCATGCGCTTTAAGATGCCGCTTAGCCCTGTAACCTATCTGAAATAGGAGCGATGTAAATTGATCAAATGTGATAGAATTTCCCTGAAGTCTTATATTAAACAAAATATAAAATGATCTAATCGGGTCTCTGATTGCCCTATCATAGAAGTTTAGTAGTGCATTTTACTCGCCATTCCACGCGCTTTAAGATGGCGCCTAGCCCAGTACGCTATCAGAAATAGGAGCGATGTAAGTTGAACAAATGTGATAGAATTTCGCTGAATTCTTTTATTAACCATAATTTAAAATGATGTAATCGGGTCTCTGTTCGCCCTAGGCTAGAAGTTTAGTAGTGCATTTTATTCGCCATTTCATGCGCTTTGAGATGCCGCGTAGCCCAATACGCTATCTGAAATAGGACCGACGTAAATTGAACAAATGTGATAGAATTTCCCTGAAATCTTATATTGAACTAAATATAAAATGATCTAATTGGGTCTCTGATTGCCCTATCATAGAAGTTTAGTACTGCATTTTACTAGCCATTCCACGCGCTTTAAGTTGCCGCCTATTCCAGTACGCTATCTCAAGCAGGAGCGGCGTAAGTTGAAGAAACGTGATAGAATTACGCTGAATTCTTATATTATCCGTAATATAAAATGATCTAATCGGGTCTCTGTTTGCTTTACCCTAGAAGTTTAATAGTGTATTTTACTCGTCATTTCATGCGCTTTGAGATTCCGCTTAGCCCAATACGCTATCTGAAATAGGAGAGACGTAAATTGAACAAATGTGAGGGAATTTCCCTGAATTCTTATATTATGCTTAATGTAAAATGATCTAATCGGGTCTCTGTTCGCCCTACCCTAGAAGTTTAATAGTGTATTTCTCTCCTCATTTCATGCGCTTTGAGATTCCGCTTAGCCCAATACGCTATCTGAAATAGGAGCGACGTAAATTGAACAAATGTGATAGAATTTCGCTGAATTCTTATATTAACCGTAATATAAAATGGTCTAATCGGGTCCCAGTTTGCCTTACCCTAGAAGTTTAATAGTGCACTTTACTCGCCATTTCATGCGCTTTGAGATGCCGCTTAGCCCAGTACGCTATCTGAAATAGGAGCGACGTAAATTGAACAAGTGTGATAGAATTTCGTTGAATTCTTAAATTAACCACAATATAAAATGATATAATCGGGTCTCTGTTTGCCATACCCTAGAAGTTTAATAGTGCATTTTGCTCGCCATTTAATTCGCTGTGAGATGCCGCTTAGCCCAATACGCTATCTGAAATAGGAGCGACGTAAATTGAACAAATGTGATAGAAGTTCCCTGAAATCTTATATTAAACAAAATATAAAATGATCTTATCGGGACTCCGATTGCCCTATCATAGAAGTTTAGTACTGCATTTTACTCGCCATTCCACGCGCTTTAAGTTGCCGCCTAGTCCAGTACGCTATCTCAAGCAGGAGCGGCGTAAGTTGAACAAATGTGATAGAATTACACTGAATTCTTATATTAACCGTAATATAAAATGATCTAATCGGGTCTCTGTTCGCCCTACCCTAGAAGTTTAATAGTGCATTTCACTCCTCATTTCATGCGCTTTGTGATGCCGCTTAGCCCAATACGCTATCTGAAATATGAGCGACGTAAATTGAACAAATGTGATAGAATTTCCCTGAAATCTTATATTGAACAAAATATAAAATGATCTAATTGGGTCTCTGATTGCCCTATCATAGAAGTTTAGTTGTGCATTTTACTCGCCATTCCACGCGCTTAAAGATGCCGCCTAGCCCAGTACGCTATCTGAAATAGGAACGACGTAAATTGAACAAATGTGATAGAATTTCCTTGAAATCTTATATTGAACAAAATATAAAATGATCTAATTGGGTCTCTGATTGCCCTATCATAGAAGTTTAGTAGTGCATTTTACTCGCCGTTCCACGCGCTTTAAGATGCCGCCTAGCCCAGTACGCTATCTGAAATAGGAGCGACGTAAGTTGAACAAATGTGATAGAATTACGCTGAATTCTTATATTAACCGAAATATAAAATGATCTAATCGGGTCTCTGTTTGCCTTATCCTAGAAGTTTAATAGTGCATTTTCTTCGCCATTTCATGCGCTTTGAGATGCCGCGTAGCCCAATACGCTATCTGAAATAGGAGCGACGTAAATTGAACAAATGAGATAGAATTTTGCTGAATTCTTAAATTAACCATAATATAAAATGATCTAATCGGGTCTCTGTTTGTCCTACCCCAGAAGTTTAATAGTGCATTTCACTCATAATTTCATGCGCTTTGAGATGCCGCTTAACCCAATCCGCTATCTGGAATAGGAGCGACGTAAATTGAACAAATGTGATTGGATTTCGCTGAATTCTTATATTAACCAAAATATAAAATGATCTAATCGGGTCTCTGATTGCCCTAGCCGAGAAGTTTAATAGTGCATTTTATTCGCGATTTCATGCGCTTTGAGATGGCGCTTGGCCCAATACGCTATCTAAAATAGGAGCGACGTAAATTGAACAAATGTGATAGGATTTCGCTGAATTCTTATATTAACCAAAATATAAATGATCTAATCGGGTCTCTGATTGCCCTATCATAGAAGGCTAATAGTGAATTTTACTCGCTATTCCACGCGCTTTAAGATGCCGTCTAGCCCAGTAGGCTATCTGAAATAGGATTGACGTAAATTGAACAAATGTGATAGAATTACGCTTAATTCTTATATTATCCATAATATAAAATGATCTAATCGGGTCTCTCTTTCCCTTACCCTAGAAGTTTAATAGTGCACATCACTCGTCATTTCATGCGCTTTGAGATGCCGCTTATCCCAATACGCTATCTGAAATAGGAGCGACGTAGGTTGAACAAATGTGATAGAATTACGCTGTATCCTTATATTAACCGTAATATAAAATGATCTAATCGGGTCTCTGTTTGCTTTACCCTAGAAGTTTAACAGTGCATTTTACTCGTCATTTCATGCGCTTTGATATTCCGCTTAGCCCACTACGCTATCTGAAATAGGAGCGACGTAAATTGAACAAATGTGATGGAATTTCGCTGAAATCCTTTATTAACCATAATGTAAAATGATCTAATCGGGTCTCTGTTCGCCCTAGCCGAGAAGTTAAATAGTGCATTTTACTCGCCATTTCATGCGCTTTGAGATGCCGCTTAGCCCAATACGCTATCTGAAATAGGAGCGACGTAAATTGAACAAATGTGATAGAATTTCGTTGAATTCTTAAATTAACCATAATATCCTATGATCTAAGCGGGTCTCTGTTCGCCCTAGCCTAGAAGTTTAATAGTGTATTTTACTCGCCCTTCCACGTGCTATATGATGCCGCCTACCCCAGTACGCTATCTGAAATAGGAGCGACGTAAGATTAACAAATGCGATAGGATTATGCTGAATTCTTATATTAACCGTAATATGAAAAGATCTAATCGGGTCCCTGTTTGCCTTACCCGAGAAGTTTAATAGTGCATTGTATTCGCCATTTCATGCGTTTTGTGACGCCGTTTAGCCCAATACGCTATCTGAAATAGGAGCGACGTAAATTGAACAAGTGTGATAGAATTTCGTTGAATTCTTAAATTAACCATAATATAAAATGATCTCATCGGGTCTCTGTTTGCCATACCGTAGAAGTTTAATAGTGCATTTTGCTCGCCATTTCATGAGCTTTGAGATGCCGCTGAGCCCAATACGCGATTTGAAATAGGAGCGACGTAAATTGAACAAATGTGATAGACTTTTCCTGAATTCTTATATTAACCTTAATGTAAAATGATCTAATCGGGTCTCTGTTTCCCCTAGCCTAGAAGTTTAATAGTGCAATTTATTAGACATTTCATGCGCTTTGAGATGCCGCTTAGCCCAATACGCTATCTGAAATAGGAGCGACGTAAATTGAACAAATGTGATAGAATTTCCCTGAAATCTTATATTAAACAAATTATAAAATGATCTAATCGGGTCTCTTATTGCCCTATCATAGAAGTTTCATATTGCATTTTACTCGCCATTCCACGCGCTTTAAGATGCCGCCTAGCCCAGTCCGCTATCTGAAATAGGAGAGACGTAAATTGAACAAATGTGATAGAATTTCCCTGAATTCTTATATTAAACAAAATATAAAATGATCTAACCGGGTCTCTGATTGCCCTATCATACAAGTTTAGTAGTGCATTTTACTCGCCATTCCACGCGCTTTAAGATGGCGCCTAGCCCAGTACGCTATCAGAAATAGGAGCGATGTAAGTTGAACAAATGTGATAGAATTTCGCTGAATTCTTCTATTAACCATAATTTAAAATGATGTAATCGGGTCTCTGTTCGCCCTAGGCTAGAAGTTTAGTAGTGCATTTTATTCGCCATTTCATGCGCTTTGAGATGCCGCGTAGCCCAATACGCTATCTGAAATAGGACCGACGTAAATTGAACAAATGTGATAGAATTTCGCTGAATTCTTATATTAACCAAATTATAAAATGATCTAATCGGGTCTCTTATTGCCCTATCATAGAAGTTTCATAGTGCATTTTACTCGCAATTCCACGCGCTTTAAGATGCCGCCTAGCCCAGTACGCTATCTGAAATAGGAACGACGTAAATTGAACAAATGTGATAGAATTTTGCTGAATTCCTAAATTAACCATAATATAAAATGATCTAATCGGGTCTCTGTTTGCCATACCCTAGAAGTTTAATAGTGGATTTTGCTCGCCATTTCATGCGCTTTGAGATGCCGCTTAGCCCAATACGCTATCTGAAATATGAGCGACGTAAATTGAACAAATGTGATAGAATTTCCCTGAAATCTTATATTAAACAAAATATAAAATGATCTAATCGGGTCTCTGATTGCCCTATCATAGAAGGTTAGTAGCGCATTTTACTCGCCATTTCATGCGCTTTGAGATGCCGCTTAGTCCAATACGCTATCTGAAATATGAGCGACGTAAATTGAACAAATGTGATTGAATTTCGCTGAATTCTTATATTAACCTTAATGTAAAATGATCTAATCGGGTCTCTGTTCGCCCTACCCTAGAAGTTTAATAGTGCATTTCACTCGCTATTCCACGCGCTTTAAGATGCCGACTAGCCCAGTAGGCTATCTGAAATATGAGCGACGTAAATTGAACATATGTGATAGAATTTCGCTGAATTCTTATATTAACCTTAATGTAAAATGATCTAATCGGGTCTCTGTTCGCCCTACCCTAGAAGTTTAATAGTGCATTTCTCTCGTCATTTCATGCGCTTTAAGATGCCGCTTAGCCCTGTAACCTATCTGAAATAGGAGCGATGTAAATTGATCAAATGTGATAGAATTTCCCTGAAGTCTTATATTAAACAAAATATAAAATGATCTAACCGGGTCTCTGATTGCCCTATCATACAAGTTTAGTAGTGCATTTTACTCGCCATTCCACGCGCTTTAAGATGGCGCCTAGCCCAGTACGCTATCAGAAATAGGAGCGATGTAAGTTGAACAAATGTGATAGAATTTCGCTGAATTCTTCTATTAACCATAATTTAAAATGATGTAATCGGGTCTCTGTTCGCCCTAGGCTAGAAGTTTAGTAGTGCATTTTATTCGCCATTTCATGCGCTTTGAGATGCCGCTTAACCCAATCCGCTATCTGGAATAGGAGCGACGTAAATTGAACAAATGTGATTGGATTTCGCTGAATTCTTATATTAACCAAAATATAAAATGATCTAATCGGGTCTCTTATTGCCCTACCCTAGAAGTTTAATAGTGGATTTTGCTCGCCATTTCATGCGCTTTGAGATGCCGCCTAGCCCAGTACGCTATCTGAAATAGGAGCGACGTAAGTTTAACAAATGTGATAGAATTACGCTGAACTGTTATGATAACCGTAATATAAAATGATCTAATCGGGTCCCTGTTTGCCTTACCCTAGAAGTTAAATAGTGCATTTTACTCGCCATTTCATGCGCTTTGAGATGCCGCTTAGCCTAATACGCTATCTGAAATAGGAGCGACGTAAATTGAACAAGTGTGATAGAATTTCGTTGAATTCTTAAATTAACCATAATATAAAATGATCTCATCGGGTCTCTGTTTGCCATACCGTAGAAGTTTAATAGTGCATTTCACTCCTCATTTCATGCGCTTTGAGATTCCGCTTAGCCCAATACGCTATCTGAAATAGGAGCGACGTAAATTGAACAAATGTGATAGAATTTCCCTGAAATCTTATATTAAACAAATTATAAAATAATCTAATCCGGTCTCTTATTGCCCTATCATAGAAGTTTCATAGTGCATTTTACTCGCCATTCCACGCGCTTTAAGATGCCGCCTAGCCCAGTTCGCTATCTGAAATAGGAACGACGTAAATTGAACAAATGTGATAGAATTACGCTGAATTCTTATATTATCCTTAATATAAAATGATCTAATCGGTTCTCTGTTTGCCTTATCCTAGAAGTTTAATAGTACATCTTACTCGAGATTCCATGCGCTTTGAGATGCCGCCCAGCCCAATACGCTATCTGAAATAGGAGAGACGTAAATTGAACAAATGTGATAGAATTTCGCTGAATTCTTATATTAACCAAATTATAAAATGATCTAATCGGGTCTCTTATTGCCCTATCATAGAAGTTTCATAGTGCATTTTACTCACCATTCCACGCGCTTTAAGATTCCGCCTAGCCCAGTACGCTATCTGAAATAGCAGCGACGTAAGTTTAACAAATGTGATAGGATTACGCTGAATTCTTATATTAACCGTAATATAAAATGATCTAATCGGGTCCCTGTTTGCCTTACCCTAGAAGTTTAATAGTGCATTGTACTCGCCATGTCATGCGA
Organism: Macropis europaea; assembly: GCA_916610135.2. Taxonomy (NCBI): domain Eukaryota; kingdom Metazoa; phylum Arthropoda; class Insecta; order Hymenoptera; family Melittidae; genus Macropis; species Macropis europaea. The sequence goes on along the minus strand of CAKAJE020001844.1, from coordinate 129,016 downwards.
TTTGTGATGCCGTTTAGCCCAATACGCTATCTGAAATAGGAGCGACGTAAATTGAACAAGTGTGATAGAATTTCGTTGAATTCTTAAATTAACCATAATATAAAATGATCTAATCGGGTCTCTGTTTGTCCTACCCCAGAAGTTTAATAGTGCATTTCACTCGTAATTTCATGCGCTTTGAGATGCCGCTTAACCCAATCCGCTATCTGGAATAGGAGCGACGTAAATTGAACAAATGTGATTGGATTTCGCTGAATTCTTATATTAACCAAAATATAAAATGATCTAATCGGGTCTCTTATTGCCCTACCCTAGAAGTTTAATAGTGGATTTTGCTCGCCATTTCATGCGCTTTGAGATGCCGCCTAGCCCAGTACGCTATCTGAAATAGGAGCGACGTAAGTTTAACAAATGTGATAGAATTACGCTGAACTGTTATGATAACCGTAATATAAAATGATCGAATCGGGTCCCTGTTTGCCTTACCCTAGAAGTTAAATAGTGCATTTTACTCGCCAGTTCATGCGCTTTGAGATGCCGCTTAGCCTAATACGCTATCTGAAATAGGAGCGACGTAAATTGAACAAGTGTGATAGAATTTCGTTGAATTCTTAAATTAACCATAATATAAAATGATCTCATCGGGTCTCTGTTTGCCATACCGTAGAAGTTTAATAGTGCATTTCACTCCTCATTTCATGCGCTTTGAGATTCCGCTTAGCCCAATACGCTATCTAAAATAGGAGCGACGTAAATTGAACAAATGTGATAGGATTTCGCTGAATTCTTATATTAACCAAAATATAAATGATCTAATCGGGTCTCTGATTGCCCTATCATAGAAGGCTAATAGTGAATTTTACTCGCTATTCCACGCGCTTTAAGATGCCGTCTAGCCCAGTAGGCTATCTGAAATAGGATTGACGTAAATTGAACAAATGTGATAGAATTACGCTTAATTCTTATATTAACCATAATATAAAATGATCTAATCGGGTCTCTCTTTCCCTTACCCTAGAAGTTTAATAGTGCACTTCACTCGTCATTTCATGCGCATTGAGATGCCGCTTATCCCAATACGCTATCTGAAATAGGAGCGACGTAGGTTGAACAAATGTGATAGAATTTCGCTGAATTCTTAAATTAACCGTAATATAAAATTATCTAATCGGGTCTCTGTTTGCTTTACCCTAGAAGTTTAATAGTGCATTTTACTCGTCATTTCATGCGCTTTGATATTCCGCTTAGCCCACTACGCTATCTGAAATAGGAGCGACGTAAATTGAACAAATGTGATAGAATTTCGCTGAATTCCTTTATTAACCATAATGTAAAATGATCTAATCGGGTCTCTGCTCGCCCTAGCCTAGAAGTTAAATAGTGCATTTTACTCGCCATTTCATGCGCTTTGAGATGCCGCTTAGCCTAATACGCTATCTGAAATAGGAGCGACGTAAATTGAACAAATGTGATAGAATTTCGTTGAATTCTTAAATTAACCATAATATACAATGATCTAATCGGGTCTCTGTTCGCCCTAGCCTAGAAGTTTAATAGTGCATTTTAATCGCCCTTCCACGTGCTATATGATGCCGCCTAGCCCTGTACGCTATCTGGAATAGGAGCGACGTAAGTTTAACAAATGTGATAGGATTACGCTGAATTCTTATATTAACCGTAATATAAAATGATCTAATCGGGTCCCTGTTTGCCTTACCCTAGAAGTTTAATAGTGCATTGTACTCGCCATGTCATGCGATTTGTGATGCCGTTTAGCCCAATACGCTATCTGAAATAGGAGCGACGTAAATTGAACAAGTGTGATAGAATTTCGTTGAATTCTTAAATTAACCATAATATAAAATGATCTAATCGGGTCTCTGTTTGTCCTACCCCAGAAGTTTAATAGTGCATTTCACTCGTAATTTCATGCGCTTTGAGATGCCGCTTAACCCAATCCGCTATCTGGAATAGGAGCGACGTAAATTGAACAAATGTGATTGGATTTCGCTGAATTCTTATATTAACCAAAATATAAAATGATCTAATCGGGTCTCTTATTGCCCTACCCTAGAAGTTTAATAGTGGATTTTGCTCGCCATTTCATGCGCTTTGAGATGCCGCCTAGCCCAGTACGCTATCTGAAATAGGAGCGACGTAAGTTTAACAAATGTGATAGAATTACGCTGAACTGTTATGATAACCGTAATATAAAATGATCTAATCGGGTCCCTGTTTGCCTTACCCTAGAAGTTAAATAGTGCATTTTACTCGCCATTTCATGCGCTTTGAGATGCCGCTTAGCCTAATACGCTATCTGAAATAGGAGCGACGTAAATTGAACAAGTGTGATAGAATTTCGTTGAATTCTTAAATTAACCATAATATAAAATGATCTCATCGGGTCTCTGTTTGCCATACCGTAGAAGTTTAATAGTGCATTTCACCCCTCATTTCATGCGCTTTGAGATTCCGCTTAGCCCAATACGCTATCTGAAATAGGAGCGACGTAAATTGAACAAATGTGATAGAATTTCGCTGAATTCTTATATTAACCAAATTATAAAATGATCTAATCGGGTCTCTTATTGCCCTATCATAGAAGTTTCATAGTGCATTTTACTCACCATTCCACGCGCTTTAAGATTCCGCCTAGCCCAGTACGCTATCTGAAATAGGAGCGACGTAAGTTTAACAAATGTGATAGAATTACGCTGAATTGTTATGTTAACCGTAATATAAAATGATCTAATCGGGTCCCTGTTTGCCTTACCCTAGAAGTTTACTAGTGCATTTTACTCGCCATTTCATGCGCTTTGAGATGCCGCTTAGCCCAATACGCTATCTGAAATATGAGCGACGTAAATTGAGCAAATGTGATAGAATTTCCCTGATATCTTATATTAAACAAAATATAAAATGATCTAATCGGGTCTCTGATTGCCCTACCATAGAAGGTTAGTAGCGCATTTTACTCGCCAGTTCATGCGCTTTGAGATGCCGCTTCGCCCAATACGCTATCTGAAATATGAGCGACGTAAATTGAACAAATGTGATAGAATTTCCCTGAAATCTTATATTGAACAAAATATAAAATGATCTAATTGGGTCTCAGATTGCCCTATCATAGAAGTTTAGTAGTGCATTTTACTCGCCATTCCACGCGCTTTAAGATGCCGCCTAGCCCAGTACGCTATCTGAAATAGGAGCGACGTAAGTTGAACAAATGTGATAGAATTACGCTGAATTCTTATATTAACCGAAATATAAAATGATCTAATCGGATCTCTGTTTGCCTTATCCTAGAAGTTTAGTAGTGCATTTTCCTCGCCATTTCATGCGCTTTGAGATGCCGCATATCCCAATACGCTATCTGAAATAGGAGCCACCTAAATTGAACAAATGTGATAGAATTTCCCTGAATTCTTGTATTAACCCTAATGTAAAATGATCTAATCGGGTCTCTGTTTGCCCTAGCCTAGAAGTTTAATAGTGCATTTTATTAGACATTTCATGCGCTTTGAGATGCCGCTTAGCCCAATACGCAATCTGAAATAGGAGCGACGTAAATTGAACAAATGTGATAGAATTTCGCTAAATTCATATATTGACCAAAATATAAAATGATCTAATCGGGTCTCTGATTGCCCTATCATAGAAGTTTAATAGTGCATTTTACTCGCCATTCCACGCGTTTTAAGATGCCGCATAGCCCAGTACGCTATCCGAAATAGGAGCGACGTAAATTGCACAAATGTGATAGAATTTTGCTGAATTCTTAAATTAACCATTATATAAAATGATCTAATAGGGTCTCTGTTTGCCCTACCCTAGAAGTTTAATAGTGCATTTTACTCGCCATCTCATGCGCTTTGAGATGCCGCTTAGCCCAATACGCTATCTGAAATATGAGCGACGTAAATTGAACAAATGTGATAGAATTTCCCTGAAATCTTAAATTAAACAAAATATAAAATGATCTAATCGGGTCTCTGATTGCCCTATCATAGAAGGTGTGTAGCGCATTTTACTCGCCATTTCATGCGCTTTGAGATGCCGCTTAGCCCAATACGCTATCTGAAATATGAGCGACGTAAATTGAACAAATGTGATTGAATTTCGCTGAATTCTTATATTAACCTTAATGTAAAATGATCTAATCGGGTCTCTGTTCGCCCTACCCTAGAAGTTTAATAGTGCATTTCACTCGCTATTCCACGCGCTTTAAGATGCCGGCTAGCCCAGTAGGCTATATGAAATATGAGCGACGTAAATTGAACAAATGTGATAGAATTTCGCTGAATTCTTATATTAACCTTAATGTAAAATGATCTAATCGGGTCTCTGTTCGCCCTATCCTAGAAGTTTAATAGTGCATTTCTCTCGTCATTTCATGCGCTTTAAGATGCCGCTTAGCCCTGTAACCTATCTGAAATAGGAGCGATGTAAATTGATCAAATGTGATAGAATTTCCCTGAAGTCTTATATTAAACAAAATATAAAATGATCTAATCGGGTCTCTGATTGCCCTATCATAGAAGTTTAGTAGTGCATTTTACTCGCCATTCCACGCGCTTTAAGATGGCGCCTAGCCCAGTACGCTATCAGAAATAGGAGCGGTGTAAGTTGAACAAATGTGATAGAATTTCGCTGAATTCTTTTATTAACCATAATTTAAAATGATGTAATCGGGTCTCTGTTCGCCCTAGGCTAGAAGTTTAGTAGTGCATTTTATTCGCCATTTCATGCGCTTTGAGATGCCGCGTAGCCCAATACGCTATCTGAAATAGGACCGACGTAAATTGAACAAATGTGATAGAATTTCCCTGAAATCTTATATTGAACTAAATATAAAATGATCTAATTGGGTCTCTGATTGCCCTATCATAGAAGTTTAGTACTGCATTTTACTAGCCATTCCACGCGCTTTAAGTTGCCGCCTATTCCAGTACGCTATCTCAAGCAGGAGCGGCGTAAGTTGAAGAAACGTGATAGAATTACGCTGAATTCTTATATTATCCGTAATATAAAATGATCTAATTGGGTCTCTGTTTGCTTTACCCTAGAAGTTTAATAGTGTATTTTACTCGTCATTTCATGCGCTTTGAGATTCCGCTTAGCCCAATACGCTATCTGAAATAGGAGAGACGTAAATTGAACAAATGTGAGAGAATTTCCCTGAATTCTTATATTATGCTTAATGTAAAATGATCTAATCGGGTCTCTGTTCGCCCTACCCTAGAAGTTTAATAGTGTATTTCTCTCCTCATTTCATGCGCTTTGAGATTCCGCTTAGCCCAATACGCTATCTGAAATAGGAGCGACGTAAATTGAACAAATGTGATAGAATTTCGCTGAATTCTTATATTAACCGTAATATAAAATGGTCTAATCGGGTCCCAGTTTGCCTTACCCTAGAAGTTTAATAGTGCACTTTACTCGCCATTTCATGCGCTTTGAGATGCCGCTTAGCCCAATACGCTATCTGAAATAGGAGCGACGTAAATTGAACAAGTGTGATAGAATTTCGTTGAATTCTTAAATTAACCACAATATAAAATGATATAATCGGGTCTCTGTTTGCCATACCCTAGAAGTTTAATAGTGCATTTTGCTCGCCATTTAATTCGCTGTGAGATGCCGCTTAGCCCAATACGCTATCTGAAATAGGAGCGACGTAAATTGAACAAATGTGATAGAAGTTCCCTGAATTCTTATATTAACCTTAATGTAAAATGATCTAATCGGGGCTCTGTTTGCCCTAGCCTAGAAGTTTAATAGTGCATTTTATTCGACATTTCATGCGCTTTGAGATGCCGCTTAGCCCAATACGCTATCTGAAATAGGAGCGACGTAAATTGAACAAATGTGATAGAATTTCCCTGAAATCTTATATTAAACAAAATATAAAATGATCTTATCGGGACTCCGATTGCCCTATCATAGAAGTTTAGTACTGCATTTTACTCGCCATTCCACGCGCTTTAAGTTGCCGCCTAGTCCAGTACGCTATCTCAAGCAGGAGCGGCGTAAGTTGAACAAATGTGATAGAATTACACTGAATTCTTATATTAACCGTAATATAAAATGATCTAATCGGGTCTCTGTTTGCCTTATCCTAGAAGTTTAATAGTGCATTTTCCTCGCCATTTCATGCGCTTTGAGATGCCGCGTAGCCCAATACGCTATCTGAAATAGGAGCGACGTAAATTGAACAAATGAGATAGAATTTTGCTGAATTCTTAAATTAACCATAATATAAAATGATCTAATCGGGTCTCTGTTTGTCCTACCCCAGAAGTTTAATAGTGCATTTCACTCATAATTTCATGCGCTTTGAGATGCCGCTTAACCCAATCCGCTATCTGGAATAGGAGCGACGTAAATTGAACAAATGTGATTGGATTTCGCTGAATTCTTATATTAACCAAAATATAAAATGATCTAATCGGGTCTCTGATTGCCCTAGCCAAAAAGTTTAATAGTGCATTTTATTCGCGATTTCATGCGCTTTGAGATGGCGCTTGGCCCAATACGCTATCTAAAATAGGAGCGACGTAAATTGAACAAATGTGATAGGATTTCGCTGAATTCTTATATTAACCAAAATATAAATGATCTAATCGGGTCTCTGATTGCCCTATCATAGAAGGCTAATAGTGAATTTTACTCGCTATTCCACGCGCTTTAAGATGCCGTCTAGCCCAGTAGGCTATCTGAAATAGGATTGACGTAAATTGAACAAATGTGATAGAATTACGCTTAATTCTTATATTATCCATAATATAAAATGATCTAATCGGGTCTCTCTTTCCCTTACCCTAGAAGTTTAATAGTGCACATCACTCGTCATTTCATGCGCTTTGAGATGCCGCTTATCCCAATACGCTATCTGAAATAGGAGCGACGTAGGTTGAACAAATGTGATAGAATTACGCTGTATTCTTATATTAACCGTAATATAAAATGATCTAATCGGGTCTCTGTTTGCTTTACCCTAGAAGTTTAACAGTGCATTTTACTCGTCATTTCATGCGCTTTGATATTCCGCTTAGCCCACTACGCTATCTGAAATAGGAGCGACGTAAATTGAACAAATGTGATGGAATTTCGCTGAAATCCTTTATTAACCATAATGTAAAATGATCTAATCGGGTCTCTGTTCGCCCTAGCCGAGAAGTTAAATAGTGCATTTTACTCGCCATTTCATGCGCTTTGAGATGCCGCTTAGCCCAATACGCTATCTGAAATAGGAGCGACGTAAATTGAACAAATGTGATAGAATTTCGTTGAATTCTTAAATTAACCATAATATACTATGATCTAAGCGGGTCTCTGTTCGCCCTAGCCTAGAAGTTTAATAGTGTATTTTACACGCCCTTCCACGTGCTATATGATGCCGCCTACCCCAGTACGCTATCTGAAATAGGAGCGACGTAAGATTAACAAATGCGATAGGATTACGCTGAATTCTTATATTAACCGTAATATGAAATGATCTAATCGGGTCCCTGTTTGCCTTACCCGAGAAGTTTAATAGTGCATTGTATTCGCCATTTCATGCGTTTTGTGACGCCGTTTAGCCCAATACGCTATCTGAAATAGGAGCGACGTAAATTGAACAAGTGTGATAGAATTTCGTTGAATTCTTAAATTAACCATAATATAAAATGATCTCATCGGGTCTCTGTTTGCCATACCGTAGAAGTTTAATAGTGCATTTTGCTCGCCATTTCATGAGCTTTGAGATGCCGCTGAGCCCAATACGCGATTTGAAATAGGAGCGACGTAAATTGAACAAATGTGATAGACTTTTCCTGAATTCTTATATTAACCTTAATGTAAAATGATCTAATCGGGTCTCTGTTTGCCCTAGCCTAGAAGTTTAATAGAGCAATTTATTAGACATTTCATGCGCTTTGAGATGCCGCTTAGCCCAATACGCTATCTGAAATAGGAGCGACGTAAATTGAACAAATGTGATAGAATTTCCCTGAAATCTTATATTAAACAAGTTATAAAATGATCTAATCGGGTCTCTTATTGCTCTATCATAGAAGTTTCATAGTGCATTTTACTCGCCATTCCACGCGCTTTAAGATGCCGCCTAGCCCAGTCCGCTATCTGAAATAGGAACGACGTAAATTGAACGAATGTGATAGAATTACGCTGAATTCTTATATTATCCGTAATATAAAATGATCTAATCGGTTCTCTGTCTGCCTTATCCTAGAAGTTTAATAGTACATCTTACTCGACATTTCATGCGCTTTGAGATGCCGCCTAGCCCAATACGCTATCTGAAATAGGAGAGACGTAAATTGAACAAATGTGATAGAATTTCCCTGAATTCTTATATTAACCTTAATGTAAAATGATCTAATCGGGTCTCTGTTCGCCCTACCCTAGAAGTTTAATAGTGTATTTTACTCGCCATTTCATGCGCTTTGAGATTCCGCTTAGCCCACTACGCTATCTGAAATAGGAGCGACGTAAATTGAACAAATGTGATAGAATTTCGCTGAATTCCTTTATTAACCATAATGTAAAATGATCTAATCGGGTCTCTGTTCGCCCTACCCTAGAAGTTTAATAGTGCATTTCACTCGTCATTTCATGCGCTTTGAGGTTCCGCTTAGCCCAATACGCTATCTGAAATAGGAGCGTCGTAAATTGAACAAATGTGATAGAATTTCGCTGAATTCTTATATTATCCATAATATAAAATGATCTAATCGGGTCTCTCTTTCCCTTACCCTAGAAGTTTAATAGTGCACTTCACTCGTCATTTCATGCGCTTTGAGATGCCGCTTATCCCAATACGCTATCTGAAATAGGAGCGACGTAGGTTGAACAAATGTGATAGGATTACGCTGAATTCTTATATTAACCGTAATATAAAATGATCTAATCGGGTCCCTGTTTGCCTTACCCTAGAAGTTTAATAGTGCATTGTACTCGCCATTTCATGCGTTTTGTGACGCCGTTTAGCCCAATACGCTATCTGAAATAGGAGCGACGTAAATTGAACAAGTGTGATAGAATTTCGTTGAATTCTTAAATTAACCATAATATAAAATGATCTCATCGGGTCTCTGTTTGCCATACCGTAGAAGTTTAATAGTGCATTTTGCTCGCCATTTCATGAGCTTTGAGATGCCGCTGAGCCCAATACGCGATTTGAAATAGGAGCGACGTAAATTGAACAAATGTGATAGACTTTTCCTGAATTCTTATATTAACCTTAATGTAAAATGATCTAATCGGGTCTCTGTTTCCCCTAGCCTAGAAGTTTAATAGTGCAATTTATTAGACATTTCATGCGCTTTGAGATGCCGCTTAGCCCAATACGCTATCTGAACTAGGAGCGACGTAAATTGAACAAATGTGATAGAATTTCCCTGAAATCTTATATTAAACAAATTATAAAATGATCTAATCGGGTCTCTTATTGCCCTATCATAGAAGTTTCATATTGCATTTTACTCGCCATTCCACGCGCTTTAAGATGCCGCCTAGCCCAGTCCGCTATCTGAAATAGGAACGACGTAAATTGAACAAATGTGATAGAATTACGCTGAATTCTTATATTATCCGTAATATAAAATGATCTAATCGGTTCTCTGTTTGCCTTATCCTAGAAGTTTAATAGTACATCTAACTCGACATTTCATGCGCTTTGAGATGCCGCCTAGCCCAATACGCTATCTGAAATAGGAGAGACGTAAATTGAACAAATGTGATAGAATTTCCCTGAATTCTTATATTAAACAAAATATAAAATGATCTAACCGGGTCTCTGATTGCCCTATCATACAAGTTTAGTAGTGCATTTTACTCGCCATTCCACGCGCTTTAAGATGGCGCCTAGCCCAGTACGCTATCAGAAATAGGAGCGATGTAAGTTGAACAAATGTGATAGAATTTCGCTGAATTCTTCTATTAACCATAATTTAAAATGATGTAATCGGGTCTCTGTTCGCCCTAGGCTAGAAGTTTAGTAGTGCATTTTATTCGCCATTTCATGCGCTTTGAGATGCCGCGTAGCCCAATACGCTATCTGAAATAGGACCGACGTAAATTGAACAAATGTGATAGAATTTCGCTGAATTCTTATATTAACCAAATTATAAAATGATCTAATCGGGTCTCTTATTGCCCTATCATAGAAGTTTCATAGTGCATTTTACTCGCAATTCCACGCGCTTTAAGATGCCGCCTAGCCCAGTACGCTATCTGAAATAGGAACGACGTAAATTGAACAAATGTGATAGAATTTTGCTGAATTCCTAAATTAACCATAATATAAAATGATCTAATCGGGTCTCTGTTTGCCATACCCTAGAAGTTTAATAGTGGATTTTGCTCGCCATTTCATGCGCTTTGAGATGCCGCTTAGCCCAATACGCTATCTGAAATATGAGCGACGTAAATTGAACAAATGTGATAGAATTTCCCTGAAATCTTATATTAAACAAAATATAAAATGATCTAATCGGGTCTCTGATTGCCCTATCATAGAAGGTTAGTAGCGCATTTTACTCGCCATTTCATGCGCTTTGAGATGCCGCTTAGCCCAATACGCTATCTGAAATATGAGCGACGTAAATTGAACAAATGTGATTGAATTTCGCTGAATTCTTATATTAACCTTAATGTAAAATGATCTAATCGGGTCTCTGTTCGCCCTACCCTAGAAGTTTAATAGTGCATTTCACTCGCTATTCCACGCGCTTTAAGATGCCGGCTAGCCCAGTAGGCTATCTGAAATATGAGCGACGTAAATTGAACAAATGTGATAGAATTTCGCTGAATTCTTATATTAACCTTAATGTAAAATGATCTAATCGGGTCTCTGTTCGCCCTACCCTAGAAGTTTAATAGTGCATTTCTCTCGTCATTTCATGCGCTTTAAGATGCCGCTTAGCCCTGTAACCTATCTGAAATAGGAGCGATGTAAATTGATCAAATGTGATAGAATTTCCCTGAAGTCTTATATTAAACAAAATATAAAATGATCTAATCGGGTCTCTGATTGCCCTATCATACAAGTTTAGTAGTGCATTTTACTCGCCATTCCACGCGCTTTAAGATGGCGCCTAGCCCAGTACGCTATCAGAAATAGGAGCGATGTAAGTTGAACAAATGTGATAGAATTTCGCTGAATTCTTCTATTAACCATAATTTAAAATGATGTAATCGGGTCTCTGTTCGCCCTAGGCTAGAAGTTTAGTAGTGCATTTTATTCGCCATTTCATGCGCTTTGAGATGCCGCGTAGCCCAATACGCTATCTGAAATAGGACCGACGTAAATTGAACAAATGTGATAGAATTTCGCTGAATTCTTTTATTAACCATAATGTAAAATGATCTAATCGTGTCTCTGATTGCCCTATCATAGAACTTTAATAGTGCATTTTGTTCGCCATTTCATACGCTTTGAGATGCCGCTTAGCCCAATACGCTATCTGAAATAGGAGCGACGTAAATTGAACAAATGTGATAGAATTTCGCTGAATTCATATATTGACCAAAATATAAAATGATCTAATCGGGTCTCTGATTGCCCTATCATAGAAGTTTAATAGTGCATTTTACTCGCCATTCCACGCGTTTTAAGATGCCGCCTAGCCCAGTACGCTATCTGAAATAGGAGCGACGTAAATTGCACAAATGTGATAGAATTTTGCTGAATTCTTAAATTAACCATAATATAAAATGATCTAATAGTGTCTCTGTTTGCCCTACCCTAGAAGTTTAATAGTGCATTTTACTCGCCATTTCATGCGCTTTGAGATGCCGCTTAGCCCAATACGCTATCTGAAATAGGAGTGACGTAAGTTGAACAAATGTGATAGAATTTCACTGAATACTTTTATTAACCATAATGTAAAATGATCTAATCGGGTCTCTGTTTGTCCTACCCCAGAAGTTTAATAGTGCATTTTACTCGCCCTGCCACGCGCTTTAAGATGCCGCCTAGCCCAGTACGCTATCTGAAATAGGAGCGACGTAAGTTTAACAAATGTGATAGAATTACGCTGAATTTTTATATTAACCGTAATATAAAATGATCTAATCGGGTCCCTGTTTGCCTTACCCTAGAAGTTTAATAGTGCATTTTACTCGCCCTGCCACGCGCTTTAAGATGCCGCCGAGCCCAGTACGCTATCTGAAATAGGAGCGACGTAAGTTTAACAAATGTGATAGGATTACAATGAATTCTTACATTAACCGTAATATAAAATGATCTAATCGGGTCTCTGTTTGCCCTAGCCTAGAAGTTTAACAGTGCATTTTATTAGACATTTCATGCGCTTTGGGATGCCGCTTAGCCCAATACGCTATCTGAAATAGGAGCGATGTAAATTGAACAAATGTGATAGAATTTCGCTGAATTCTTTTATTAACCATAATGTAAAATGATCTAATCGTGTCTCTGATTGCCCTATCATAGAACTTTAATAGTGCATTTTATTCGCCATTTCATACGCTTTGAGATGCCGCTTAGCCCAATACGCTATCTGAAATAGGAGCGACGTAAATTGAACAAATGTGATAGAATTTCGCTGAATTCATATATTGACCAAAATATAAAATGATCTAATCGGGTCTCTGATTGCCCTATCATAGAAGTTTAATATTGCATTTTACTCGCCATTCCACGCGCTTTAAGAGGCCGCCTAGCCCAGTACGCTATCTGAAAAAGGAGCGACGTAAATTGAACAAAAGTGATAGAATTGCCCTGAATTCTTAAATTAACCATAATATAAAATGATCTAATCGGGTCTCCGTTCGCCCTACCCTAGAAGTTTAATAGTGCATTTCTCTCCTCATTTCATGCGCTTTGAGATTCCGCTTAGCCCAATAGGCTATCTGAAATAGGAGCGACGTAGATTGAACAAATGTGATAGAATTTCGCTGAATTCTTATATTAACCGTAATATAAAATTATCTAATCGGGTCCCTGTTTGCCTTACCCTAGAAGTTTAATAGTGCACTTTACTCGCCATTTCATGCGCTTTGAGATGCCGCTTAGCCCAATACGCTATCTGAAATAGGAGCGACGTAAATTGAACAAGTGTGATAGAATTTCGTTGAATTCTTAAATTAACCATAATATAAAATGATCTAATCGGGTCTCTGTTCGCCCTAGCCTAGAAGTTTAATAGTGCATTTTACTCGCCCTGCCACGCGCTTTAAGATGCCGCCTAGCCCAGGACGCTATCTGAAATAGGAGCGACGTAAGTTTAACAAATGTGATAGAATTACGCTGAATTCTTACATTAACCGTAATATAAAATGATCTAATCGGGTCCCTGTTTGCCTTACCCGAGAAGTTTAATAGTGCATTTTACTCGCCATTTCATGCGCTTTGAGATGCCGCTTAGCCCAATACGCTATCTGAAATAGGAGCGACGTAAATTGAACAAATGAGATAGTATTTTGCTGAATTCTTAAATTAACCATAATATAAAATGATCTAATCGGGTCTCTGTTTGTCCTACCCCAGAAGTTTAATAGTGCATTTCACTCATAATTTCATGCGCTTTGAGATGCCGCTAACCCAATCCGCTATCTGGAATAGGAGCGACGTAAATTGAACAATCGTGATAGGATTTCGCTGAATTCTTATATTAACCAAAATATAAAATGATCTAATCGGGTCTCTGATTGCCCTATCATAGAAGGCTATTAGTGCATTTTACTCGCTATTCCACGCGCTTTAAGATGCAGGCTAGCCCAGTAGGCTATCTGAAATAGGAGTGACGTAAATTCAACAAATGTGATAGAATTACGCTTAATTCTTATATTAACCTTAATGTAAAATGATCTAATCGGGTCTCTGTTCGCCCTACTCTAGAAGTTTAATAGTGCACTTCACTCGACATTTCATGCGCTTTGAGATGCCGCTTAGCCCAATACGCTACCTGAAATAGGAGCGACGTAAATTGAACAAATGTGATAGAATTTCGCTGAATCCTTATATTAACCAAAATATAAAATGATCTAATCGGGTCTCTGATTGCCCTATCATAGAAGTTTAATAGTGCATTTTACTCGCCATTCCACGCGCTTTAAGATGACGCCCAGCCCAGTACGCTATCTGAAATAGGAGCGACGTAAATTGAACAAATGTGATAGAATTTCGCTGAATCCTTATATTAACCAAAATATAAAATGATCTAATCGGGACTCTTATTGCCCTATCATAGATGTCTCATAGGGTATTTTACTCGCCATTCCACGCGCTTTGATGCCGTCTAGCCCAGTACGCTATCTGAAATAGGAACGACGTAAATTGAACAAGTGTGATAGAATTTCGTTGAATTCTTAAATTAACCATTATATAAAATGATCAAATCGGGTCTCTGTCTGCCATACCCTAGAAGTTTAATAGTGCATTTTATTCGCCATTTCATGCGCTTTGAGATGCCGCTGAGCCCAATACGCTATCTGAAATATCAGCGACGTAAATTGAACAAATGTGATAGAATTTCGCTGAATTCTTATATTAACCTTAATGTAAAATGATCTAATCGGGTCTCTGTTCGCCCTACCCTAGAAGTTTAATAGTGCATTTCTCTCGCCATTTCATGCGCTTTAAGATGCCGCTTACCCCTGTAACCTATCTGAAATAGGAGCGATGTAAATTGAACAAATGTGATAGAATTACGCTTAATTCTTATATTAACCGTAATATAAAATGATCTAATCGGGTCTCTGTTTGCCTTATCCTAGAAGTTTAGTATTGCATTTTACTCGCCATTTCATGCGCTTTGAGATGCCGCTTATCCAAATACGCTATCTGAAATAGGAGCGACGTAAATTGAACAAATGTGATAGAATTTCGCTGAATTCTTAAATTAACTATAATATAAAATGATCTAATCGGGTCACGGATTGCCCTATCATAGAAGTTTAATAGTGCATTTTACTCGCCATTCCACGCGCTTTAAGTTGCCGCCTAGCCCAGTACGCTATCTGAAATAGGAGCGACGTAAATTGAACGAATGTGACAGAATTTTGCTGAATTCTTAAAATAACCACAATATAAAATGATCTAATCGGGTCTCTGTTTGATCTACCCTAGAAGTTTAATTGTATATTTTACTCGCCAATTCATGCGCTTTGAGATGCAGCTTATCCCAATACGCTATCTGAAAAAGGAGCGACGTAAGTTGAACAAATGTGATAGAATTTTGCTGAATTCTTAAATTAACCATAATATAAAATGATCTAATCGGGTCTCTGTTTGCCCTACCGTAGAAGTTTAATAGTGCATTTTACTCGCCATTTCATGCGCTTTGAAATGCCGCTTAGCCCAATACGCTATCTGAAATAGGAGCGACGTAAATTGAACAAATGTGATAGAATTTCGCTGAATTCTTAAATTAACCATAACATAAAATGATCTAATCGAGTTTCTGCTTGCCCTACCCTAGAAGTTTAATAGTGCATTTTACTCCGAATTTCATGCGCTTTGAGAAGCCGCTTAGCCCAATACGCTATCTGAAATAGGAGCGACGTAAATTGAACAAATGTGATAGAATTCTGCTGAATTCTTAAATTAACCATAATATAAAATGATCTAATCGGGTATCTGCTTGCCCTACCGTAGAAGCTTAATAGTGCATTTTACTCGCCCTGCCACGCGCTTTAAGATGCCGCCTAGCCCAGTACGCTACCTGAAATAGGAGCGACGTAAATTGAACAAATGTGATAGAATTTCGCTGAATCCTTATATTAACCAAAATATAAAATGATCTAATCGGGTCTCTGATTGCCCTATCATAGAAGTTTAATAGTGCATTTTACTCGCCATTCCACGCGCTTTAAGATGACGCCCAGCCCAGTACGCTATCTGAAATAGGAGCGACGTAAATTGAACAAATGTGATAGAATTTCGCTGAATCCTTATATTAACCAAAATATAAAATGATCTAATCGGGACTCTTATTGCCCTATCATAGAAGTTTCATAGGGTATTTTACTCGCCATTCCACGCGCTTTAAGATGCCGTCTAGCCCAGTACGCTATCTGAAATAGGAACGACGTAAATTGAACAAGTGTGATAGAATTTCGTTGAATTCTTAAATTAACCATTATATAAAATGATCAAATCGGGTCTCTGTCTGCCATACCCTAGAAGTTTAATAGTGCATTTTATTCGCCATTTCATGCGCTTTGAGATGCCGCTGAGCCCAATACGCTATCTGAAATATCAGCGACGTAAATTGAACAAATGTGATAGAATTTCGCTGAATTCTTATATTAACCTTAATGTAAAATGATCTTATCGGGTCTCTGTTCGCCCTACCCTAGAAGTTTAATAGTGCATTTCTCTCGTCATTTCATGCGCTTTAAGATGCCGCTTAGCCCTGTAACCTATCTGAAATAGGAGCCATGTAAATTGAACAAATGTGATAGAATTACGCTTAATTTTTATATTAACCGTAACATAAAATGATCTAATCGGGTCTCTGTTTGCCTTATCCTAGAAGTTTAGTATTGCATTTTACTCGCCATTTCATGCGCTTTGAGATGCCGCTTATCCAAATACGCTATCTGAAATAGGAGCGACGTAAATTGAACAAATGTGATAGAATTTCGCTGAATTCTTAAATTAACTATAATATAAAATGATCTAATCGGGTCACTGATTGCCCTATCATAGAAGTTTAATAGTGCATTTTACTCGCCATTCCACGCGCTTTAAGTTTCCGCCTAGCCCAGTACGCTATCTGAAATAGGAGCGACGTAAATTGAACGAATGTGATAGAATTTTGCTGAATTCTTAAATTAACCACAATATAAAATGATCTAATCGGGTCTCTGTTTGATCTACCCTAGAAGTTTAATTGTATATTTTACTCGCCAATTCATGCGCTTTGAGATGCCGCTTATCCCAATACGCTATCTGAAATTGGAGCGACGTAAGTTGAACAAATGTGATAGAATTTCGCTGAATTCTTTTATTAACCATAATGTAAAATGATCTAATCGGGTCTCTGTTCGCCCTAGCCTAGAAGTTTAACAGTGCATTTTATTCGCCATTTCATGCGCATTGAGATGCCGCTTAGCCCAATACGCTACCTGAAATAGGAGCGACGTAAATTGAACAAATGTGATAGAATTTCGCTGAATTCTTAAATTAACCAAAACATAAAATGATCTAATCGGGTCTCTGCTTGCCCTACCCTAGAAGTTTAATAGTGCATTTTACTCCTAATTTCATGCGCTTTGAGAAGCCGCTTAGCCCAATACGCTATCTGAAATAGGAGCGACGTAAATTGAACAAATGTGATAGAATTTCGCTGAATTCTTAAATTAACCATAATATAAAATGATCTAATCGGGTCTCTGTTTGTCCTACCCTGGAAGTTTAATAGTGCATTTTACTCGCCATTTCATGCGCATTGAGATGCCGCTTAGCCCAATACGCTATCTGAAATAAGAGCGACGTAAATTGAACAAATGTGATAGAATTACCCTGAATTCTTATATTAACCCAAATATAAAATGATCTAATCGGGTCCCTGATTGCCCTAACATCGAAGTTAAATAGTGAATTTCACTCGCCATTCCACGCGCTTTAAGATGCCGCCTAGCCCAGTACGCTATCTGAAATAGGAGCGACGTAAATTGAACAAAAGTGATAGAATTGCCCTGAATTCTTAAATTAACCATAATATAAAATGATCTAATCGGGTCTCCGTTCGCCCTACCCTAGAAGTTTAATAGTGCATTTCTCTCCTCATTTCATGCGCTTTGAGATTCCGCTTAGCCCAATAGGCTATCTGAAATAGGAGCGACGTAGATTGAACAAATGTGATAGAATTTCGCTGAATTCTTATATTAACCGTAATATAAAAAGTGATCTAATCGGGTCCCTGTTTGCCTTACCCTAGAAGTTTAATAGTGCACTTTACTCGCCATTTCATGCGCTTTGAGATGCCGCTTAGCCCAATACGCTATCTGAAATAGGAGCGACGTAAATTGAACAAGTGTGATAGAATTTCGTTGAATTCTTAAATTAACCATAATATAAAATGATCTAATCGGGTCTCTGTTCGCCCTAGCCTAGAAGTTTAATAGTGCATTTTACTCGCCCTGCCACGCGCTTTAAGATGCCGCCTAGCCCAGGACGCTATCTGAAATAGGAGCGACGTAAGTTTAACAAATGTGATAGAATTACGCTGAATTCTTACATTAACCGTAATATAAAATGATCTAATCGGGTCCCTGTTTGCCTTACCCGAGAAGTTTAATAGTGCATTTTACTCGCCATTTCATGCGCTTTGAGATGCCGCTTAGCCCAATACGCTATCTGAAATAGGAGCGACGTAAATTGAACAAATGAGATAGAATTTTGCTGAATTCTTAAATTAAACATAATATAAAATGATCTAATCGGGTCTCTGTTTGTCCTACCCCAGAAGTTTAATAGTGCATTTCACTCATAATTTCATGCGCTTTGAGATGCCGCTTAACCCAATCCGCTATCTGGAATAGGAGCGACGTAAATTGAACAATCGTGATAGGATTTCGCTGAATTCTTATATTAACCAAATTATAAAATGATCTAATCGGGTCTCTGATTGCCCTATCATAGAAGGCTATTAGTGCATTTTACTCGCTATTCCACGCGCTTTAAGATGCAGGCTAGCCCAGTAGGCTATCTGAAATAGGAGTGACGTAAATTCAACAAATGTGATAGAATTACGCTTAATTCTTATATTAACCTTAATGTAAAATGATCTAATCGGGTCTCTGTTCGCCCTACTCTAGAAGTTTAATAGTGCACTTCACTCGACATTTCATGCGCTTTGAGATGCCGCTTAGCCCAATACGCTACCTGAAATAGGAGCGACGTAAATTGAACAAATGTGATAGAATTTCGCTGAATCCTTATATTAACCAAAATATAAAATGATCTAATCGGGTCCCTGATTGCCCTAACATCGAAGTTAAATAGTGCATTTTACTCGCCATTCCACGCGCTTTAAGATGACGCCCAGCCCAGTACGCTATCTGAAATAGGAGCGACGTAAATTGAACAAATGTGATAGAATTTCCCTGAATTCTTATATTAACCTTAATGTAAAATGATCTAATCGGGTCTCTGTTTGCCCTAGCCTAGAAGTTTAATAGTGCATTTTATTCGACATTTCATGCGCTTTGAGATGCCGCTTAGCCCAATACGCTATCTGAAATATCAGCGACGTAAATTGAACAAATGTGATAGAAATTCGCTGAATTCTTATATTAACCTTAATGTAAAATGATCTAATCGGGTCTCTGTTCGCCCTACTCTAGAAGTTTAATAGTGCATTTCACTCGCTATTCCACGCGCTTTAAGATTCCGGCTAGCCCAGTAGGCTATCTGAAATATGAGCGACGTAAATTGAACAAATGTGATAGAATTTCGCTGAATTCTTATATTAACCTTAATGTAAAATGATCTAATCGGGTCTCTGATTGCCCTATCATAGAAGGCTATTAGTGCATTTTACTCGCTATTCCACGCGCTTTAAGATGCAGGATAGCCCAGTAGGCTATCTGAAATAGGAGTGACGTAAATTCAACAAATGTGATAGAATTACGCTTAATTCTTATATTAACCTTAATGTAAAATGATCTAATCGGGTCTCTGTTCGCCCTACTCTAGAAGTTTAATAGTGCACTTCACTCGCCATTTCATGCGCTTTGAGATGCCGCTTAGCCCAATACGCTACCTGAAATAGGAGCGACGTAAATTGAACAAATGTGATAGAATTTCGCTGAATCCTTATATTAACCAAAATATAAAATGATCTAATCGGGTCTCTGTTTGCCCTATCATAGAAGTTTCATAGGGTATTTTACTCGCCATTCCACGCGCTGTAAGATGCCGTCTAGCCCAGTACGCTATCTGAAATAGGAACGACGTAAATTGAACAAGTGTGATAGAATTTCGTTGAATTCTTAAATTAACCATTATATAAAATGATCAAATCGGGTCTCTGTCTGCCATACCCTAGAAGTTTAATAGTGCATTTTATTCGCCATTTCATGCGCTTTGAGATGCCGCTGAGCCCAATACGCTATCTGAAATATCAGCGACGTAAATTGAACAAATGTGATAGAATTTCGCTGAATTCTTATATTAACCTTAATGTAAAATGATCTTATCGGGTCTCTGTTCGCCCTACCCTAGAAGTTTAATAGTGCATTTCTCTCGTCATTTCATGCGCTTTAAGATGCCGCTTAGCCCTGTAACCTATCTGAAATAGGAGCTATGTAAATTGAACAAATGTGATAGAATTACGCTTAATTTTTATATTAACCGTAATATAAAATGATCTAATCGGGTCTCTGTTTGCCTTATCCTAGAAGTTTAGTATTGCATTTTACTCGCCATTTCATGCGCTTTGAGATGCCGCTTATCCAAATACGCTATCTGAAATAGGAGCGACGTAAATTGAACAAATGTGATAGAATTTCGCTGAATTCTTAAATTAACTATAATATAAAATGATCTAATCGGGTCACTGATTGCCCTTTCATAGAAGTTTAATAGTGCATTTTACTCGCCATTCCACGCGCTTTAAGTTGCCGCCTAGCCCAGTACGCTATCTGAAATAGGAGCGACGTAAATTGAACAAATGTGATAGAATTTCCCTGAAATCTTATATTAACCGTAATATAAAATGATCTAATCGGGTCTCTGTTTGCCCTACCCTAGAAGTTTAATAGTGCATTTTACTCGCCATTGCATGTGCATTGAGATGCCGCATAGCCCAATACGCTATCTGAAATAGGAGCGACGTAAATTGAACAAATGTGATAGAATTTCCGTGAATTCTTATATTAACCTTAATGTAAAATGATCTAATCGGGTCTCTGATTGCCCTACCATAGAAGTCTAATAGTGCATTTCACTCGCCATTTCTTGCGCTTTGAGATGCCTCTTAGCCCAATACGCTATCTGAAATAGGAGCGACGTAAGTTGAACAAATGTGATAGAATTTCGCTGAATTCTTTTGTGAACCATAATGTAGAATGATCTAATCGGGTCTCTGTTCGCCCTAGCCTAGCGGTTTAATAGCGCATTTTACTCGCCATTCCACGCGCTTTAAGTTACCGCCTAGCCCAGTACGCTATCTAAAATAGGAGCGACGTAAATTGAACAAATGTGATAGAATTTTGCTGAATCCTTAAATTAACGGTAATATAAAATGATCTAATCGGGTCTCTGTTTGCCCTACCCTAGAAGTTTCATAGTGCATTTTACTCGCCATTTCATGCGCTTTGAGATGCCGCTTAGCCCAATACGCTATCTGAAACGTGAGCGACGTAAATTGAACAAATGTGACAGAATTTTGCTGAATCCTTAAATTAACCGTAATATAAAATGATCTAATCGGGTCTCTGTTTGCCCTACCCTAGAAGTTTAATAGTGAATTTCACTCGCCATTTCACGCGCATTAAGATGCCGCCTAGCCCAGTACCCTATCTGAAATAGGAGCGACGTAAATTGAACAAATGTGATAGAATTTTGCTAAATTCTTAAATTAACCATAATATAAAATGATCTAATCGGGTCTCTGTTCGCCCTAGCCGAGAAGTTTAATAGTCCATTTTATTCGCCATTTCATGCGCTTTGAGATGCCGCTTAGCCCAATACGCCATCTGAAGTACGAGCGACGTTAATTGAACAAACGTGATAGGAATTCGCTGAATTCTTATATTAACCGTAATGTAAAATGATCTAATCGGGTCTCTCTTTGCCTTACCCTAGAAGTTTAATAGTGGATTTCACTCGCCATTTCATGCGCTTTGCGATGCCGCTTAACCCACTACGCTATCTGAAATAGGAGAGACGTAAATTGAACAAATGTGATAGAATTTCGCTGAATTCTTTTATTAACCTTAATGTAAAATGATCTAATCGGGTCTCTGTTCGCCCTAGCCTAGAAGTTTATTAGTGCATTTTATTCGCCATTTCATGCGCTTTGACATGCCGCTTAGCTCATTACGCTATCTGAAATACGAGCGACGTAAATTGAAGAAATGTGATAGAATTTCCTTGAAATCTTATATTAAACAAAATATAAAATGATCTAATCGGGTCTCTGATTGCCCTATCATAGAAGTTTAGTAGTGCATTTTACTCGCCCTTCCACGCGCTTTAAGGTGCCGTCTAGCCCAGTACGCTATCTGAAATAGGAGCGACGTCAGTTGAACAAATGTGATACAATTACGCTGAATTCTTAGATTAACCGTAATATAAAATGATCTAATCGGGTCTCTGTTTGCCTTACCGTAGAAGTTTAATAGTGCATTGTACTCGCCATTTAATGCGCTTTGAGATGCCGCGTAGCCCAATACGCTATCTGAAATGGAAGCGACGTAAATTGAACAAATGTGATAGAATTTCGCTGAATTCTCATATTAACATTAATGTAAACTGATCTAATCGAGTCTCTGTTCGCCCTACCCTAGAAGTTTAATAGTGCATTTTACTCGACATTTCATGCGCTTTGAGATGCCGCTTAGCCCAGTACGCTATCTGAAATAGGAGCGACGTAAATTGAACAAATGTGATAGAATTTCGCTGAATTCTCATATTAACATTAATGTAAACTGATCTAATCGAGTCTCTGTTCGCCCTACCCTAGAAGTTTAATAGTGCATTTCACTCGTCATTTCATGCGCTTTGAGATGCCGCTTAGCCCAATAAGCTATCTGAAATAGGAGCGACGTAAATTGAACAAATGTGATAGAATTCCGCTGAATTCTTATATTAACCAAAATATAAAATGATCTAATCGGGTCTCTGATTGCCCTATCATAGAAGTTTAATAGTGCATTTTACTCGCCATTCCACGCTCTTTAAGATGCGCCTAGCCCAGTATGCTATCTGAAATAGGAACGACGTAAATTGAACAAATGTGATAGAATTTCGCTGGATTCTTTTATTAACCATAATGTAAAATAATCTAATCGGGTCTCCGTTCGCCCTATCCTAGAAGTTTAATAGTGCATTTCACTCGTCATTTCATGCGCTTTGAGATGTCGCTTAGTCCAATAAGCTATCTGAAATAGGAGCGACGTAAATTGAACAAATGTGATAGAATTTCGATGAATTCTTATATTAACCAAAATAGAAAATGATCTAATCGGGTCTCTGATTGCCCTATCATAGAAGTTTAGTAGTGCATTTTACTCGCCATTCCACGCGCTTTAAGATGCCGCATAGCCCAGTACGCTATCTGAAATAGGAGCGACGTAAGTTGAACAAATGTGATAGAATTTCGCTGAATTCTTAAATTAACTATAATATAAAATGATCTAATCGGGACACTGATTGCCCTACCCTAGAAGTTTAAAAGTGCATTTTGCTCGCCATTTCATGCGCTTTGAGATGCCGCTTAGCCCAATACGCTATCTGAAATATGAGCGACGTAAATTGAACAAATGTGATAGAATTTCGCTGAATTCTTATATTAACCAAAATATAAAATGATCTAATCGGGTCTCTGTTTGCCTTATCCTAGAAGTTTAGCATTGCATTTTACTCGCCATTTCATGCGATTTGAGATGCCGCTTAGCCCAATACGCTATCTGAAATAGGAGCTACGTAAATTGAACAAATGTGATAGAATTTCGCTGAATTCTTAAATTAACTACAATATAAAATGATTTAATCGGGTCTCTGTTGGCCCTACCCTAGAAGTTTAATAGTGCATTTTACTCGTCATTTCATGCGCTTTGAGATGCCGCTTAGTGCAATACGCTATCTGAAATACGAGCGACGTAAATAGAACAATTGTGATAGAATTTCTCTGAATTCTTATATTAACCAAAATATAAAATGATTTAATCGGGTCTCTGATTGCCCTATCATAGAAGATTAATAGTGCATTTTACTCGCCACTCCACGCGCTTTAGGGTGCCGCTTAGCCCAGTACGCTATCCGAAATAGGAGCGACGTACATTGAACAAATGTGATAGAATTTTGCAGAATTCTTAAATTAACCATAATATAAAATGATCTAATCGAGTCTCTGTTTGCCCTACCCTAGAAGTTTAATAGTGCATTTTACTCGCCATTTCAAGCGCTTTGAGATGCCGCTTCGCCCAATACGCTATCTGAAATAGGAGCGACGTAAATTAAACAAATGTGATAGAATTTCCCTGAAATCTTATATTAAACAAAATATAAAATGATCTAATCGGGTCTCTGATTGCCCTATCATAGAAGTTTAGCAGTGCATTTTAATCGCCATTCCACGCGCTTTAAGATGCCGCCTAGCCCAGTACGCTATATAAATTAGGAGCGACGTAAGTTGAACAAATGAGATAGAATTTCGCTCAATTCTTAAATTAACCATAATATAAAATGATCTAATCGGGTCTCTGTTTGCCCTACCCTAGAACTTTAATAGTGCATTTTATTCGCCATTTCATACGCTTTGAGATGCCGCTTTGCCCAATACGCTATCTGAAATAGGAGCGACGTAAATTAAACAAATGTGATAGAATTTCACTGAATTCTTATATTAACCAAAATATGAAATGATCTAATCGGGTCTCTGATTGCCCTAGCATAGAAGTTTAATAGTGCATTTTACTCGCCATTCCGCGCGCTTTAAGATGCCGCATAGCCCAGTTCGCTATCTGAAATATGAGCGACGTAAATTGAACAAATGTGATAGAATTTCGCTGAATTCTTATATTAACCAAAATATAAAATGATCTAATCGGGTCTCTGTTTGCCTTATCGTAGAAGTTTAAAAGTGCATTTCACTCGTCATTTCATGCGCTTTGAGATGCCGCTAAGCACAATATGCTATCTGGAATAGCAGCGACGTAAATTGAACAAATGTGATAGAATTACGCCGAATTCTTATATTAACCGTAATATAAAATGATCTAATCAGGTCTCTGTTTGCCTTATCCTAGAAGTTTAATAGTGCATTTTACTCGCCATTCCACGCGCTTTAAGATGCCGCCTAGCCCAGTACGCTACCTGAAATAGGAGCGACGTAAGTTGAACAAATGTGATAGAATTTTGCTGAATTCTTAAATTAACCATAATATAAAATGATCTAATCGAGTCTCTGTTTGCCCTACCCTAGAAGTTTAATAGTGCATTTTACTCGCCATTTCATGCGCTTTGAGATGCAGCTTAGCCCAATACGCACTCTGAAATAGGAGCGACGTAAATTGAACAAATGTGATAGAATTTCGCTGAATTCTTTTATTAACCATAATGTAAAATGATATAATCGGGTCTCTGTTCGCCCTAGCCGAGAAGTTTAATAGTGCATTTTACTCGCCATTTCATGCGCTCTGAGATGCCGCTTAGCCCAATACGCTATCAGAAATAGGAGCGATGTAAATTGAACAAATGTGATAGAATTTCGCTGAATTCTTTTATTAACCGTAATATAAAATGATGTAATCGGGTCTCTGTTTGCCTTACCCTAGAAGTTTAATAGTGCATTTTATTCGCCATTTCATGCGCTTTGAGATGCCGCTCAGACCAATACGCTATCTGAAATAGGAGCGACGTAAATTGAACAAATGTGATAGAATTTCGCTGAATTCTTAAAATAACCATAATATAAAATGATCTAAGCGGGTCTCTGCTTGCCCTACCCTAGAACTTTAATAGCGCATTTTACTCCTCATTTCATGCGCTTTGAGATGCCGCATAGCCCAATACGCTATCTGAAATAGGAGCGACGTAAATTGAACAAATGTGATAGAATTTCCCTGAATTCTTATATTAACCTTAATGAAAATGATCTAATCGGGTCTCTGTTCGCCCTACCATAGAAGTCTAATGGGGCATTTCACTCGCCATTTCATGCGCCTTGAGATGCCGCTTAGCCCAATAAGCTATCTGAAATAGGAGCGACGTAAATTGAACAAATGTGATAGAATTACGCTTAATTCTTATATTAACCAAATTATAAAATGATCTAATCGGATCTCTGATTGCCCTATCATAAAAGTTTAATAGTGCATTTTACTCGTCATTTCATGCGCTTTGAGAGTCCGCTCAGCCCGATACGCTATCTGAAATAGAAGCGACGTAAATTGAACAAATGTGATAGAATTTCGCTGAATTCTTATATTAACCAAATTATAAAATGATCTAATCGGGTCTCTGTTTGCCTTATCCTAGAAGTTTAATAGTGCATTTTACTCGCCATTCCACGCGCTCTAAGAGGCCGGCTAGCCCAGTAGGCTATCTGAAATAGGAGCGACGTAAATTGAACAAATGTGATAGAATTTCCCTGAATTCATATATTAACCCAAATATAAAATGATCTAATCGGGTCTCTGATTGCCCTATCATCGAAGTTTAATAGTGCATTTCACTCGACATTCCACGTGCTTTAAGCTGCCGCCTAGCTCAATACGCTATCTGAAATAGGAGCGACGTAAATTGAACAAATGTGACAGAATTTCGCTGAATTCATATATTAACCAAAATATAAAATGATCTAATCGGGTCTCTGATTGCCCTATCATAGAAGTTTAATAGTGCATTTCACTCATCATTTCATGCGCTTTGAGATGCCGCTTAGCCCAATACGCTATCTGAAATAGGAGCGACGTAAATTGAACAAATGTGATAGAATTTCCTTGAATCCTTATATTAACCAAAATATAAAATGATCTGATCGGGTCCCTGATTGCCCTATCATAGAAGTTTAATAGTGCATTTTACTCGCCTTTCCACGCGCTTTAAGATGCCGCCTAGCGCAGTACGCTATCTTAAATAGGAGCGATGTAAATTGAAGAAATGTGATAGAATTTTGCTGAATTCTTAAATTAACCATAATACAAAATGATCTAATCGGGTCTCTGTTTGCCCTACCCTAGAAGTATAATAGTGCATTTTACTCACCATTTCAGGCGCTTTGAGATGCCGCTGAGCCCAATACGCTATCTGAAATATGAGCGACGTAAATTGAACAAATGTGATAGAATTTCCCTGAAATCTTATATTAACCAAAATATAAAATGATCTAATCGGGTCTCTGATTGCCCTATCATAGAAGTTTAATAGCGAATTTCACTCATCGTTTCATGCGCTTTAAGATGCTGCTTAGCCCAGTACGCTATGTGAAATAGGAGCGACGTAAATTGAACAAATGTGATAGACTTTGGTGAATTCTTAAATTAACCATACTATAAAATGATCTAATCGGGTCTCTGTTTGCCCTACCCTAGAAGTTTAATAGTGCATTTCACTCGTAATTTCATGCGCTTTGGGAGGCCGCTTAGCCCTATACGCTATCTGAAATAGGAGCGACGTAAATTGAACAAATGTGATAGAATTTCGCTGAATTCTTATATTAACCAAAATATGAAGTGATCTAATCGGGTCTCTGATTGCCCTATCATAGAAGTTTAATAGTGTATTTTACTGCCCATGCCGCGCGCTTTAAGATGCCTCCTAGCCCAGTACGCTATCTGAAATAGAAGCGACGTAAATTGAACGAATGTGATAGAATTACGCTGAATTCTTAAATTAACCATAATATAAAATGATTTAATCGGGTCTTTGTTTGCCCTACCCTAGAAATTTAATAGTCTATTTTACTCGACATTGCATGTGCTTTGAGGTGCCGCTTAGCCCAATACGCTATCTGAAATAGGAGCGACGTAAATTGAACAAATGTGATAGAATTTCGCTGAATACTTATATTAACATTAATGTAAAATGATATAATCGAGTCTCTGTTCGCCCTACCCTAGAAGTTTAATAGTGCATTTCACTCGTCATTTCATGCGCTTTAAGATGCCGCCTAGCCCAGTACGCTATCTGAAATAGGAGCGACGTAAATTGAACAAATGTGATAGAATTTCCCTGAAACCTTGTATTAAACAAAATATAAAATGATCTAATCGGGTCTCTGATTGCCCTATCATAGAAGTTTAGTAGTGCATATTACTCGCCATTCCACGTGCTTTAAGATGCCGCCTAGCCCAGTACGCTATCTGAAATAGGAGCGACGTAAATTGAACAAATGTGATAAAATTTTGCTGACATCTTAAATTAACCATAATATAAAATGATCTCATCGGGTCTCTGTTTGCCCTACCCTAGAAGTTTAATAGTGCATTTTACTCGCCATTTCATGCGCTTTGAGATGCCGCTTAGCCCAATACGCTATCGAAATATGAGCGACACGAATTGAACAAATGTGATAGAATTTCCCTGAAATCTTGAATTGAACAAAATATAAAATGATCAAATCGCGTCTCTGATTGCCCTATCATACAAGTTTAATAGTGCATTTTACTCGCCATTCCGAGCGCTTTAAGATGCCGCATAGCCCAATACGCTATCTGAAATAGGAGCGACGTAAATTGAACAAATGTGATAGAATTTCACTGAATTCTTATATTAACCAAAATATAAAATGATCTAATCGGGTCTCTGATTGCCCTATCATAGAAGATTAATAGTGCATTTTACTCGCCACTCCACGCGCTTTAGGATGCCGCCTAGCCCATTACGCTATCTGATATGGGAGCGACGTAAATCCAACAAATGTGATAGAATCTTGCTGAATTCTTAAATTAACCACAATATAAAATGATCTAATCGGGTCTCTGTTTGCCCTACCCTAGAAGTTTAATAGTGCATTTTACTCGCCATTTCATGCGCTTTGAGATACCGGCCAGCCCAGTACGCTATCTGAAATAGGAGCGACGTAATTTGAAGAAATGTGATAGAATTACGCTGAATTCTTATATTAACCGTAATATAAAATGATCTAATCGGGTCTCTGTTTGCCCAACCCTAGAAGTTTAATAGTCCATTTTGTTCGCCATTTCATGCGCTTTGAGATGCCGGTTAGCCCAATACGCTAACTGAAATAGGAGCGACGTAAATAGAACAAATGTGATAGGATTTCCCGGAAATCTTATATTAAACAAAATATAAAATGATCTAATCTGGTCTCTGACTGCCCTATCATTGAAGTTTAACAGTGCATTTTACTCGCCATTCCACGCGCTTTAAGATGCCGCTTAGCCCAATACGCTATCTGAAATAGGAGCGACGTAAATTGAACAAATGTGATAGAATTTCACTGAATTCTTATATTAACCAAAATATAAAATGATCTAATCGGGTCTCTGATTGCCCTAGCATAGAAGTTTAATAGTGCATTTTACTCGCCATTCCGAACGCTTTAAGATGCCGCATAGCCCAGTTCGCTATCTGCAATAGGAGCGACGTAAATTGAACAAATGTGATAGAATTTTGCTGAATTCTTAAATTAACCATAGTACAAAATGATCTAATCGGGTCTCTGTTTGCTCTACCCTAGAAGTTTAATAGTGCATTTTGCTCGCCATTTCATGCGCTTTGAGATGCCGCTTAGCTCAGTACGCTATTTGAAATAGGAGCGACGTAAGTTGAACAAATGTGATAGAATTTCGCTGAATTCTTAAATTAACCATAACATAAAATGATCTAATCGGGTCTCTGTTTGCCCTACCCTAGAAATGTAATAGTGCATTTTGCTCGCCATTTCATGCGCTTTGAGATGCCGCTGAGCCCAATACGCTATTTGAAATAGGAGCGACGGAAATTGAACAAATGTGATAGAATTTTGCTGAATTCTTAAATTAACCATAATATAAAATGATCTAATCGGGTCTCTGATTGCCCTATCATAGAAGTTTAATCGTGCATTTTACTCGCCATTCCACGCGCTTTAAGATGCCGCTTAGCCCAGTACGCTATCTGAAATAGGAGCGACGTAAATTGAACAAATGTGATAGAATTTCCCTGAAACCTTATATTAAACAAAATATAAAATGATCTAATCGGGTCTCTGATTGCCCTATCATAGAAGTTTAGTAGTGCATATTACTCGCCATTCCACGCACTTTAAGATGCCGCCTAGCCCAGAACGCTATCTGAAATAGGAGCGACGTAAATTGAACAAATGTGATAAAATTTTGCTGACATCTTAAATTAACCATAATATAAAATGACCTCATCGGGTCTCTGTTTGCCCTACCCTAGAAGTTTAATAGTGCATTTTACTCGCCATTTCATGCGCCTTCAGATGCCGCTTAGCCCAATAAGCTATCTGAAATAGGAGCGACGTAAATTGAACAAATGTGATAGAATTTCCCTGACATCTTATATTAAACAAAATATAAAATGATCTAATAGGGTCTCTGATTGCCCTATCATAGAAGTTTAACAGTGCATTTCACTCGTCATTTCATGCGCCTTGACATGCCGCTAAGCACAATAAGCTATCTGGAATAGCAGCGACGTAAATTGAACAAATGTGAAAGAATTACGCCGCATTCTTATATCAACCGTAATATAAAATGATCTAATCGGGTCTCTGTTTGCCTTATCCTAGAAGTTTAGTATTGCATTTTACTCGCCATTTCATGCGCTTTGAGATACCGCTTAACCCAATACGCTATCTGAAATAGGAGCGACGTAAGTTGAACAAATGTGACAGAATTACGCTGCATTCTTATATTCACCTTAATGTAAAATGATCTCTTCGGGTCTCTGTTCGCCCTACCCTAGAAGTATAATAGTGCATTTCACTCGTCATTTCATGCGCTTTGAGATGCCGCGTAGCCCAATACGCTATCTGAAATAAGAGCGACGTAAATTGAACAAATGTGATAGAATTTCGCTGAAGACTTATATTAACCTTAATGTAAAATGATCTAATCGGGTCTCTGTTCGCCCTACCCTAGAAGTTTAATAGTGCATTTTACTCGCCATTTCATGCGCTTTGAGATGCCGCTTCTCCCAATACGCTATCTGAAATAGGAGCGACGTAAATTGAACAAATGTGATAGAATTTCGCTGAATTCTTAAATTAACCATAATATCAAATGATCTAATCGGGTCTCTGTTTGCCCTACCCTAGAAGTTTAATAGTGCATATCACTCGTCATTTCATGCGCTTTGAGACGCCGCTTCGCCCAATAAGCTATTTGAAATAGGAGCGACGTAAATTGAACAAATGTGATAGGATTTCGCTGAATTCTTAAGGTAACCTTAATATAAAATGATCTAATCGGGTCTCTGGTTTCCCTACCATAGAAGTTTAATATTGCATTTTACTCGCCATTCCACGCGCCTTAAGATGCCGTCTAGCACAGTACGCTATCTGAAATAGGAGCGACGTAAATTGAACAAATGTGATAGAATTTCGCTGAATTCTTAAAGTAACCTTAATATAAAATGATCTAATCGGGTCTCTGTTTGCCCCACCCTAGAAGTTTAATAGTGCATTTCACTCGTCATTTCATGCGCTTTGAGATGCCGCTACGCACAATAAGCTATCTGGAATAGCAGCGACGTAAATTGAACAAATGTGAAAGAATTACGCCGCATTCTTATATTAACCGTAATATAAAATGATCTAATCGGGTCTCTGTTTGCTTTATCCTAGAAGTTTAATAGTGCATTTTACTCGCCATTTCACGCGCTTTAAGATGCCGCCTAGCCCAGTACGCTACCTGAGATAGGAGCGACGTAAGTTGAACAAATGTGATAGAATTACGCTGAATTCTTATATTAACCATAATATAAAATGATCTAATCGGGTCTCTGTTTGCCCTACCCTAATAGTTTAATTGTGCATTTTACTCGCCATTTCATGCGCTTTGAGATGCCGCTTATCCCAATACGCTATCTGAAATAGGAGCGACGTAAGTTGAACAAATGTGATAGAATTTCGCTGAATTCTTATATTAACCAAATATAAAATGATCTAATCGGGTCTCTGTTTGCCTTATCCTAGAAGTTTAGTATTGCATTTTACTCGCCATTTCATGCGCTTTGAGATGCCGCTTAGCCCAATACGCTATCTGAAATAGGAGCGACGTAAATTGAACAAATGTGATAGAATTTCCCTGAAATCTTATATTAAACAAAATATAAAATGATCTAATCGGGTCTCTGATTACCCTATCATAGAAGTTTAGTAGTGCATTCTACTCGCCATTCCACGTGCTTTAAGATGCCGCCTAGCCTAGTACGCAATCTGAAATAGGAGCGACGTAAATTGAACAAATGTGATAGAATTTCGCTCAATTCATAAATTAACCATAATAGAAAATGATCTAATCGGGTCTCTGTTCGCCCTACCATAGAAGTCTAATAGTGCATTTCACTCTCCATTCCACGCGCTTTAAGATGCCGCCGAGCCCAGTACGGTATCTGAAATAGGAGCCACGTAAATTGAACAAATGTGATAGAATTTTGCTGAATTCTTAAATTAACCATAATATAAAATGATCTAATCGGGCCTCTGTACGCCCTACCATAGAAATCTAATAGTGCATTTTACTCGCCATTTCATGCGCTTTGAGATGCCGCTTAGCCCAATACGCTATCTGAAATAGGAGCGACGTAAGTTGAACAAATGTGATAGAATTTCGCTGGATTCTTTTATTAACCATAATGTAAAATAATCTAATCGGGTCTCCGTTCGCCCTATCCTAGAAGTTTAATAGTGCATTTCACTCGTCATTTCATGCGCTTTGAGATGTCGCTTAGTCCAATAAGCTATCTGAAATAGGAGCGACGTAAATTGAACAAATGTGATAGAATTTCGATGAATTCTTATATTAACCAAAATATAAAATGATCTAATCGGGTCTCTGATTGCCCTATCATAGAAGTTTCATAGTGCATTTTACTCGCCCTTCCACGCGCTTTAAGATGCCGTCTAGCCCAGTACGCTATCTGAAATAGGAGCGACGTAAGTTGAACAGATGTGATAGAATTACGCTGAATTCTTATATTAACCGTAATATAAAATGATCTAATCGGGTCTCTGTTTGCGTTACGCTAGAAGTTTAATAGTGCATTGTACTCGCCATTTCATGCGCTTTGAGATGCCGCGTAGCCCAATACGCTGTCTGAAATATGAGCGACGTAAATTGAACAAATGTGATAGAATTTCGCTGAATTCTTATATTAACCAAAATATAAAATGATCTAATCGGGTCTCTGTTTGCCTTATCCTAGAAGTTTAGCATTGCATTTTACTCGCCATTTCATGCGATTTGAGATGCCGCTTAGCCCAATACGCTATCTGAAATAGGAGCTACGTAAATTAAACAAATGTGATAGAATTTCGCTGAATTCTTAAATTAACTACAATATAAAATGATTTAATCGGGTCTCTGTTGGCCCTACCCTAGAAGTTTAATAGTGCATTTTACTCGTCATTTCATGCGCTTTGAGATGCCGCTTAGTGCAATACGCTATCTGAAATACGAGCGACGTAAATAGAACAATTGTGATAGAATTTCTCTGAATTCTTATATTAACCAAAATATAAAATGATTTAATCGGGTCTCTGATTGCCCTATCATAGAAGATTAATAGTGCATTTTACTCGCCACTCCACGCGCTTTAGGGTGCCGCTTAGCCCAGTACGCTATCCGAAATAGGAGCGACGTACATTGAACAAATGTGATAGAATTTTGCAGAATTCTTAAATTAACCATAATATAAAATGATCTAATCGAGTCCTCTGTTTGCCCTACCCTAGAAGTTTAATAGTGCATTTTACTCGCCATTTCAAGCGCTTTGAGATGCCGCTTCGCCCAATACGCTATCTGAAATAGGAGCGACGTAAATTAAACAAATGTGATAGAATTTCCCTGAAATCTTATATTAAACAAAATATAAAATGATCTAATCGGGTCTCTGATTGCCCTATCATAGAAGTTTAGCAGTGCATTTTAATCGCCATTCCACGCGCTTTAAGATGCCGCCTAGCCCAGTACGCTATATAAATTAGGAGCGACGTAAGTTGAACAAATGAGATAGAATTTCGCTCAATTCTTAAATTAACCATAATATAAAATGATCTAATCGGGTCTCTGTTTGCCCTACCCTAGAACTTTAATAGTGCATTTTATTCGCCATTTCATACGCTTTGAGATGCCGCTTTGCCCAATACGCTATCTGAAATAGGAGCGACGTAAATTAAACAAATGTGATAGAATTTCACTGAATTCTATATTAACCAAAATATAAAATGATCTAATCGGGTCTCTGATTGCCCTAGCATAGAAGTTTAATAGTGCATTTTATTCGCCATTCCGCGCGCTTTAAGATGCCGCATTGCCCAGTTCGCTATCTGAAATATGAGCGACGTAAATTGAACAAATGTGATAGAATTTCGCTGAATTCTTATATTAACCAAAATATAAAATGATCTAATCGGGTCTCTGTTTGCCTTATCGTAGAAGTTTAAAAGTGCATTTCACTCGTCATTTCATGCGCTTTGAGATGCCGCTAAGCACAATATGCTATCTGGAATAGCAGCGACGTAAATTGAACAAATGTGATAGAATTACGCCGAATTCTTATATTAACCGTAATATAAAATGATCTAATCAGGTCTCTGTTTGCCTTATCCTAGAAGTTTAATAGTGCATTTTACTCGCCATTCCACGCGCTTTAAGATGCCGCCTAGCCCAGTACGCTACCTGAAATAGGAGCGACGTAAGTTGAACAAATGTGATAGAATTTTGCTGAATTCTTAAATTAACCATAATATAAAATGATCTAATCGAGTCTCTGTTTGCCCTACCCTAGAAGTTTAATAGTGCATTTTACTCGCCATTTCATGCGCTTTGAGATGCAGCTTAGCCCAATACGCACTCTGAAATAGGAGCGACGTAAATTGAACAAATGTGATAGAATTTCGCTGAATTCTTTATTAACCATAATGTAAAATGATATAATCGGGTCTCTGTTCGCCCTAGCCGAGAAGTTTAATAGTGCATTTTACTCGCCATTTCATGCGCTCTGAGATGCCGCTTAGCCCAATACGCTATCAGAAATAGGAGCGATGTAAATTGAACAAATGTGATAGAATTCGCTGAATTCTTTTATTAACCGTAATATAAAATGATGTAATCGGGTCTCTGTTTGCCTTACCCTAGAAGTTTAATAGTGCATTTTATTCGCCATTTCATGCGCTTTGAGATGCCGCTCAGACCAATACGCTATCTGAAATAGGAGCGACGTAAATTGAACAAATGTGATAGAATTTCGCTGAATTCTTAAAATAACCA
Organism: Macropis europaea; assembly: GCA_916610135.2. Lineage (NCBI taxonomy): Eukaryota > Metazoa > Arthropoda > Insecta > Hymenoptera > Melittidae > Macropis > Macropis europaea. Next base: position 93,907 of record CAKAJE020001844.1, on the reverse strand, counting down.
TAATATAAAATGATCTAAGCGGGTCTCTGCTTGCCCTACCCTAGAAATTTAATAGCGCATTTTACTCCTCATTTCATGCGCTTTGAGATGCCGCATAGCCCAATACGCTATCTGAAATAGGAGCGACGTAAATTGAACAAATGTGATAGAATTTCCCTGAATTCTTATATAACCTTAATGAAAATGATCTAATCGGGTCTCTGTTCGCCCTACCATAGAAGTCTAATGGGGCATTTCACTCGCCATTTCATGCGCCTTGAGATGCCGCTTAGCCCAATAAGCTATCTGAAATAGGAGCGACGTAAATTGAACAAATGTGATAGAATTACGCTTAATTCTTATATTAACCAAATTATTAAAATGATCTAATCGGATCTCTGATTGCCCTATCATAAAAGTTTAATAGTGCATTTTACTCGTCATTTCATGCGCTTTGAGAGTCCGCTCAGCCCGATACGCTATCTGAAATAGAAGCGACGTAAATTGAACAAATGGTGATAGAATTTCGCTGAATTCTTATATTAACCAAATTATAAAATGATCTAATCGGGTCTCTGTTTGCCTTATCCTAGAAGTTTAATAGTGCATTTTACTCGCCATTCCACGCGCTCTAAGAGGCGGCTAGCCCAGTAGGCTATCTGAAATAGGAGCGACGTAAATTGAACAAATGTGATAGAATTTCCCTGAATTCATATATTAACCCAAATATAAAATGATCTAATCGGGTCTCTGATTGCCCTATCATCGAAGTTTAATAGTGCATTTCACTCGACATTCCACGTGCTTTAAGCTCCCGCCTAGCTCAATACGCTATCTGAAATAGGAGCGACGTAAATTGAACAAATGTGACAGAATTTCGCTGAATTCATATATTAACCAAAATATAAAATGATCTAATCGGGTCTCTGATTGCCCTATCATAGAAGTTTAATAGTGCATTTCACTCATCATTTCATGCGCTTTGAGATGCCGCTTAGCCCAATACGCTATCTGAAATAGGAGCGACGTAAATTGAACAAATGTGATAGAATTTCCTTGAATCCTTATATTAACCAAAATATAAAATGATCTGATCGGGTCCCTGATTGCCCTATCATAGAAGTTTAATAGTGCATTTTACTCGCCTTTCCACGCGCTTTAAGATGCCGCCTAGCGCAGTACGCTATCTTAAATAGGAGCGACGTAAATTGAAGAAATGTGATAGAATTTTGCTGAATTCTTAAATTAACCATAATACAAAATGATCTAATCGGGTCTCTGTTTGCCCTACCCTAGAAGTATAATAGTGCATTTTACTCACCATTTCAGGCGCTTTGAGATGCCGCTGAGCCCAATACGCTATCTGAAATATGAGCGACGTAAATTGAACAAATGTGATAGAATTTCCCTGAAATCTTATATTAACCAAAATATAAAATGATCTAATCGGGTCTCTGATTGCCCTATCATAGAAGTTTAATAGCGAATTTCACTCATCGTTTCATGCGCTTTAAGATGCTGCTTAGCCCAGTACGCTATGTGAAATAGGAGCGACGTAAATTGAACAAATGTGATAGACTTTGGTGAATTCTTAAATTAACCATACTATAAAATGATCTAATCGGGTCTCTGTTTGCCCTACCCTAGAAGTTTAATAGTGCATTTCACTCGTAATTTCATGCGCTTTGGGAGGCCGCTTAGCCCTATACGCTATCTGAAATAGGAGCGACGTAAATTGAACAAATGTGATAGAATTTCGCTGAATTCTTATATTAACCAAAATATGAAATGATCTAATCGGGTCTCTGATTGCCCTATCATAGAAGTTTAATAGTGTATTTTACTGCCCATGCCGCGCGCTTTAAGATGCCTCCTAGCCCAGTACGCTATCTGAAATAGAAGCGACGTAAATTGAACGAATGTGATAGAATTACGCTGAATTCTTAAATTAACCATAATATAAAATGATTTAATCGGGTCTTTGTTTGCCCTACCCTAGAAATTTAATAGTCTATTTTACTCGCCATTGCATGTGCTTTGAGATGCCGCATAGCCCAATACGCTATCTGAAATATGAGCGACGTAAATTGAACAAATGTGATAGAATTTCGCTGAATTCTCATATTAACATTAATGTAAAATGATCTAATCGAGTCTCTGTTCGCCCTACCCTAGAAGTTTAATAGTGCATTTCACTCGTCATTTCATGCGCTTTAAGATGCCGCCTAGCCCAGTACGCTATCTGAAATAGGAGCGACGTAAATTGAACAAATGTGATAGATTTCCCTGAATTCATATATTAACCTTAATGGAAAATGATCTGTTCGGGCTCTGTTCGCCCTACCCTAGAAGTTTAATCGTGCATTCCACTCGTCATTTCATGCGCTTTGAGATGCCGCGTAGCCCAATACGCTATCTGAAATAGGAGAGACGTAAATTGAACGAATGTGATAGAATTTCGCTGAATTCTTATATTAACCGTAATATAAAATGATATAATCGGGTCTCTGTTTGAATTTTCCTAGAAGTTTGATAGTGCATTTCACTCGCCATTTCATGCGCTTTGAGGTGCCGCTTAGCCCAATACGCTATCTGAAATAGGAGCGACGTAAATTGAACAAATGTGATAGAATTTCGCTGAATACTTATATTAACATTAATGTAAAATGATCTAATCGAGTCTCTGTTTGCGTTACGCTAGAAGTTTAATAGTGCATTGTACTCGCCATTTCATGCGCTTTGAGATGCCGCGTAGTCCAATACGCTGTCTGAAATAGGAGCGACGTAAATTGAACAAATGTGATAGAATTTCGCTGAATACTTATATTAACATTAATGTAAAATGATCTAATCGAGTCTCTGTTCGCCCTACCCTAGAAGTTTAATAGTGCATTTCACTCGTCATTTCATGCGCTTTAAGATGCCGCCTAGCCCAGTACGCTATCTGAAATAGGAGCGACGTAAATTGAACAAATGTGATAGATTTCCCTGAATTCTTATATTAACCTTAATGGAAAATGATCTGTTCGGGCTCTGTTCGCCCTACCCTAGAAGTTTAATCGTGCATTCCACTCGTCATTCCATGCGCTTTGCGATGCCGCGTAGCCCAATACGCTATCTGAAATAGGAGAGACGTAAATTGAACAAATGTGATAGAATTTCGTTGAATTCTTATATTAACCGTAATATAAAATGATCTAATCGGGTCTCTGTTTTAATTATCCTAGAAGTTTGATAGTGCATTTCACTCGCCATTTCATGCGCTTTGAGATGCCGCTTAGCCCAATACGCTATCTGCAATAGGAGCGACGTAAATTGAACAAATGTGATAGAATTTCGCTGAATTCTTAAATTAACTATAATATGAAATTATCTAATCGGGTCTCTGTTTGCCCTACCCTAGAAGTTTAATAGTGCATTTTACTCGTCATTTCATGCGCTTTGAGATGCCGCTTAGCCCAATACGCTATCTGAAATAGGAGCGATGTAAATTGAACAAATGTGATAGAATTTCGCTGAATTCTTATATTAACGATAATGTAAAATGTTCAAATCGCGTCTCTGTTCGCCCTGGCCTAGAAGTTTAATAGTGCATTGTATTCGCCATTTCATGCGCTTTGAGATGCCGCGTAGCCCAATACGCTGTCTGAGATAGGAGCGACGTAAATTGAACAAATGTGATAGAATTTCCCTGAAATCTTATATTGAACAAAATATAAAATGATCTAATCGGGTCTCTGATTGCCCTATCATAGAAGCTTAGAAGTGCATTTTACTAGCCATTCCACGCGCTTTAAGATGCCGCCTAGCCCAGTATGCTATCTGAAATAGGAACGACGTAAATTGAACAAATGTGATAGAATTTTGCTGAATTCTTATGTTAACCTTAATGTAAAATGATCTAATCGGGTCTCTGTTTGTCTTACCCTAGAAGTTTAATAGTGCATTTTACTCGCCATTTCATGCGCTTTGAGATGCCGCCTAGCCCAATACGCTATCTGAAATAGGAGTGACGTAAATTGAACAAATGTGATAGAATTTCGCTGAATTCTTAAATTAACTATAACATAAAATGATCTAATCGGGTCTCTGTTTGAATTATCCTAGAAGTTTGATAGTGCATTTCACTCACCATTTCATGCGCTTTGAGATGCCGCTTAGCCCAATACGCAATCTGAAATAGGAGCGACGTAAATTGAACAAATGTGATAGAATTTCGCTGAATTCTTAAATTAACTATAATATGAAATTATCTAATCGGGTCTCTGTTTGCCCTACCCTAGAAGTTTAATAGTGCATTTTACTCGCCATTTCATGCGCTTTGAGATGCCGTTTAGCCCAATACGCTATCTGAAATAGGAGCGATGTAAATTGAACAAATGTGATAGAATTTCGCTGAATTCTTTTATTAACCATAATGTTAAATGATATAATCGGGTCTCTGTTCGCCCTAGCCGAGAAGTTTAATAGTGCATTGTATTCGCCATTTCATGCGCTTTGAGATGCCGCGTAGCCCAATACGCTGTCTGAAATAGGAGCGACGTAAATTGAACAAATGTGATAGAATTTCCCTGCAATCTTATATTGAACAAAATATAAAATGATCTAATCGGGTCTCTGACTGCCCTATCATAGAAGCTTAGAAGTGCATTTTACTAGCCATTCCACGCGCTTTAAGATGCCGCCTAGCCCAGTATGCTATCTGAAATAGGAACGACGTAAATTGAACAAATGTGATAGAATTACGCTGAATTCTTATATTAACCGTAATATAAAATGATCTAATCGGGTCTCTGTTTGCCCTACCCTAGAAGTTTAATAGTGTATTTTACTCGCCATTTCATGCGCTTTGAGATGCCGCGTAGCCCAATACGCTATCTGAAATAGGAGCGACGTAAGTTGAACAAATGTGATAGAATTTCGCTGAATTCTTTTATTAACCATAATGTAAAATGATCTAATCGGGTCTCTGTTCGCCCTAGCCTACAAGTTTAATAGTGCATTTTATTCGCCATTTCATGCACTTTGAGATGCCTCGTAGCCTAATACGCTATCTGAAATAGGAGCGACGTAAATTGAACAAATGTGATAGAATTTCCCTGAAATCTTATATTGAACAAAATATAAAATGATCTAATTGGGGCTCTGATTGACCTATCATAGAAGTTTAGTGGTGCATTTTACTCGCCATTCCACGCGCTTTAAGATGCCGCCTAGCCCAGTACGCTATCTGAAATAGGAGCGACGTAAGTTGAACAAATGTGATAGAATTACGCTGAATTCTTATATTAACCGTAATATAAAAGGATCTAATCGGGTCTCTGTTTGCCCTACCCTAGAAGTTTAATAGTGTATTTTACTCGCCATTTCATGCGCTTTGAGATGCCGCGTAGCCCAATACGCTATCTGAAATAGGAGCGACGTAAGTTGAACAAATGTGATAGAATTTCGCTGAATTCTTTTATTAACCATAATGTAAAATGATCTAATCGGGTCTCTGTTCGCCCTAGCCTACAAGTTTAATAGTGCATTTTATTCGCCATTTCATGCACTTTGAGATGCCTCGTAGCCTAATACGCTATCTGAAATAGGAGCGTCGTAAATTGAACAAATGTGATAGAATTTCCCTGAAATCTTATATTGAACAAAATATAAAATGATCTAATTGGGGCTCTGATTGACCTATCATAGAAGTTTAGTGGTGCATTTTACTCGCCATTCCACGCGCTTTAAGATGCCGCCTAGCCCAGTACGCTATCTGAAATAGGAGCGACGTAAGTTGAACAAATGTGATAGAATTACGCTGAATTCTTATATTAACCGTAATATAAAAGGATCTAATCGGGTCTCTGTTTGAATTATCCTAGAAGTTTGATAGTGCATTTCACTCACCATTTCATGCGCTTTGAGATGCCGCTTAGCCCAATACGCAATCTGAAATAGGAGCGACGTAAATTGAACAAATGTGATAGAATTTCGCTGAATTCTTAAATTAACTATAATATGAAATTATCTAATCGGGTCTCTGTTTGCCCTACCCTAGAAGTTTAATAGTGCATTTTACTCGCCATTTCATGCGCTTTGAGATGCCGCTTAGCCCAATACGCTATCTGAAATAGGAGCGATGTAAATTGAACAAATGTGATAGAATTTCGCTGAATTCTTTTATTAACCATAATGTAAAATGATATAATCGGGTCTCTGTTCGCCCTAGCCGAGAAGTTTAATAGTGCATTTCATTCGCCATTTCATGCGCTTTGAGATGCCGCTTAGCGCAATACGCTATCTGAAATAGGAGCGACGTAAATTGAACAAATGTGATAGAATTTCCCTGAAATCTTATATTAACCGTAATATAAAATGATCTAATCGGGTCTCTGTTTGAATTATCCTAGAAGTTTGTTAGTGCATTTCACTCGCCATTTCATGCGCTTTGAGATGCCGCTTAGCCCAATACGCTATCTGAAATAGGAGCGACGTAAATTGAACAAATGTGATAGAATTTCGCTGAATACTTATATTAACCAAAATATAAAATGATCTAATCGGGTCTCTGATTGCCCTATCATAGAAGTTTAGTAGTGCATTTTACTCGCCATTCCACGCGCTTTAAGATGCCGCCTAGCCCAGTACGCTAACTGAAATAGGAGCGACGTAAGTTGAACAAATGTGATAGAATTACGCTGAATTCTTATATTAACCGTAATATAAAATGATCTAATCGGGTCTCTGTTTGAATTATCCTAGAAGTTTGATAGTGCATTTCACTCGCCATTTCATGCGCTTTGAGATGCCGCTTAGCCCAATACGCAATCTGAAATAGGAGCGACGTAAATTGAACAAATGTGATAGAATTTCGCTGAATTCTTAAATTAACTATAATATGAAATTATCTAATCGGGTCTCTGTTTGCCCTACCCTAGAAGTTTAATAGTGCATTTTACTCGTCATTTCATGCGCTTTGAGATGCCGCTTAGCCCAATACGCTATCTGAAATAGGAGCGATGTAAATTGAACAAATGTGATAGAATTTCGCTGAATTCTTTTATTAACGATAATGTGAAATGATCTAATCGGGTCTCTGTTCGCCCTGGCCTAGAAGTTTAATAGTGCATTTCATTCGCCATTTCATGCGCTTTGAGATGCCGCTTAGCCCAATACGCTATCTGAAATAGGAGCGACGTAAATTGAACAAATGTGATAGAATTTCGCTGAATTCTTTTATTAACCATAATGTAAAATGATCTAATAGGGTCTCTGTTCTCCCTAGCTTAGAAGTTTAATAGTGCATTGTATTCGCCATTTCATGCGCTTTGAGATGCCGCGTAGGCCAATACGCTGTCTGAAATAGGAGCGACGTAAATTGAACAAATGTGATAGAATTTCCCTGAAATCTTATATTGAACAAAATATAAAATGATCTAATCGGGTCTCTGATTGCCCTATCATAGAAGCTTAGAAGTGCATTATACTAGCCATTCCACGCGCTTTAAGATGCCGCCTAGCCCAGTATGCTATCTGAAATAGGAACAACGTAAATTGAACAAATGTGATAGAATTTTGCTGAATTCTTATGATAACCTTAATGTAAAATGATCTAATCGGGTCTCTGTTTGCTCTACCCTAGAAGTTTAATAGTGTATTTTACTCGCCATTTCATGCGCTTTGAGATGCCGCCTAGCCCAGTACGCTATCTGAAATAGGAGCGACGTTAGTTAAACAAATGTGATAGAATTACGCTGAATTCTTATATTAACCATAATATAAAATGATCTAATCAGGTCTCTGTTTGCCTTACCCTAGAAGTTTAATAGTGCATTTTACTCGCCATTTCATGCGCTTTGAGATGCCGCGTAGCCCAATACGCTATCTGAAATAGGAGAGACGTAAATTCAACAAATGTGATAGAATTTCGCTGAATTCTTATATTAACCGTAATATAAAATGATCTAATCGGGTCTCTGTTTGCCCTACCCTAGAAGTTTAATAGTGTATTTTACTCGCCATTTCATGCGCTTTGAGATGCCGCGTAGCCCAATACGCTATCTGAAATAGGAGCGACGTAAGTTGAACATATGTGATAGAATTTCGCTGAATTCTTTTATTAACCATAATGTAAAATGATCTCATCGGGTCTCTGTTCGCCCTAGCCTACAAGTTTAATAGTGCATTTTATTCGCCATTTCGTGCACTTTGAGATGCCTCGTAGCCTAATACGCTATCTGAAATAGGAGCGACGTAAATTGAACAAATGTGATAGAATTTCCCTGAAATCTTATATTGAACAAAATATAAAATGATCTAATTGGGGCTCTGATTGACCTATCATAGAAGTTTAGTGGTGCATTTTACTCGCCATTCCACGCGCTTTAAGATGCCGCCTAGCCCAGTACGCTATCTGAAATAGGAGCGACGTTAGTTGAACAAATGTGATAGAATAACGCTGAATTCTTATATTAACCATAATATAAAATGATCTAATCGGGTCTCTGTTTGCCTTACCCTAGAAGTTTAATAGTGCATTGTACTCGCCATTTCATGCGCTTTGAGATGATGCGTAGCCCAATACGCTATCTGAAATAGTAGCGACGTAAATTCAACAAATGTGATAGAATTTCGCTGAATTCTTTTATTAACCAAAATGTAAAATGATCTAATCGGGTCTCTGTTCGCCCTAGTCTAGAAGTTAAATAGTGCATTTTAGTCGCCATTTCATGCGCTTTGAGATGCCGCTTAGCCCAATACGCTATCTGAAATAGGAGCGACGTAAGTTGAACAAATGTGATAGAATTACGCTGAATTCTTATATTAACCGTAATATAAAATGATCTAATCGGGTCTCTATTTGCCTTATCCTAGAAGTTTAATAGCGCATTTTACTCGCCATTTCATGCGCTTTGAGATGCCGCATAGCCCAATACGCTATCTGAAATAGGAGCGACGTAAATTGAACAAATGTGACAGAATTTCCGTGAATTCTTATATTAACCTTTATGTACAATGATCCAATCGGGTCTCTGTTCGCCCTACCATAGAAGTCTAATAGTGCATTTCACTCGCCATTTCTTGCGCTTTGAGATGCCGCTTAGCCCAATACGCTATGTGAAATAGGAGCGACGTAAGTTGAACAAATGTGATAGAATTTCGATGAATTCTTAAATTAACCAAAGTATAAAATGATCTCATCGGGTCTCTGTTTGCCCTACCCTAGAAGTTTAATAGTGCATTTTACTCGCCATTCCACGCGCTTTAAGATGCCGCCTAGCCCAGTACGCTATATGAAATAGGAGCGACGTAAATTGAACAAATGTGATAGAATTTCCCTGAATTCATATATTAACCCAAATATAAAATGATCTAATCGGGTCTCTGATTGCACTATCATCGAAGTTTAATAGTGCATTTCACTCGCCATTCCACGTGCTTTAAGCTGCCGCCTAGCCCAATACGCTATCTGAAATAGGAGCGACGTAAATTTAACAAATGTGACAGAATTTCGCTGAATTCTTTTATTAACCATAATGTAAAATGACCTAATCGGGTCTCTGTTCGCCCTACCCTAGAAGTTTAATGGTCCATTTCTCTCGCCATTTCATGCGCTTTGAGATGCCGCTTAGCCCTATAAGCTATCTGAAATAGGAGCGATGTAAATTGAATAAATGTGATACAATTTCGCTGAATTCTTTTATTAACCATAATGTAAAATGATCTAATCGGGTCTCTGTTCGTCCTAGCCTAGAAGTTTAATAGTGCATTTTATTCGCCATTTCATGCGCTTTGAGAAGCCGCTTAGCCCAATGCGCTATCTGGAATATGAGCGACGTAAATAGAACAAATGTGATAGAATTTCCCTGAAATCTAATATTAAACAAAATATAAAATGATCTAATCGGGTCTCTGATTGCCCTATCATAGAAGTTTATTCGTGCATTTTACTCGCCCTTCCACGCCCTTTAAGATGCCGCCTAGCCCAGTACGCTATCTGAAATAGGAACGACGTAAATTGAACAAATGTGATAGAATTTTGCTGAATTATTAAATTAACCATAATATAAAATGATCTAATCGGGTCTCTGTTTGCCCTACCCTAGAAGTTTAATAGTGCGTTGTACTCGGCATTTCATGCGCTTTGAGATGCCGCTTAGCCCAATACGCTATCTGAAATAGGAGCGACGTAAGTTGAACAAATGTGATAGAATTTCGCTGAATTCATATATTAACCAAAATATAAAATGATCTGATCGGGTCCCTGATTGCCCTATCATAGAAGTTTAATAGTGCATTTTAGTCGCCTTTCCACGCGCTTTAAGCTGCCGCCTAGCGCAGTACGCTATCTTAAATAGGAGCGACGTAAATTGAACAAATGTGATAGAATTACGCTGAATTCTTATATTAACCGTAATATAAAATGATCTAATCGGGTCTCTGTTTGCCCTACCCTAGAAGTTTAATAGTGTATTTTACTCGCCATTTCATGCGCTTTGAGATGCCGCTTAGCCCAATACGCTATCTGAAATAGGAGCGACGTAAATTGAACAAATGTGATAGAATTTCGCTGAATTCATATATTAACCAAAATATAAAATGATCTGATCGGGTCCCTGATTGCCCTATCATAGAAGTTTAATAGTGCATTTTAGTCGCCTTTCCACGCGCTTTAAGATGCCGCCTAGCGCAGTACGCTATCTGAAATAGGAGCGACGTAAATTGAACAAATGTGATAGAATTTCCCTGAAATCTTATATTGAACAAAATATAAAATGATCTAATTGGGGCTCTGATTGACCTATCATAGAAGTTTAGTGGTGCATTTTACTCGCCATTCCACGCGCTTTAAGATGCCGCCTAGCCCAGTACGCTATCTGAAATAGGAGCGACGTTAGTTGAACAAATGTGATAGAATAACGCTGAATTCTTATATTAACCATAATATAAAATGATCTAATCGGGTCTCTGTTTGCCTTACCCTAGAAGTTTAATAGTGCATTGTACTCGCCATTTCATGCGCTTTGAGATGATGCGTAGCCCAATACGCTATCTGAAATAGGAGCGACGTAAATTCAACAAATGTGATAGAATTTCCCTGAAATCTTATATTAAACAAAATATAAAATGATCTAATCGGGTCTCTGATTGCCCTATCATAGAAGTTTAGTGGTGCATTTTACTCGCCATTCCACGCGCTTTAAGATGCCGCCTAGCCCAGTACGCTATCTGAAATAGGAGCGACGTAAGTTGAACAAATGTGATAGAATTACGCTGAATTCTTATATTAACCGTAATATAAAATGATCTAATCGGGTCTCTGTTTGAATTATCCTAGAAGTTTGATAGTGCATTTCACTCACCGTTTCATGCGCTTTGAGATGCCGCTTAGCCCGATACGCAATCTGAAATAGGAGCGACGTAAATTGAACAAATGTGATAGAATTTCGCTGAATTCTTAAATTAACTATAATATGAAATTATCTAATCGGGTCTCTGTTTGCCCTACCCTAGAAGTTTAATAGTGCATTTTACTCGCCATTTCATGCGCTTTGAGATGCCGCTTAGCCCAATACGCTATCTGAAATAGGAGCGATGTAAATTGAACAAATGTGATAGAATTTCGCTGAATTCTTTTATTAACGATAATGTAAAATGATCTAATCGGGTCTCTGTTCGTCCTGGCCTAGAAGTTTAATAGTGCATTTCATTCGCCATTTCATGCGCTTTGAGATGCCGCTTAGCCCAATACGCTATCTGAAATAGGAGCGACGTAAATTGAACAAATGTGATAGAATTTCGCTGAACTCTTTTATTAACCATAATGTAAAATGATCTAATCGGGTCTCCGTTCTCCCTAGCTTAGAAGTTTAATAGTGCATTGTATTCGACATTTCATGCGCTTTGAGATGCCGCGTAGCCCAATACGCTGTCTGAAATAGGAGCGACGTAAACTGAACAAATGTGATAGAATTTCCCTGAAATCTTATATTGAACAAAATATAAAATGATCTAATCGGGTCTCTGATTGCCCTATCATAGAAGCTTAGAAGTGCATTTTACTAGCCATTCCACGCGCTTTAAGATGCCGCCTAGCCCAGTATGCTATCTGAAATAGGAACGACGTAAATTGAACAAATGTGATAGAATTACGCTGAATTCTTATATTAACCGTAATATAAAATGATCTAATCGGGTCTCTATTTGCCCTACCCTAGAAGTTTAATAGTGTATTTTACTCGCCATTTCATGCGCTTTGAGATGCCGCGTAGCCCAATACGCTATCTGAAATAGGAGCGACGTAAGTTGAACAAATGTGATAGAATTTCGCTGAATTCTTTTATTAACCATAATGTAAAATGATCTCATCGGGTCTCTGTTCGCCCTAGCCTACAAGTTTAATAGTGCATTTTATTCGCCATTTCGTGCACTTTGAGATGCCTCGTAGCCTAATACGCTATCTGAAATAGGAGCGACGTAAATTGAACAAATGTGATAGAATTTCCCTGAAATCTTATATTGAACAAAATATAAAATGATCTAATTGGGGCTCTGATTGACCTATCATAGAAGTTTAGTGGTGCATTTTACTCGCCATTCCACGCGCTTTAAGATGCCGCCTAGCCCAGTACGCTATCTGAAATAGGAGCGACGTTAGTTGAACAAATGTGATAGAATAACGCTGAATTCTTATATTAACCATAATATAAAATGATCTAATCGGGTCTCTGTTTGCCTTACCCTAGAAGTTTAATAGTGCATTGTACTCGCCATTTCATGCGCTTTGAGATGATGCGTAGCCCAATACGCTATCTGAAATAGGAGCGACGTAAATTCAACAAATGTGATAGAATTTCGCTGAATTCTTTTATTAACCAAAATGTAAAATGATCTAATCGGGTCTGTGTTCGCCCTAGTCTAGAAGTTAAATAGTGCATTTTAGTCGCCATTTCATGCGCTTTGAGATGCCGCTTAGCCCAATACGCTATCTGAAATAGGAGCGACGTAAGTTGAACAAATGTGATAGAATTACGCTGAATTCTTATATTAACCGTAATATAAAATGATCTACTCGGGTCTCTATTTGCCTTATCCTAGAAGTTTAATAGCGCATTTTACTCGCCATTTCATGCGCTTTGAGATGCCGCATAGCCCAATACGCTATCTGAAATAGGAGCGACGTAAATTGAACAAATGTGACAGAATTTCCGTGAATTCTTATATTAACCTTAATGTACAATGATCCAATCGGGTCTCTGTTCGCCCTACCATAGAAGTCTAATAGTGCATTTCACTCGCCATTTCTTGCGCTTTGAGATGCCGCTTAGCCCAATACGCTATGTGAAATAGGAGCGACGTAAGTTGAACAAATGTGATAGAATTTCGATGAATTCTTAAATTAACCAAAATATAAAATGATCTCATCGGGTCTCTGTTTGCCCTACCCTAGAAGTTTAATAGTGCATTTTACTCGCCATTCCACGCGCTTTAAGATGCCGCCTAGCCCAGTACGCTATATGAAATAGGAGCGACGTAAATTGAACAAATGTGATAGAATTTCCCTGAATTCATATATTAACCCAAATATAAAATGATCTAATTGGGGCTCTGATTGACCTATCATAGAAGTTTAGTGGTGCATTTTACTCGCCATTCCACGCGCTTTAAGATGCCGCCTAGCCCAGTACGCTATCTGAAATAGGAGCGACGTTAGTTGAACAAATGTGACAGAATTTCGCTGAATTCTTTTATTAACCATAATGTAAAATGACCTAATCGGGTCTCTGTTCGCCCTACCCTAGAAGTTTAATGGTCCATTTCTCTCGCCATTTCATGCGCTTTGAGATGCCGCTTAGCCCTATAAGCTATCTGAAATAGGAGCGATGTAAATTGAATAAATGTGATACAATTTCGCTGAATTCTTTTATTAACCATAATGTAAAATGATCTAATCGGGTCTCTGTTCGTCCTAGCCTAGAAGTTTAATAGTGCATTTTATTCGCCATTTCATGCGCTTTGAGAAGCCGCTTAGCCCAATGCGCTATCTGGAATATGAGCGACGTAAATTGAACAAATGTGATAGAATTTCCCTGAAATCTAATATTAAACAAAATATAAAATGATCTAATCGGGTCTCTGATTGCCCTATCATAGAAGTTTATTCGTGCATTTTACTCGCCCTTCCACGCCCTTTAAGATGCCGCCTAGCCCAGTACGCTATCTGAAATAGGAACGACGTAAATTGAACAAATGTGATAGAATTTTGCTGAATTATTAAATTAACCATAATATAAAATGATCTAATCGGGTCTCTGTTTGCCCTACCCTAGAAGTTTAATAGTGCGTTGTACTCGGCATTTCATGCGCTTTGAGATGCCGCTTAGCCCAATACGCTATCTGAAATAGGAGCGACGTAAGTTGAACAAATGTGATAGAATTTCACTGAATTCATATATTAACCAAAATATAAAATGATCTGATCGGGTCCCTGATTGCCCTATCATAGAAGTTTAATAGTGCATTTTAGTCGCCTTTCCACGCGCTTTAAGCTGCCGCCTAGCGCAGTACGCTATCTTAAATAGGAGCGACGTAAATTGAACAAATGTGATAGAATTACGCTGAATTCTTATATTAACCGTAATATAAAATGATCTAATCGGGTCTCTGTTTGCCCTACCCTAGAAGTTTAATAGTGCATTTTACTCGCCATTCCATGCGCTTTGAGATGCCGCTTAGCCCAATACGCTATCAGAAATAGGAGCGACGTAAATTGAACAAATGTGATAGAATTTCGCTGAATTCTTAAATTAACTATAATATAAAATTATCTAATCGGGTCTCTGTTTGCCCTACCCTAGAAGTTTAATAGTGCATTTTACTCGTCATTTCATGCGCTTTGAGATGCCTCATAGCCTAATACGATATCTGAAATAGGAGCGACGTAAATTGAACAAATGTAATAGAATTTCGCTGAATTCTTAAATTAACCATAATATGAAATGATCTAATCGGGTCTCTGTTTGTCCTACCCTAGAAGTTTAATAGTGCATTTCACTCGCCATTTCATGGGCTTTGAGATGCCGCATAGCCCAATACGCTATCTGAAATAGGAGCGACGTAAATTGAACAAATGTGATAGAATTTCCGTGAATCCTGATATTAACCTTAATGTAAAATGATCTGATCGGGTCTCTGTTCGCCCTACCATAGAAGTCTAATAATGCATTTCACTCGCCAATTCATGCGCTTTGAGATGCCGCCTATCCCAGTACGCTATCTGAAATAGGAGCGACGTAAGTTGAACAAATGTGATAGAATTACGCTGCATTCTCATATTAAGCGTAATATAAAATGATCTAATCGGGTCTCTGTTTGCCTTATCCTAGAAGTTTAATAGCGCGTTTTACTCGCCACTCCACGCGCTTTAAGATGCCGCCTAGCCCAGTATGCTATCTGAAATAGGAGCGACGTAAATTGAACAAATGTGATAGAATTTCGCTGAATTCTTAAATTAACCATAATATAAAATGATCTAATCGGGTCTCTGTTTGCGTTATCCTAGAAGTTTAATAGTGCATTATACTCGCCATTTCATGCGCTTTTAGATGCCGCCTAGCCCAGTACGCTATCTGAAGTAGGAGCGACGTAAATTGAACAAATGTGATGGAATTTTGCTGAATTCATATATTAACCAAAATATAAAATGATCTGATCGGGTCCCTGATTGCCCTATCATAGAAGTTTAATAGTGCATTTTAGTCGCCTTTCCACGCGCTTTAAGATGCCGCCTAGCGCAGTACGCTATCTGAAATAGGAGCGACGTAAATTGAACAAATGTGATAGAATTTCCCTGAAATCTTATATTGAACAAAATATAAAATGATCTAATTGGGGCTCTGATTGACCTATCATAGAAGTTTAGTGGTGCATTTTACTCGCCATTCCACGCGCTTTAAGATGCCGCCTAGCCCAGTACGCTATCTGAAATAGGAGCGACGTTAGTTGAACAAATGTGATAGAATAACGCTGAATTCTTATATTAACCATAATATAAAATGATCTAATCGGGTCTCTGTTTGCCTTACCGTAGAAGTTTAATAGTGCATTGTACTCGCCATTTCATGCGCTTTGAGATGATGCGTAGCCCAATACGCTATCTGAAATAGGAGCGACGTAAATTCAACAAATGTGATAGAATTTCCGTGAAATCTTATATTAAACAAAATATAAAATGATCTAATCGGGTCTCTGATTGCCCTATCATAGAAGTTTAGTGGTGCATTTTACTCGCCATTCCACGCGCTTTAAGATGCCGCCTAGCCCAGTACGCTATCTGAAATAGGAGCGACGTAAGTTGAACAAATGTGATAGAATTACGCTGAATTCTTATATTAACCGTAATATAAAATGATCTAATCGGGTCTCTGTTTGAATTATCCTAGAAGTTTGATAGTGCATTTCACTCACCGTTTCATGCGCTTTGAGATGCCGCTTAGCCCGATACGCAATCTGAAATAGGAGCGACGTAAATTGAACAAATGTGATAGAATTTCGCTGAATTCTTAAATTAACTATAATATGAAATTATCTAATCGGGTCTCTGTTTGCCCTACCCTAGAAGTTTAATAGTGCATTTTACTCGCCATTTCATGCGCTTTGAGATGCCGCTTAGCCCAATACGCTATCTGAAATAGGAGCGATGTAAATTGAACAAATGTGATAGAATTTCGCTGAATTCTTTTATTAACGATAATGTAAAATGATCTAATCGGGTCTCTGTTCGTCCTGGCCTAGAAGTTTAATAGTGCATTTCATTCGCCATTTCATGCGCTTTGAGATGCCGCTTAGCCCAATACGCTATCTGAAATAGGAGCGACGTAATTGAACAAATGTGATAGAATTTCGCTGAACTCTTTTATTAACCATAATGTAAAATGATCTAATCGGGTCTCCGTTCTCCCTAGCTTAGAAGTTTAATAGTGCATTGTATTCGACATTTCATGCGCTTTGAGATGCCGCGTAGCCCAATACGCTGTCTGAAATAGGAGCGACGTAAACTGAACAAATGTGATAGAATTTCCCTGAAATCTTATATTGAACAAAATATAAAATGATCTAATCGGGTCTCTGATTGCCCTATCATAGAAGCTTAGAAGTGCATTTTACTAGCCATTCCACGCGCTTTAAGATGCCGCCTAGCCCAGTATGCTATCTGAAATAGGAACGACGTAAATTGAACAAATGTGATAGAATTACGCTGAATTCTTATATTAACCGTAATATAAAATGATCTAATCGGGTCTCTATTTGCCCTACCCTAGAAGTTTAATAGTGTATTTTACTCGCCATTTCATGCGCTTTGAGATGCCGCGTAGCCCAATACGCTATCTGAAATAGGAGCGACGTAAGTTGAACAAATGTGATAGAATTTCGCTGAATTCTTTTATTAACCATAATGTAAAATGATCTCATCGGGTCTCTGTTCGCCCTAGCCTACAAGTTTAATAGTGCATTTTATTCGCCATTTCATGCACTTTGAGATGCCTCGTAGCCTAATACGCTATCTGAAATAGGAGCGACGTAAATTGAACAAATGTGATAGAATTTCCCTGAAATCTTATATTGAACAAAATATAAAATGATCTAATTGGGGCTCTGATTGACCTATCATAGAAGTTTAGTGGTGCATTTTACTCGCCATTCCACGCGCTTTAAGATGCCGCCTAGCCCAGTACGCTATCTGAAATAGGAGCGACGTTAGTTGAACAAATGTGATAGAATAACGCTGAATTCTTATATTAACCATAATATAAAATGATCTAATCGGGTCTCTGTTTGCCTTACCCTAGAAGTTTAATAGTGCATTGTACTCGCCATTTCATGCGCTTTGAGATGATGCGTAGCCCAATACGCTATCTGAAATAGGAGCGACGTAAATTCAACAAATGTGATAGAATTTCGCTGAATTCTTTTATTAACCAAAATGTAAAATGATCTAATCGGGTCTGTGTTCGCCCTAGTCTAGAAGTTAAATAGTGCATTTTAGTCGCCATTTCATGCGCTTTGAGATGCCGCTTAGCCCAATACGCTATCTGAAATAGGAGCGACGTAAGTTGAACAAATGTGATAGAATTACGCTGAATTCTTATATTAACCGTAATATAAAATGATCTACTCGGGTCTCTATTTGCCTTATCCTAGAAGTTTAATAGCGCATTTTACTCGCCATTTCATGCGCTTTGAGATGCCGCATAGCCCAATACGCTATCTGAAATAGGAGCGACGTAAATTGAACAAATGTGACAGAATTTCCGTGAATTCTTATATTAACCTTAATGTACAATGATCCAATCGGGTCTCTGTTCGCCCTACCATAGAAGTCTAATAGTGCATTTCACTCGCCATTTCTTGCGCTTTGAGATGCCGCTTAGCCCAATACGCTATGTGAAATAGGAGCGACGTAAGTTGAACAAATGTGATAGAATTTCGATGAATTCTTAAATTAACCAAAATATAAAATGATCTCATCGGGTCTCTGTTTGCCCTACCCTAGAAGTTTAATAGTGCATTTTACTCGCCATTCCACGCGCTTTAAGATGCCGCCTAGCCCAGTACGCTATATGAAATAGGAGCGACGTAAATTGAACAAATGTGATAGAATTTCCCTGAATTCATATATTAACCTTAATGTAAAATGATCTAATTGGGGCTCTGATTGACCTATCATAGAAGTTTAGTGGTGCATTTTACTCGCCATTCCACGCGCTTAAGATGCCGCCTAGCCCAGTACGCTATCTGAAATAGGAGCGACGTTAGTTGAACAAATGTGATAGAATTTCGCTGAATTCTTTTATTAACCATAATGTAAAATGACCTAATCGGGTCTCTGTTCGCCCTACCCTAGAAGTTTAATGGTCCATTTCTCTCGCCATTTCATGCGCTTTGAGATGCCGCTTAGCCCTATAAGCTATCTGAAATAGGAGCGATGTAAATTGAATAAATGTGATACAATTTCGCTGAATTCTTTTATTAACCATAATGTAAAATGATCTAATCGGGTCTCTGTTCGTCCTAGCCTAGAAGTTTAATAGTGCATTTTATTCGCCATTTCATGCGCTTTGAGAAGCCGCTTAGCCCAATGCGCTATCTGGAATATGAGCGACGTAAATTGAACAAATGTGATAGAATTTCCCTGAAATCTAATATTAAACAAAATATAAAATGATCTAATCGGGTCTCTGATTGCCCTATCATAGAAGTTTATTCGTGCATTTTACTCGCCCTTCCACGCCCTTTAAGATGCCGCCTAGCCCAGTACGCTATCTGAAATAGGAACGACGTAAATTGAACAAATGTGATAGAATTTTGCTGAATTATTAAATTAACCATAATATAAAATGATCTAATCGGGTCTCTGTTTGCCCTACCCTAGAAGTTTAATAGTGCGTTGTACTCGGCATTTCATGCGCTTTGAGATGCCGCTTAGCCCAATACGCTATCTGAAATAGGAGCGACGTAAGTTGAACAAATGTGATAGAATTTCACTGAATTCATATATTAACCAAAATATAAAATGATCTGATCGGGTCCCTGATTGCCCTATCATAGAAGTTTAATAGTGCATTTTAGTCGCCTTTCCACGCGCTTTAAGCTGCCGCCTAGCGCAGTACGCTATCTTAAATAGGAGCGACGTAAATTGAACAAATGTGATAGAATTACGCTGAATTCTTATATTAACCGTAATATAAAATGATCTAATCGGGTCTCTGTTTGCCCTACCCTAGAAGTTTAATAGTGCATTTTACTCGCCATTCCATGCGCTTTGAGATGCCGCTTAGCCCAATACGCTATCAGAAATAGGAGCGACGTAAATTGAACAAATGTGATAGAATTTCGCTGAATTCTTAAATTAACTATAATATAAAATTATCTAATCGGGTCTCTGTTTGCCCTACCCTAGAAGTTTAATAGTGCATTTTACTCGTCATTTCATGCGCTTTGAGATGCCTCATAGCCTAATACGATATCTGAAATAGGAGCGACGTAAATTGAACAAATGTAATAGAATTTCGCTGAATTCTTAAATTAACCATAATATGAAATGATCTAATCGGGTCTCTGTTTGTCCTACCCTAGAAGTTTAATAGTGCATTTCACTCGCCATTTCATGGGCTTTGAGATGCCGCATAGCCCAATACGCTATCTGAAATAGGAGCGACGTAAATTGAACAAATGTGATAGAATTTCCGTGAATCCTGATATTAACCTTAATGTAAAATGATCTGATCGGGTCTCTGTTCGCCCTACCATAGAAGTCTAATAGTGCATTTCACTCGCCAATTCATGCGCTTTGAGATGCCGCCTATCCCAGTACGCTATCTGAAATAGGAGCGACGTAAGTTGAACAAATGTGATAGAATTACGCTGCATTCTCATATTAAGCGTAATATAAAATGATCTAATCGGGTCTCTGTTTGCCTTATCCTAGAAGTTTAATAGCGCGTTTTACTCGCCACTCCACGCGCTTTAAGATGCCGCCTAGCCCAGTATGCTATCTGAAATAGGAGCGACGTAAATTGAACAAATGTGATAGAATTTCGCTGAATTCTTAAATTAACCATAATATAAAATGATCTAATCGGGTCTCTGTTTGCGTTATCCTAGAAGTTTAATAGTGCATTATACTCGCCATTTCATGCGCTTTTAGATGCCGCCTAGCCCAGTACGCTATCTGAAGTAGGAGCGACGTAAATTGAACAAATGTGATGGAATTTTGCTGAATTCTTGAATTAACCATAATATAAAATGATCTAATCGGGTCTCTGATTGCCCTATCATAGAATTTTAATAGTGCATTTCACTCGTCATTTCATGCGCTTTGAGATGCCGCTTAGCCCAATACGCTATCTGAAATAGGAGCGACAGAAGTTGAACAAATGTGATAGAATTTCGCTGAATTTTTTTATTAACCATAATGTAAAATGATCTGATCGGGTCTCTGTTCGCCCTAGCCTACAAGTTTAATAGTGCATTTTATTCGCCACTTCATGCGCTTTGAGATGCCGTTAAGCCCAATAAGCTATCTGAAATAGGAGCGACGTAAATTGATCAAATGTGATAGAATTTCGCTGAACTCTTATATTAACCAAAATATAAAATGATCTAATCCGGTCTCTGATTGCCCTATCATAGAAGTTTAGTAGTGCATTTTACTCGCCATTCCACGCGCTTTAAGATGCCGCCTAGCCCAGTATGCTATCTGAAATAGGAGCGACGTAAATTGAACAAATGTGATAGAATTTCGCTGAATTCTTAAATTAACCATAATATAAAATGATCTCATCGGGACTCTGTTTGACCTACCCTAGAAGTTTAATTGTGCATTTTGCTCGCCATTTCATGCGCTTTGAGATGCCGCTTAGCCCAATACGCTATCTGAAATAGGAGCGACAGAAGTTGAACAAATGTGATAGAATTTCGCTGAATTCTTATATTAACCAAAATATAAAATGATCTAATCGGGTCTCTGATTGCCCTATCATAGAAGTTTAATAGTGCATTTTACTTGCCATTCCACGCGCTTTAAGATGCCGCCTAGCCCAGTACGCTATCTGAAATAGCAGAGACGTAAGTTGAACAAATGTGATAGAATTTCGCTGAGGTCTTTTATTAACCATAATGTAAAATGATCTGATCGGGGCTCTGATCGCCATAGCCTGGAAGTTTAATAGTGCATTTTACTGGCCATTCCACGCGCTTTAAGATGCCGCCTAGCCCAGTATGCTATCTGAAATAGGAGCGACGTAAATTGAACAAATGTGATAGAATTTCGCTGAATTCTTAAATTAACCATAATATAAAATGATCTCATCGGGACTCTGTTTGACCTACCCTAGAAGTTTAATTGTGCATTTTGCTCGCCATTTCATGCGCTTTGAGATGCCGCTTAGCCCAATACGCTATCTGAAATAGGAGCGACTGAAGTTGAACAAATGTGATAGAATTTCGCTGAATTCTTATATTAACCAAAATATAAAATGATCTAATCGGGTCTCTGATTGCCCTATCATAGAAGTTTAATAGTGCATTTTACTTGCCATTCCACGCGCTTTAAGATGCCGCCTAGCCCAGTACGCTACCTGAAATAGCAGCGACGTAAGATGAACAAATGTGATAGAATTTCGCTGAGTTCTTTTACTAACCATAATGTAAAATGATCTGATCGGGGCTCTGATCGCCATAGCCTAGAAGTTTAATAGTGCATTTTATTCGCCATTTCATGCGCTTTGAGATGCCGCTTAGCCGAGTTCGCTATCTGAAATAGGAGCGACGTAAATTGAACAAATGTGATAAAATTTCCCTGAAATCTTATATTAAACAAAATATAAAAGGATCTAATCGGGTCTCTGATTGCCCTATCATAGAAGTTTAATAGTGCATTTCACTCGTCATTTCATGCGCTTTGTGATGCCGCTAAGCCCAATAAGCTATCTGTAATAGGAGCGACGTAAATTGAACAAATGTGATAAAATTTCGCTGAATTCTTATGTTAACCAAAATATAAAATGATCTAATCGGGTCTCTGATTGCCCTATCATAGAAATTTAATAGTGCAGTTTACTTGACATTCCACGCGCTTTAAGATGCCGCCTAGCCCAGTACGCTATCTGAAATAGGAGCGACGTAAATTGAACAAATGTGATAAAATTTCCCTGAAATCTTATATTAAACAAAATATAAAATGATCTAATCGGGTCTCTGATTGCCCTATCATAGAAGTTTAATAGTGCATTTCACTCGTCATTTCATGCGCTTTAAGATGCCGCCTAGCCCAGTACGCTATCTGAAATAGGAGCGACGTAAATTGAACAAATGTGATAAAATTTTGCTGAATTCTTAAATTAACCATAATATAAAATGATCTAATCGGGTCTCTGTTTGCGTTATCCTAGAAGTTTTATAGTGCATTATACTCGCCATTTCATGCGCTTTTACATGCCGCATAGCCCAGTACGCTATCTGAAATAGGAGCGACGTAAATTGAACAAATGTGATAGAATTTCCGTGAATTCTTATATTTACCTTAATGTAAAATGATCTAATCGGGTCTCTGTTCGCCCCACCCTAGAAGCTTAATAGTGCATTTCACTCGTCATTTCATGCGCTTTGAGATGCCGCTTAGCCCAATATGCTATCTGAAATAGGAGCGACGTAAATTGAACAAATGTGATAGAATTTCGCTGAATTCTTTTATTAACCAAAATGTAAAATGATCTAATCGGGTCTCTCTTCGCCCTAGCCTAGAAGTTTAATAGTGCATTTCACTCGCTATTTCATGCGCTTTGAGATGCCGCTAAGCCCAATAAGCTATCTGAAATAGGAGCGACGTAAATTGAACAAATGTGATAGAATTTCGCTGAATTCTTATATTAACCAAAATATAAAATGATCTAATCGGGTCTCTGATTGCCCTATCGTAGAAGTTTCGTAGTGCATTTTACTCGCCATTCCACGCGCTTTAAGATGCCGCCTAGCCCAGTATGCTATCTGAAATAGGAGCGACGAAAATTGAACAAATGTGATAGAATTTCGCTGAATTCTTTTATGAACCATAATGTAAAATGATCTAATCGGGTCTCTGTTCGCCATAGCCTAGAAGTTTAATAGCGCATTTTATTCGCCATTTCATGCGCTTTGAGATGCCGCTTAGCTCAATACGCTATCTGAAATAGGAGCGACGTAAATTGAGCAAATGTGATAGAATTTCCCTGAAATCTTTTATTATACAAAATATAAAATGATCTAATCGGGTCTCTGATTGCCCTATCATAGAAGTTTAGTAGTGCATTTTACTCGCCATTCCACGCGCTTTGAGCTGTCGCCTAGCCCAGTACGCTATCTGAAATAGGAGCGACGTAAATTGAACAAATGTGATAGAATTTCCGTGAATTCTTATATTAACCTTAATGTAAAATGATCCTATCGGGTCTCTGTTCGCCCTACCATAGAAGTCTAATAGTGCATTTCACTCGCCATTTCATGCGGTTGGAGAGGCCGCTTAGCCAAATACGCTATCTGAAATAGGAGCGACGTAAATTGAACAAATGTGATACAATTTCCCTGAAATCTTATATTAAACAAAATATAAAATGATCTAATCCGGTCTCTGATTGCCCTATCATAGAAGTTTAGTAGTGCATTCTACTCGCCATTCCACGCGCTTTAAGATGCCGCCTAGCCCAGTACGATATCTGAAATAGGAGCGACGTAAGTTGAACAAATGGGATAGAATTTCGCAGAATTCTTATATTAACCAAAATATAAAATGATCTAATCTGGTCTCTGTTCGCCCTAGTCTAGAAGTTTAATAGTGCACTTTGTTCGCCATTTCATGCGTTTTGAGATGCCGCTTAGCCCAATACGCTTTCTGAAATAGGAGCGACGTAAATTGAACAAATGTGATAGAATTTCGCTGAATTCTTATATTAACCAAAATATAAAATGATCTAATCGGGTCTCTGATTGCCCTATCGTAGAAGTTTAGTAGTGCATTTTACTCGCCATTCCACGCGCTTTAAGATGCCGCCTAGCCCAGTACGCTATCTGAAATAGGAGCGACGTAAATTGAACAAATGTGATGGAATTTTGCTGAATTCTTAAATTAACCATAATATAAAATGATCTAATCGGGTATCTGATTGCCCTATCATAGAATTTTAATAGTGCATTTCACTCGTCATTTCATGCGCTTTGAGATGCCGCTTAGCCCAATACGCTATCTGAAATAGGAGCGACAGAAGTTGAACAAATGTGATAGAATTTCGCTGAATTCTTTTATTAACCATAATGTAAAATGATCTGATCGGGGCTCTGATCGCCATAGCCTAGAAGTTTAATAGTGCATTTTATTCGCCATTTCATGCGCTTTGAGATGCCGCTTAGCCGAGTTCGCTATCTGAAATAGGAGCGACGTAAATTGAACAAACGTGATAAAATTTCCCTGAAATCTTATATTAACCAAAATATAAAATGATCTAATCGGGTCTCTGATTGCCCTATCATCGAAGTTTAATAGTGCATTTCACTCGCCATTCCACGCGCTTTAAGGTGCCGCCTAGCCCAGTATGCTATCTGAAATTGGAGCGACGTAAATTGAACAAATGTGATAGAATTTCGCTGAATTCTTAAATTAACCATAATATAAAATGATCTCATCGGGTCTCTGTCTGACCTACCCTAGAAGTTTAATAGTGCATTTTACTCGCCATTTCATGCGCTTTGAGATGCCGCTTATCCCAATACGCTATCTGAAATAGGAGCGACAGAAGTTGAACAAATGTGATAGAATTTCGCTGAATTTTTTTATTAACCATAATGTAAAATGATCTGATCGGGTCTCTGTTCGCCCTACCCTACAAGTTTAATAGTGCATTTTATTCGCCTCTTCATGCGCTTTGAGATGCCGCTTAGCCGAATACGCTATCTGAAATAGGAGCGACGTAAATTGAACAAATGTGATACAATTTCCCTGAAATCTTATATTAAACAAAATATAAAATGATCTAATCGGGTCTCTGATTGCCCTATCATAGAAGTTTAGTAGTGAATTTTACTCGCCATTCCACGCGCTTTAAGATGCCGCCTAGCCCAGTACGATATCTGAAATAGGAGCGACGTATGTTGAACAAATGTGATAGAATTTTGCTGAATTCTTAAATTAATCATAATATAAAATGATCTAATCGGGTATCTGATTGCCCTATCATAGAATTTTAATAGTGCATTTCACTCGTCATTTCATGCGCTTTGAGATGCCGCTTAGCCCAATACGCTATCTGAAATAGGAGCGACAGAAGTTGAACAAATGTGATAGAATTTCGCTG
This sequence comes from Macropis europaea, assembly GCA_916610135.2. Taxonomy (NCBI): domain Eukaryota; kingdom Metazoa; phylum Arthropoda; class Insecta; order Hymenoptera; family Melittidae; genus Macropis; species Macropis europaea. Next base: position 68,060 of record CAKAJE020001844.1, on the reverse strand, counting down.
AATTCTTTTATTAACCATAATGAAAATGATCTGATCGGGGCTCTGATCGCCATAGCCTAGAAGTTTAATAGTGCATTTTATTCGCCATTTCATGCGCTTTGAGATGCCGCTTAGCCGAGTTCGCTATCTGAAATAGGAGCGACGTAAATTGAACAAACGTGATAAAATTTCCCTGAAATCTTATATTAAACAAAATATAAAATGATCTAATCGGGTCTCTGATTGCCCTATCATCGAAGTTTAATAGTGCATTTCACTCGTCATTTCATGCGCTTTGTGATGCCGCTAAGCCCAATAAGCTATCTGTAATAGGAGCGACGTAAATTGAACAAATGTGATAGAATTTCGCTGAATTCTTATGTTGACCAAAATATAAAATGATCTAATCGGGTCTCTGATTGCCCTATCATAGAAATTTAATAGTGCAGTTTACTTGACATTCCACGCGCATTAAGATGCCGCCTAGCCCAGTACGCTATCTGAAATAGGAGCGACGTAAATTGAACAAATGTGATAAAATTTCCCTGAAATCTTATATTAAACAAAATATAAAATGATCTAATCGGGACTCTGATTGCCCTATCATAGAAGTTTAGTAGTGCATTTTACTCGCCCTTCCACGCGATTTATGATGCCGCCTAGCCCAGTACGCTATCTGAAATAGGAGCGACGTAACTTGAACAAATGTGATAGAATTTTGCTGAATTCTTAAATTAACCATAATATAAAATGATCTAATCGGGTCTCTGTTTGTCCTACCCTAGAAGTTTAATAGTGCATTTTACTCGCCATTTCATGCGCTTTGAGATGCCGCTTAGCCCAATACGCTATCTGAAATACGAGCGACGTAAATTGAACAAATGTGATAGAATTTCCCTGAATTCTTATATTAACCTTAATGTAAAATGATCTATTCGGGTCTCTGTTCGCCCTACCCTAGAAGTTTAATATTGCCTTTCACTCGCCATTCCACGCGCTTTAAGATGCCGCCGAGCCCAGTACGCTATCTGAAATAGTAACGACGTAAGTTGAACAAATGTGATAGAATTTTGCTGAATTCTTAAATTAACCATAATATGAAATGAACTGATCGGGTCTCTGTTCGCCCTAGCCTAGAAGTTTAATAGTGCATTTTATTCGCCATTTCATGCGCTTTGAGATGCCGCTTAGCCGAATACGCTATCTGGAATAGGTGCGACGTAAATTGAACAAATGTGATAGAATTTCGCTGAATTCTTTTATTAACCAAAATGTGAAATGATCCTATCGGGTCTCTGTTCGCCCTACCATAGAAGTCTAATAGTGCATTTCACTCGCCATTTCATGCGCTTTGAGAGGCCGCTTAGCCCAATACGCTATCTGAAATAGGAGCGACGTAAATTGAACAAATGTGATAGAATTTCCGTGAATTCTTATATTAACCTAAATGTAAAATGATCCTATCGGGTCTCTGTTCGCCCTACCATAGAAGTCTAATAGTGCATTTCACTCGCCATTTCATGCGGTTTGAGAGGCCGCTTAGCCCAATACGCTATCTGAAATAGGAGCGACGTAAATTGAACAAATGTGATACAATTTCCCTGAAACCTTATATTAAACAAAATATAAAATGATCTAATCGGGTCTCTGATTGCCCTATCATAGAAGTTTAGTAGTGCATTCTACTCGCCATTCCACGCGCTTTAAGATGCCGCCTAGCCCAGTACGATATCTGAAATAGGAGCGACGTAAGTTGAACAAATGGGATAGAATTTCGCAGAATTCTTAAATTAACCATAATATAAAATGATCTAATCGGGTCTCTGTTTGTCCTACCCTAGAAGTTTAATAGTGCATTTTACTCGCCATTTCATGCGCTTAGAGATGCCGCTTAGCCCAATACGCTATCTGAAATACGAGCGACGTAAATTGAACAAATGTGATAGAATTTCCCTGAATTCTTATATTAACCTTAATGTAAAATGATCTATTCGGGTCTCTGTTCGCCCTACCCTAGAAGTTTAATATTGCCTTTCACTCGCCATTCCACGCGCTTTAAGATGCCGCCGAGCCCAGTACGCTATCTGAAATAGTAACGACGTAAGTTGAACAAATGTGATAGAATTTTGCTGAATTCTTAAATTAACCATAATATGAAATGAACTGATCGGGTCTCTGTTCGCCCTAGCCTAGAAGTTTAATAGTGCATTTTATTCGCCATTTCATGCGCTTTGAGATGCCGCTTAGCCGAATACGCTATCTGGAATAGGTGCGACGTAAATTGAACAAATGTGATAGAATTTCGCTGAATTCTTTTATTAACCAAAATGTGAAATGATCCTATCGGGTCTCTGTTCGCCCTACCATAGAAGTCTAATAGTGCATTTCACTCGCCATTTCATGCGCTTTGAGAGGCCGCTTAGCCCAATACGCTATCTGAAATAGGAGCGACGTAAATTGAACAAATGTGATAGAATTTCCGTGAATTCTTATATTAACGTAAATGTAAAATGATCCTATCGGGTCTCTGTTCGCCCTACCATAGAAGTCTAATAGTGCATTTCACTCGCCATTTCATGCGGTTTGAGAGGCCGCTTAGCCCAATACGCTATCTGAAATAGGAGCGACGTAAATTGAACAAATGTGATACAATTTCCCTGAAACCTTATATTAAACAAAATATAAAATGATCTAATCGGGTCTCTGATTGCCCTATCATAGAAGTTTAGTAGTGCATTCTACTCGCCATTCCACGCGCTTTAAGATGCCGCCTAGCCCAGTACGATATCTGAAATAGGAGCGACGTAAGTTGAACAAATGGGATAGAATTTCGCAGAATTCTTATATTAACCAAAATAGAAAATGATCTAATCTGGTCTCTGTTCGCCCTAGCCTAGAAGTTTAATAGTGCATTTTACTCGCCATTTCATGCGCTTTGAGATGCCGCTTAGTCCAATACGCTATCTGAAATAGGAGCGACGTAAATTGAACAAATGTGATAGGATTTCGCTGAAATCTTAAATTAACCATAATATAAAATGATCTAATCGGGTCTCTGTGTGCCCTACCCTAGAAGTTTAATAGTGCATTGTACTCGCCATTTCGTGCGCTTTGAGATGCTGCTTAGCCCAATACGCTATCTGAAATAGGAGCGACATAAATTGAATAAATGTGATAGAGTTTCGCTGAATTCTTGAATTAACCAGAATATAAAATGATCTTATTGGGTGTCTGTTTGCCCTACCCTAGAAGTTTAATAGTGCATTTTACTCGCCACTTCATGCGCTTTGAGATGCCGCTAAGCCCAATAAGCTATCTGAAATAGGAGCGACGTAAATTGAACAAATGTGATAGAATTTCGCTGAATTCTTATATTAACCAAAATATAAAATGATCTAATCGTGTCTCTGATTGCCTTATCCTAGAAGTTTAATAGCGCGTTTTACTCGCCATTCCACGCGCTTTAAGAAGCCGCCTTGCGCAGTATGCTATCTGAAATAGGAGCGACGTAAATTGAACAAATGTGATAGAATTTCGCTGAATTCTTAAATTAACCATAATATAAAATGATCTAATCGGGTCTCTGTTTGCGTTATCCTAGAAGTTTAATAGTGCATTATACTCGCCATTTCATGCGCTTTTAGATGCCGCCTAGCCCAGTACGCTATCTGAAACAGGAGCGACGTAAATTGAACAAATGTGATAGAATTTCCGAGAATTCTTATATCAACCTTAATGTAAAATGATCTAATCGGGTCTCTGTTCGCCCTACCATAGAAGTCTAATAGTGCATTTCTCTCGCCATTTCATGCGCTTTGAGATGCCGCCTATCCCAGTACGCTATCTGAAATAGGAGCGACGTAAGTTGAACAAATGTGATAGAATTTCGCTGAACTCTTATATTAACCATAATATAAAATGATCTAATCGGGTCTCTGTTTGCGTTATCCTAGAAGTTTAATAGTGCATTATACTCGCCATTTCATGCGCTTTTAGATGCCGCCTAGCCCAGTACGCTATCTGAAACAGGAGCGACGTAAATTGAACAAATGTGATAGAATTTCCGTGAATTCTTATATCAACCTTAATGTAAAATGATCTAATCGGGTCTCTGTTCGCCCTACCATAGAAGTCTAATAGTGCATTTCTCTCGCCATTTCATGCGCTTTGAGATGCCGCCTATCCCAGTACGCTATCTGAAATAGGAGCGACGTAAGTTGAACAAATGTGATAGAATTTCGCTGAACTCTTATATTAACCAAAATATAAAATGATCTAATCGGGTCTCTGATTGCCCTATCATAGAAGTTTAATAGTGCATTTTACTTGCCATTCCACGCGCTTTAAGATGCCGCCTAGCCCAGTACGCTATCTGAAATAGCAGCGACGTAAGTTGAACAAATGTGATAGAATTTCGCTGAATTCTTTTATTAACCATAATGTAAAATGATCTGATCGGGGCTCTGATCGCCATAGCCTAGAAGTTTAATAGTGCATTTTATTCGCCATTTCATGCGCTTTGAGATGCCGCTTAGCCGAGTTCGCTACCTGAAATAGGAGCGACGTAAATTGAACAAACGTGATAAAATTTCCCTGAAATCTTATATTAACCAAAATATAAAATGATCTAATCGTGTCTCTGATTGCCCTATCGTAGAAGTTTAGTAGTGCATTTCACTCGCCATTCCACGCGCTTTAAGGTGCCGCCTAGCCCAGTATGCTATCTGAAATAGGAGCGACGTAAATTGAACAAATGTGATAGAATTTCGCTGAATTCTTAAATTAACCATAATATAAAATGATCTCATCGGGTCTCTGTCTGACCTACCCTAGAAGTTTAATAGTGCATTTTACTCGCCATTTCATGCGCTTTGAGATGCCGCTTATCCCAATACGCTATCTGAAATAGGAGCGACAGAAGTTGAACAAATGTGATAGAATTTCGCTGAATTTTTTTATTAACCATAATGTAAAATGATCTGATCGGGTCTCTGTTCGCCCTACCCTACAAGTTTAATAGTGCATTTTATTCGCCTCTTCATGCGCTTTGAGATGCCGCTTAGCCGAATACGCTATCTGAAATAGGAGCGACGTAAATTGAACAAATGTGATACAATTTCCCTGAAATCTTATATTAAACAAAACATAAAATGATCTAATCGGGTCTCTGATTGCCCTATCATAGAAGTTTAGTAGTGAATTTTACTCGCCATTCCACGCGCTTTAAGATGCCGCCTAGCCCAGTACGATATCTGAAATAGGAGCGACGTAAATTGAACAAATGTGATAGAATTTCGCTGAATTCTTAAATTAACCATAATATAAAATGATCTAATCGGGACTCTGTTTCACCTACCCTAGAAGTTTAATAGTGCATTTTACTCGCCATTTCATGCGCTTTGAGATGCCGCTTAGCCCAATACGCTATCTGAAATAGGAATGACAGAAGTTGAACAAATGTGATAGAATTTCGCTGAATTCTTTTATTAACCATAATGTAAAATGATCTGATAGGGTCTCTGTTCGCCCTAGCCTACAAGTTTAATAGTGCATTTTATTCGCCACTTCATGCGCTTTGAGATGCCGCTTAGCCGAGTTCGCTATCTGAAATAGGAGCGACGTAAATTGAACAAATGTGATAGAATTTCGCTGAATTCTTATATTAACCAAAATATAAAATGATCTAATCGGGTCTCTGATTGCCCTATCATAGAAGTTTAATAGTGCATTTTACTTGCCATTCCACGCGCTTTAAGATGCCGCCTAGCCCAGTACGCTATCTGAAATAGCAGCGACGTAAGTTGAACAAATGTGATAGAATTTCGCTGAATTCTTTTATTAACCATAATGTAAAATGATCTGATCGGGGCTCTGATCGCCATAGCCTAGAAGTTTAATAGTGCATTTTATTCGCCATTTCATGCGCTTTGAGATGCCGCTTAGCCGAGTTCGCTATCTGAAATAGGAGCGACGTAAATTGAACAACCGTGATAAAATTTCCCTGAAATCTTATATTAACCAAAATATAAAATGATCTAATCGGGTCTCTGATTGCCCTATCGTAGAAGTTTAGTAGTGCATTTCACTCGCCATTCCACGCGCTTTAAGGTGCCGCCTAGCCCAGTATGCTATCTGAAATAGGAGCGACGTAAATTGAACAAATGTGATAGAATTTCGCTGAATTCTTAAATTAACCATAATATAAAATGATCTCATCGGGTCTCTGTCTGACCTACCCTAGAAGTTTAATAGTGCATTTTACTCGCCATTTCATGCGCTTTGAGATGCCGCTTATCCCAATACGCTATCTGAAATAGGAGCGACAGAAGTTGAACAAATGTGATAGAATTTCGCTGAATTTTTTTATTAACCATAATGTAAAATGATCTGATCGGGTCTCTGTTCGCCCTACCCTACAAGTTTAATAGTGCATTTTATTCGCCTCTTCATGCGCTTTGAGATGCCGCTTAGCCGAATACGCTATCTGAAATAGGAGCGACGTAAATTGAACAAATGTGATACAATTTCCCTGAAATCTTATATTAAACAAAACATAAAATGATCTAATCGGGTCTCTGATTGCCCTATCATAGAAGTTTAGTAGTGAATTTTACTCGCCATTCCACGCGCTTTAAGATGCCGCCTAGCCCAGTACGATATCTGAAATAGGAGCGACGTATGTTGAACAAATGTGATAGAATTTTGCTGAATTCTTAAATTAACCATAATATAAAATGATCTAATCGGGTCTCTGTTTGCCCTACCCTAGAAGTTTAATAGTGCATTTCACTCGCCATTTCATGCGCTTTCAGATGCCGCTTAGCCCAATACGCTATCTGAAATAGGAGCGACGTAAATTGAACAAATATGATAGAATTTCGCTGAATTCTTAAATTAACCATAATATAAAATGATCTTATCGGGACTCTGTTTGCCCTACCCTAGAACTGAAATAGTGCATTTTAATCGCCATTTCATGCGCTTTGAGATGCCGCTTAGCCGAATACGCTAACTGACATAGGAGCGACGTAAATTGAACAAATGTGATAGAATTTCGCTGAATTCTTATATTAACCAAAATATAAAATGATCTAATCGTGTCTCTGATTGCCCTATCGTAGAAGTTTAGTAGTGCATTTTACTCGCCATTCCATGCGCTTTAAGGTGCCGCCTAGCCCAGTATGCTATCTGAAATAGGAGCGACGTAAATTGAACAAATGTGATAGAATTTCGCTGAATTCTTAAATTAACCATAATATAAAATGATCTCATCGGGTCTCTGTCTGACCTACCCTAGAAGTTTAATAGTGCATTTTACTCGCCATTTCATGCGCATTGAGATGCCGCTTATCCCAATACGCTATCTGAAATAGGAGCGACAGAAGTTGAACAAATGTGATAGAATTTCGCTGAATTTTTTTATTAACCATAATGTAAAATGATCTGATCGGGTCTCTGTTCGCCCTACCCTACAAGTTTAATAGTGCATTTTATTCGCCTCTTCATGCGCTTTGAGATGCCGCTTAGCCGAATACGCTATCTGAAATAGGAGCGACGTAAATTGAACAAATGTGATACAATTTCCCTGAAATCTTATATTAAACAAAATATAAAATGATCTAATCGGGTCTCTGATTGCCCTATCATAGAAGTTTAGTAGTGAATTTTACTCGCCATTCCACGCGCTTTAAGATGCCGCCTAGCCCAGTACGATATCTGAAATAGGAGCGACGTATGTTGAACAAATGTGATAGAATTTTGCTGAATTCTTAAATTAACCATAATATAAAATGATCTAATCGGGTCTCTGTTTGCCCTACCCTAGAAGTTTAATAGTGCATTTCACTCGCCATTTCATGCGCTTTCAGATGCCGCTTAGCCCAATACGCTATCTGAAATAGGAGCGACGTAAATTGAACAAATATGATAGAATTTCGCTGAATTCTTAAATTAACCATAATATAAAATGATCTTATCGGGACTCTGTTTGCCCTACCCTAGAACTTAAATAGTGCATTTTACTCGCCATTTCATGCGCTTTGAGATGCCGCTTAGCCGAATACGCTAACTGAAATAGGAGCGACGTAAATTGAACAAATGTGATAGAATTTTGCTGAATTCTTAAATTAACCATAATATAAAATGATCTAATCGTGTCTCTGATTGCCCTATCGTAGAAGTTTAGTAGTGCATTTTACTCGCCATTCCATGCGCTTTAAGGTGCCGCCTAGCCCAGTATGCTATCTGAAATAGGAGCGACGTAAATTGAACAAATGTGATAGAATTTCGCTGAATTCTTAAATTAACCATAATATAAAATGATCTCATCGGGTCTCTGTCTGACCTACCCTAGAAGTTTAATAGTGCATTTTACTCGCCATTTCATGCGCATTGAGATGCCGCTTATCCCAATACGCTATCTGAAATAGGAGCGACAGAAGTTGAACAAATGTGATAGAATTTCGCTGAATTTTTTTATTAACCATAATGTAAAATGATCTGATCGGGTCTCTGTTCGCCCTACCCTACAAGTTTAATAGTGCATTTTATTCGCCTCTTCATGCGCTTTGAGATGCCGCTTAGCCGAATACGCTATCTGAAATAGGAGCGACGTAAATTGAACAAATGTGATACAATTTCCCTGAAATCTTATATTAAACAAAATATAAAATGATCTAATCGGGTCTCTGATTGCCCTATCATAGAAGTTTAGTAGTGAATTTTACTCGCCATTCCACGCGCTTTAAGATGCCGCCTAGCCCAGTACGATATCTGAAATAGGAGCGACGTATGTTGAACAAATGTGATAGAATTTTGCTGAATTCTTAAATTAACCATAATATAAAATGATCTAATCGGATCTCTGTTTGCCCTACCCTAGAAGTTTAATAGTGCATTTCACTCGCCATTTCATGCGCTTTCAGATGCCGCTTAGCCCAATACGCTATCTGAAATAGGAGCGACGTAAATTGAACAAATATGATAGAATTTCGCTGAATTCTTAAATTAACCATAATATAAAATGATCTTATCGGGACTCTGTTTGCCCTACCCTAGAACTTGAATAGTGCATTTTACTCGCCATTTCATGCGCTTTGAGATGCCGCTTAGCCGAATACGCTATCTGGAATAGGTGCGACGTAAATTGAACAAATGTGATAGAATTTCGCTGAATTCTTTTATTAACCAAAATGTGAAATGATCCTATCGGGTCTCTGTTCGCCCTACCATAGAAGTCTAATAGTGCATTTCACTCGCCATTTCATGCGCTTTGAGAGGCCGCTTAGCCCAATACGCTATCTGAAATAGGAGCGACGTAAATTGAACAAATGTGATAGAATTTCCGTGAATTCTTATATTAACCTAAATGTAAAATGATCCTATCGGGTCTCTGTTCGCCCTACCATAGAAGTCTAATAGTGCATTTCACTCGCCATTTCATGCGGTTTGAGAGGCCGCTTAGCCCAATACGCTATCTGAAATAGGAGCGACGTAAATTGAACAAATGTGATACAATTTCCCTGAAACCTTATATTAAACAAAATATAAAATGATCTAATCGGGTCTCTGATTGCCCTATCATAGAAGTTTAGTAGTGAATTTTACTCGCCATTCCACGCGCTTTAAGATGCCGCCTAGCCCAGTACGATATCTGAAATAGGAGCGACGTATGTTGAACAAATGTGATAGAATTTTGCTGAATTCTTAAATTAACCATAATATAAAATGATCTAATCGGGTCTCTGTTTGCCCTACCCTAGAAGTTTAATAGTGCATTTCACTCGCCATTTCATGCGCTTTCAGATGCCGCTTAGCCCAATACGCTATCTGAAATAGGAGCGACGTAAATTGAACAAATATGATAGAATTTCGCTGAATTCTTAAATTAACCATAATATAAAATGATCTTATCGGGACTCTGTTTGCCCTACCCTAGAACTTAAATAGTGCATTTTACTCGCCATTTCATGCGCTTTGAGATGCCGCTTAGCCGAATACGCTAACTGACATAGGAGCGACGTAAATTGAACAAATGTGATAGAATTTTGCTGAATTCTTAAATTAACCATAATATAAAATGATCTAATCGTGTCTCTGATTGCCCTATCGTAGAAGTTTAGTAGTGCATTTTACTCGCCATTCCATGCGCTTTAAGGTGCCGCCTAGCCCAGTATGCTATCTGAAATAGGAGCGACGTAAATTGAACAAATGTGATAGAATTTCGCTGAATTCTTAAATTAACCATAATATAAAATGATCTCATCGGGTCTCTGTCTGACCTACCCTAGAAGTTTAATAGTGCATTTTACTCGCCATTTCATGCGCATTGAGATGCCGCTTATCCCAATACGCTATCTGAAATAGGAGCGACAGAAGTTGAACAAATGTGATAGAATTTCGCTGAATTTTTTTATTAACCATAATGTAAAATGATCTGATCGGGTCTCTGTTCGCCCTACCCTACAAGTTTAATAGTGCATTTTATTCGCCTCTTCATGCGCCTTGAGATGCCGCTTAGCCGAATACGCTATCTGAAATAGGAGCGACGTAAATTGAACAAATGTGATACAATTTCCCTGAAATCTTATATTAAACAAAATATAAAATGATCTAATCGGGTCTCTGATTGCCCTATCATAGAAGTTTAGTAGTGAATTTTACTCGCCATTCCACGCGCTTTAAGATGCCGCCTAGCCCAGTACGATATCTGAAATAGGAGCGACGTATGTTGAACAAATGTGATAGAATTTTGCTGAATTCTTAAATTAACCATAATATAAAATGATCTAATCGGGTCTCTGATTGCCTTATCCTAGAAGTTTAATAGCGCGTTTTACTCGCCATTCCACGCGCTTTAAGAAGCCGCCTTGCGCAGTATGCTATCTGAAATAGGAGCGACGTAAATTGAACAAATGTGATAGAATTTCGCTGAATTCTTAAATTAACCATAATATAAAATGATCTAATCGGGTCTCTGTTTGCGTTATCCTAGAAGTTTAATAGTGCATTATACTCGCCATTTCATGCGCTTTTAGATGCCGCCTAGCCCAGTACGCTATCTGAAACAGGAGCGACGTAAATTGAACAAATGTGATAGAATTTCCGAGAATTCTTATATCAACCTTAATGTAAAATGATCTAATCGGGTCTCTGTTCGCCCTACCATAGAAGTCTAATAGTGCATTTCTCTCGCCATTTCATGCGCTTTGAGATGCCGCCTATCCCAGTACGCTATCTGAAATAGGAGCGACGTAAGTTGAACAAATGTGATAGAATTTCGCTGAACTCTTATATTAACCATAATATAAAATGATCTAATCGGGTCTCTGTTTGCGTTATCCTAGAAGTTTAATAGTGCATTATACTCGCCATTTCATGCGCTTTTAGATGCCGCCTAGCCCAGTACGCTATCTGAAACAGGAGCGACGTAAATTGAACAAATGTGATAGAATTTCCGTGAATTCTTATATCAACCTTAATGTAAAATGATCTAATCGGGTCTCTGTTCGCCCTACCATAGAAGTCTAATAGTGCATTTCTCTCGCCATTTCATGCGCTTTGAGATGCCGCCTATCCCAGTACGCTATCTGAAATAGGAGCGACGTAAGTTGAACAAATGTGATAGAATTTCGCTGAACTCTTATATTAACCAAAATATAAAATGATCTAATCGGGTCTCTGATTGCCCTATCATAGAAGTTTAGTAGTGCATTTTACTCGCCATTCCACGCGCTTTAAGATGCCGCCTAGCCCAGTATGCTATCTGAAATAGGAGCGACGTAAATTGAACAAATGTGATAGAATTTCGCTGAATTCTTAAATTAACCATAATATAAAATGATCTAATCGGGACTCTGTTTCACCTACCCTAGAAGTTTAATAGTGCATTTTACTCGCCATTTCATGCGCTTTGAGATGCCGCTTAGCCCAATACGCTATCTGAAATAGGAATGACAGAAGTTGAACAAATGTGATAGAATTTCGCTGAATTCTTTTATTAACCATAATGTAAAATGATCTGATAGGGTCTCTGTTCGCCCTAGCCTACAAGTTTAATAGTGCATTTTATTCGCCACTTCATGCGCTTTGAGATGCCGCTTAGCCGAGTTCGCTATCTGAAATAGGAGCGACGTAAATTGAACAAATGTGATAGAATTTCGCTGAATTCTTATATTAACCAAAATATAAAATGATCTAATCGGGTCTCTGATTGCCCTATCATAGAAGTTTAATAGTGCATTTTACTTGCCATTCCACGCGCTTTAAGATGCCGCCTAGCCCAGTACGCTATCTGAAATAGCAGCGACGTAAGTTGAACAAATGTGATAGAATTTCGCTGAATTCTTTTATTAACCATAATGTAAAATGATCTGATCGGGGCTCTGATCGCCATAGCCTAGAAGTTTAATAGTGCATTTTATTCGCCATTTCATGCGCTTTGAGATGCCGCTTAGCCGAGTTCGCTACCTGAAATAGGAGCGACGTAAATTGAACAAACGTGATAAAATTTCCCTGAAATCTTATATTAACCAAAATATAAAATGATCTAATCGTGTCTCTGATTGCCCTATCGTAGAAGTTTAGTAGTGCATTTCACTCGCCATTCCACGCGCTTTAAGGTGCCGCCTAGCCCAGTATGCTATCTGAAATAGGAGCGACGTAAATTGAACAAATGTGATAGAATTTCGCTGAATTCTTAAATTAACCATATATAAAATGATCTCATCGGGTCTCTGTCTGACCTACCCTAGAAGTTTAATAGTGCATTTTACTCGCCATTTCATGCGCTTTGAGATGCCGCTTATCCCAATACGCTATCTGAAATAGGAGCGACAGAAGTTGAACAAATGTGATAGAATTTCGCTGAATTTTTTTATTAACCATAATGTAAAATGATCTGATCGGGTCTCTGTTCGCCCTACCCTACAAGTTTAATAGTGCATTTTATTCGCCTCTTCATGCGCTTTGAGATGCCGCTTAGCCGAATACGCTATCTGAAATAGGAGCGACGTAAATTGAACAAATGTGATACAATTTCCCTGAAATCTTATATTAAACAAAACATAAAATGATCTAATCGGGTCTCTGATTGCCCTATCATAGAAGTTTAGTAGTGAATTTTACTCGCCATTCCACGCGCTTTAAGATGCCGCCTAGCCCAGTACGATATCTGAAATAGGAGCGACGTATGTTGAACAAATGTGATAGAATTTTGCTGAATTCTTAAATTAACCATAATATAAAATGATCTAATCGGGTCTCTGTTTGCCCTACCCTAGAAGTTTAATAGTGCATTTCACTCGCCATTTCATGCGCTTTCAGATGCCGCTTAGCCCAATACGCTATCTGAAATAGGAGCGACGTAAATTGAACAAATATGATAGAATTTCGCTGAATTCTTAAATTAACCATAATATAAAATGATCTTATCGGGACTCTGTTTGCCCTACCCTAGAACTGAAATAGTGCATTTTAATCGCCATTTCATGCGCTTTGAGATGCCGCTTAGCCGAATACGCTAACTGACATAGGAGCGACGTAAATTGAACAAATGTGATAGAATTTCGCTGAATTCTTATATTAACCAAAATATAAAATGATCTAATCGTGTCTCTGATTGCCCTATCGTAGAAGTTTAGTAGTGCATTTTACTCGCCATTCCATGCGCTTTAAGGTGCCGCCTAGCCCAGTATGCTATCTGAAATAGGAGCGACGTAAATTGAACAAATGTGATAGAATTTCGCTGAATTCTTAAATTAACCATAATATAAAATGATCTCATCGGGTCTCTGTCTGACCTACCCTAGAAGTTTAATAGTCCATTTTACTCGCCATTTCATGCGCATTGAGATGCCGCTTATCCCAATACGCTATCTGAAATAGGAGCGACAGAAGTTGAACAAATGTGATAGAATTTCGCTGAATTTTTTTATTAACCATAATGTAAAATGATCTGATCGGGTCTCTGTTCGCCCTACCCTACAAGTTTAATAGTGCATTTTATTCGCCTCTTCATGCGCTTTGAGATGCCGCTTAGCCGAATACGCTATCTGAAATAGGAGCGACGTAAATTGAACAAATGTGATACAATTTCCCTGAAATCTTATATTAAACAAAATATAAAATGATCTAATCGGGTCTCTGATTGCCCTATCATAGAAGTTTAGTAGTGAATTTTACTCGCCATTCCACGCGCTTTAAGATGCCGCCTAGCCCAGTACGATATCTGAAATAGGAGCGACGTATGTTGAACAAATGTGATAGAATTTTGCTGAATTCTTAAATTAACCATAATATAAAATGATCTAATCGGGTCTCTGTTTGCCCTACCCTAGAAGTTTAATAGTGCATTTCACTCGCCATTTCATGCGCTTTCAGATGCCGCTTAGCCCAATACGCTATCTGAAATAGGAGCGACGTAAATTGAACAAATATGATAGAATTTCGCTGAATTCTTAAATTAACCATAATATAAAATGATCTTATCGGGACTCTGTTTGCCCTACCCTAGAACTGAAATAGTGCATTTTACTCGCCATTTCATGCGCTTTGAGATGCCGCTTAGCCGAATACGCTAACTGACATAGGAGCGACGTAAATTGAACAAATGTGATAGAATTTTGCTGAATTCTTAAATTAACCATAATATAAAATGATCTAATCGTGTCTCTGATTGCCCTATCGTAGAAGTTTAGTAGTGCATTTTACTCGCCATTCCATGCGCTTTAAGGTGCCGCCTAGCCCAGTATGCTATCTGAAATAGGAGCGACGTAAATTGAACAAATGTGATAGAATTTCGCTGAATTCTTAAATTAACCATAATATAAAATGATCTCATCGGGTCTCTGTCTGACCTACCCTAGAAGTTTAATAGTGCATTTTACTCGCCATTTCATGCGCATTGAGATGCCGCTTATCCCAATACGCTATCTGAAATAGGAGCGACAGAAGTTGAACAAATGTGATAGAATTTCGCTGAATTTTTTTATTAACCATAATGTAAAATGATCTGATCGGGTCTCTGTTCGCCCTACCCTACAAGTTTAATAGTGCATTTTATTCGCCTCTTCATGCGCTTTGAGATGCCGCTTAGCCGAATATGCTATCTGAAATAGGAGCGACGTAAATTGAACAAATGTGATACAATTTCCCTGAAATCTTATATTAAACAAAATATAAAATGATCTAATCGGGTCTCTGATTGCCCTATCATAGAAGTTTAGTAGTGAATTTTACTCGCCATTCCACGCGCTTTAAGATGCCGCCTAGCCCAGTACGATATCTGAAATAGGAGCGACGTATGTTGAACAAATGTGATAGAATTTTGCTGAATTCTTAAATTAACCATAATATAAAATGATCTAATCGGGTCTCTGTTTGCCCTACCCTAGAAGTTTAATAGTGCATTTCACTCGCCATTTCATGCGCTTTCAGATGCCGCTTAGCCCAATACGCTATCTGAAATAGGAGCGACGTAAATTGAACAAATATGATAGAATTTCGCTGAATTCTTAAATTAACCATAATATAAAATGATCTTATCGGGACTCTGTTTGCCCTACCCTAGAACTTAAATAGTGCATTTTACTCGCCATTTCATGCGCTTTGAGATGCCGCTTAGCCGAATACGCTAACTGACATAGGAGCGACGTAAATTGAACAAATGTGATAGAATTTTGCTGAATTCTTAAATTAACCATAATATAAAATGATCTAATCGGGTCTCTGTTCGCCCTACCATAGAAGTCTAATAGTGCATTTCACTCGCCATTCCACGCGCTTTAAGATGCCGCCGAGCCCAGTACGCTATCTGAAATAGTAACGACGTAAGTTGAACAAATGTGATAGAATTTTGCTGAATTCTTAAATTAACCATAATATGAAATGAACTGATCGGGTCTCTGTTCGCCCTAGCCTAGAAGTTTAATAGTGCATTTTATTCGCCATTTCATGCGCTTTGAGATGCCGCTTAGCCGAATACGCTATCTGGAATAGGTGCGACGTAAATTGAACAAATGTGATAGAATTTCGCTGAATTCTTTTATTAACCAAAATGTGAAATGATCCTATCGGGTCTCTGTTCGCCCTACCATAGAAGTCTAATAGTGCATTTCACTCGCCATTTCATGCGCTTTGAGAGGCCGCTTAGCCCAATACGCTATCTGAAATAGGAGCGACGTAAATTGAACAAATGTGATAGAATTTCCGTGAATTCTTATATTAACCTAAATGTAAAATGATCCTATCGGGTCTCTGTTCGCCCTACCATAGAAGTCTAATAGTGCATTTCACTCGCCATTTCATGCGGTTTGAGAGGCCGCTTAGCCCAATACGCTATCTGAAATAGGTGCGACGTAAATTGAACAAATGTGATACAATTTCCCTGAAACCTTATATTAAACAAAATATAAAATGATCTAATCGGGTCTCTGATTGCCCTATCATAGAAGTTTAGTAGTGCATTCTACTCGCCATTCCACGCGCTTTAAGATGCCGCCTAGCCCAGTACGATATCTGAAATAGGAGCGACGTAAGTTGAACAAATGGGATAGAATTTCGCAGAATCCTTATATTAACCAAAATAGAAAGTGATCTAATCTGGTCTCTGTTCGCCCTAGCCTAGAAGTTTAATAGTGCATTTTACTCGCCATTTCATGCGCTTTGAGATGCCGCTTAGTCCAATACGCTATCTGAAATAGGAGCGACGTAAATTGAACAAATATGATAGGATTTCGCTGAATTCTTAAATTAACCATAATATAAAATGATCTAATCGGGTCTCTGTGTGCCCTACCCTAGAAGTTTAATAGTGCATTGTACTCGCCATTTCTTGCGCTTTGAGATGCTGGTTAGCCCAATACGCTATCTGAAATAGGAGCGACGTAAATTGAACAAATGTGATAGAATTTCCCTGAAATCTTATAGTAAACAAAATATAAAATGATCTAATCGGGACTCTGATTGCCCTATCAGAGAAGTTTAGTAGTGCATTTTACTCGCGCTTCCACGCACTTTAAGATGCCCCTTAGCCCAGTACACTATCTGAAATACGAGCGACGTATGTTGAACAAATGTGATAGAATTTTGCTGAATTCTTAAATTAACCATAATATAAAATGATCTAATCGGGTCTCTGATTGCCCTATCATCGAAGTTTAATAGTGCATTTTATTCGCCATTTCATGCGCTTTGAGATGCCGCTTAGCCGAGTTCGCTATCTGAAATAGGAGCGACGTAAATTGAACAACCGTGATAAAATATCCCTGCAATCTTATATTAAACAAAATATAAAATGATCTAATCGGGTCTCTGATTGCCCCACCCTAGAAGTTTAAAAGTGCATTTCACTCGTCATTTCATGCGCTTTGTGATGCCGCTTAGCCCAATAAGCTATCTGAAATAGGAGCGATGTAAATTGAACAAACGTGATAGAATTTCGCTGAATCCTTATATTTACCAAAATATAAAATGATCTAATCGGGTCTCTGATAGCCCTATCATAGAAGTTTAATAGTGCATTTTACTCGCCATTTCATGCGCATTGAGATGCCGCTTAGCGCAATACGCTATCTGAAATAGGAGCGACGTAAATTGAACAAATGTGATAGAGTTTCGCTGAATTCTTGAATTAACCAAAATATAAAATGATCTAATCGGATCTCTGATTGCCCTATCATAGAAGTTTAATAGTGCATTTTACTCGCCATTCCACGCGCTTTAAGATGCCGCCCAGACCAGTACGCTATCTGAAATAGGAGCCACGTAAGTTGAACAAATGTGATAGAATTTTGCTGAATTCTTGAATTAACCATAATATAAAATGATCTTATCGGGTGTCTGTTTGCCCTACCCTAGAAGTTTAATAGTGCATTTTACTCGCCATTTCTTGCGCTTTGAGATGCCGCCTAGCCCGGTACGCTATCTGAAATAGGAGCGACGTAAGTTGAACAAATGTGATAGAATTACGCTGAATTCTTATATTAACCATAATATGAAATGATCTAATCGGGTCTCTGATTGCCCTATCATCGAAGTTTAATAGTGCATTTCACTCGTCATTTCATGCGCTTTGTGATGCCGCTAAGCCCAATAAGCTATCTGAAATAGGAGCGACGTAAGTTGAACAAATGTGATAGAATGACGCTGAATTCTTATATTAACCGTAATATAAAATGATCTAATCGGGTCTCTGTTTGCCTTATCCTAGAAGTTTAATAGTGCATTTTACTCGCCATTTCATGGGCTTTGAGATGCCGCTTAGCCCAATACGCTATCTGAAATAGGAGCGACGTAAATTGAACAAATGTGATAAAATTTTGCTGAATTCTTAAGTTAACTATAATATAAAATGATCTAATCGGGTCTCTGTTTGCCCTACCCTAGAAGTTTAAAAGTGCATTTCACTCGTCATTTCATGCGCTTTGTGATGCCGCTTAGCCCAATAAGCTATCTGAAATAGGAGCGATGTAAATTGAACAAACGTGATAGAATTTCGCTGAATCCTTATATTTACCAAAATATAAAATGATCTAATCGGGTCTCTGATAGCCCTATCATAGAAGTTTAATAGTGCATTTTACTCGCCATTTCATGCGCATTGAGATGCCGCTTAGCGCAATACGCTATCTGAAATAGGAGCGACGTAAATTGAACAAATGTGATAGAGTTTCGCTGAATTCTTGAAATAACCATAATATAAAATGATCTTATCGGGTGTCTGTTTGCCCTACCCTAGAAGTTTAATAGTGCATTTTACTCGCCATTTCTTGCGCTTTGAGATGCCGCCTAGCCCGGTACGCTATCTGAAATAGGAGCGACGTAAGTTGAACAAATGTGATAGAATTACGCTGAATTCTTATATTAACCATAATATGAAATGATCTAATCGGGTCTCTGATTGCCCTATCATAGAAGTTTAATAGTGCATTTTACTCGCCGTTCCACGCGCTTTAAGATGCTGCCTAGCCCAGTACGCTATCTGAAATAGGAACGACGTAAATTGAACAAATGTGATAGAATTTTGCTGAATTCTTAAATTAACCATAATATAAAATGATCTAATCGGGTCTCTGATTGCCCTACCCTAGAAGTTTAATAGTGCATTTTACTCGCCATTTCATGCACTTTGAGATGCCGCTTAGCCCAATACGCTATCTGACATAGGAGCGACGTAAATTGAACAAATGTGATAGAATTTCGCTAAATTCTTATATTAACCAAAATATAAAATGATCTAATCGGATCTCTGATTGCCCTATCATAGAAGTTTGATAGTGCATTTTACTCGCCATTCCACGCGCTTTAAGATGCCGCCCAGACCAGTACGCTATCTGAAATAGGAGCCACGTAAGTTGAACAAGTGTGACAGAATTACGCTGAATTCTTAAATTAACCATAATATAAAATGATCTAATCGGGTCTCTGATTGCCCTACCCTAGAAGTTTAATAGTGCATTTTACTCGCCATTTCATGCGCTTTGAGATGCCGCTTAGCCCAATACGCTATCTGAAATAGGAGGGACGTAAATTGAACAAATGTGATAGAATTTTGCCGAATTATTAAATTAACAATAACATAAAATGATGTAATCGGCTCTCTGTTCGCCCTACCCAAGAAGTTTAATAGGGCATTTCTCTCGTCATTTCATGCGCTTTGAGATGCGGCTTAGCCCAATACGCTATCTGACATTGGAGCGACGTAAATTGAACAAATGTTATAGAATTTCCCTGAAATCTTATATTAAACAAAATATAAAATGATCTAAACGGGACTCTGATTGCTCTATCATAGAAGTTTAGTAGTGCATTTTACTCGCGCTTCCACGCACTTTATGATGCCGCTTAGCCCAGTACACTATCTGAAATCTGAGCGACGTATGTTGAACAAATGTGATAGAATTTCCCTGAATTCTTATATTAACCTTAATGTAAAATGATCTCATCGGGTCTCTGTCTGACCTACCCTAGAAGTTTAATAGTGCATTTTACTCGCCATTTCATGCGCTTTGAGATGCCGCTTAGCCCAATACGCTATCTGAAATAGGAATGACAGAAGTTGAACAAATGTGATAGAATTTCGCTGAATTCTTTTATTAACCATAATGTAAAATGATCTGATAGGGTCTCTGTTCGCCCTAGCCTACAAGTTTAATAGTGCATTTTATTCGCCACTTCATGCGCTTTGAGATGCCGCTTAGCCGAGTTCGCTATCTGAAATAGGAGCGACGTAAATTGAACAAATGTGATAGAATTTCGCTGAATTCTTATATTAACCAAAATATAAAATGATCTAATCGGGTCTCTGATTGCCCTATCATAGAAGTTTAATAGTGCATTTTACTTGCCATTCCACGCGCTTTAAGATGCCGCCTAGCCCAGTACGCTATCTGAAATAGCCGCGACGTATGTTGAACAAATGTGATAGAATTTCGCTGAATTCTTTTATTAACCATAATGTAAAATGATCTGATCGGGGCTCTGATCGCCATAGCCTAGAAGTTTAATAGTGCATTTTATTCGCCATTTCATGCGCTTTGAGATGCCGCTTAGCCGAGTTCGCTATCTGAAATAGGAGCGACGTAAATTGAACAAACGTGATAAAATTTCCCTGAAATCTTATATTAAACAAAATATAAAATGATCTAATCGGGTCTCTGATTGCCCTATCATCGAAGTTTAATAGTGCATTTCACTCGTCATTTCATGCGCTTTGTGATGCCGCCAAGCCCAGTACGCTATCTGAAATAGGAGTGACGTAAATTGAACAAATGTGATGGAATTTTGCTGAATTCTTAAATTAACCATAATATAAAATGATCTAATCGGGTCTCTGATTGCCCTATCATAGAATTTTAATAGTGCATTTCACTCGTCATTTCATGCGCTTTGAGATGCCGCTTAGCCCAATATGCTATCTGAAATAGGAGCGACGTAAATTGAACAAATGTGATAGAATTTCGCTGAATTCTTTTATTGACCAAAATGTAAAATGATCTAATCGGGTCTCTGTTCGCCCTAGCCTAGAAGTTTAATAGTGCATTTCACTCGCCATTTCATGCGCTTTGAGATGCCGCTAAGCCCTATAAGCTATCTGAAATAGGAGCGACGTAAATTGAACAAATGTGATAGAATTTCGCTGAATTCTTATATTAACCAAAATATAAAATGATCTAATCGTGTCTCTGATTGCCCTATCGTAGAAGTTTAGTTGTGCATTTTACTCGCCATTCCACGCGCTTTAAGGTGCCGCCTAGCCCAGTATGCTATCTGAAATAGGAGCGACGTAAATTGAACAAATGTGATAGAATTTCGCTGAATTCTTAAATTAACCATAATATAAAATGATCTCATCGGGTCTCTGTCTGACCTACCCTAGAAGTTTAATAGTGCATTTTACTCGCCATTTCATGCGCATTGAGATGCCGCTTATCCCAATACGCTATCTGAAATAGGAGCGACAGAAGTTGAACAAATGTGATAGAATTTCGCTGAATTTTTTTATTAACCATAATGTAAAATGATCTGATCGGGTCTCTGTTCGCCCTACCCTACAAGTTTAATAGTGCATTTTATTCGCCTCTTCATGCGCTTTGAGATGCCGCTTAGCCGAATACGCTATCTGAAATAGGAGCGACGTAAATTGAACAAATGTGATACAATTTCCCTGAAATCTTATATTAAACAAAATATAAAATGATCTAATCGGGTCTCTGTTTGCCCTACCCTAGAACTTAAATAGTGCATTTTACTCGCCATTTCATGCGCTTTGAGATGCCGCTTAGCCGAATACGCTAACTGACATAGGAGCGACGTAAATTGAACAAATGTGATAGAATTTTGCTGAATTCTTAAATTAACCATAATATAAAATGATCTAATCGGGTCTCTGTTCGCCCTACCATAGAAGTCTAAGAGTGCATTTCACTCGCCATTCCACGCGCTTTAAGATGCCGCCGAGCCCAGTACGCTATCTGAAATAGTATCGACGTAAGTTGAACAAATGTGATAGAATTTTGCTGAATTCTTAAATTAACCATAATATGAAATGAACTGATCGGGTCTCTGTTCGCCCTAGCCTAGAAGTTTAATAGTGCATTTTATTCGCCATTTCATGCGCTTTGAGATGCCGCTTAGCCGAATACGCTATCTGGAATAGGTGCGACGTAAATTGAACAAATGTGATAGAATTTCGCTGAATTCTTTTATTAACCAAAATGTGAAATGATCCTATCGGGTCTCTGTTCGCCCTACCATAGAAGTCTAATAGTGCATTTCACTCGCCATTTCATGCGGTTTGAGAGGCCGCTTAGCCCAATACGCTATCTGAAATAGGAGCGACGTAAATTGAACAAATGTGATACAATTTCCCTGAAACCTTATATTAAACAAAATATAAAATGATCTAATCTGGTCTCTGATTGCCCTATCATAGAAGTTTAGTAGTGCATTCTACTCGCCATTCCACGCGCTTTAAGATTCCGCCTAGCCCAGTACGATATCTGATATAGGAGCGACGTAAGTTGAACAAATGGGATAGAATTTCGCAGAATCCTTATATTAACCAAAATAGAAAATGATCTAATCTGGTCTCTGTTCGCCCTAGCCTAGAAGTTTAATAGTGCATTTTACTCGCCATTTCATGCGCTTTGAGATGCCGCTTAGTCCAATACGCTATCTGAAATAGGAGCGACGTAAATTGAACAAATGTGATAGGATTTCGCTGAATTCTTAAATTAACCATAATATAAAATGATCTAATCGGGTCTCTGTGTGCCCTACCCTAGAAGTTTAATAGTGCATTGTACTCGCCATTTCTTGCGCTTTGAGATGCTGCTTAGCCCAATACGCTATCTGAAATAGTAACGACGTAAGTTGAACAAATGTGATAGAATTTTGCTGAATTCTTAAATTAACCATAATATGAAATGAACTGATCGGGTCTCTGTTCGCCCTAGCCTAGAAGTTTAATAGTGCATTTTATTCGCCATTTCATGCGCTTTGAGATGCCGCTTAGCCGAATACGCTATCTGGAATAGGTGCGACGTAAATTGAACAAATGTGATAGAATTTCGCTGAATTCTTTTATTAACCAAAATGTGAAATGATCCTATCGGGTCTCTGTTCGCCCTACCATAGAAGTCTAATAGTGCATTTCACTCGCCATTTCATGCGCTTTGAGAGGCCGCTTAGCCCAATACGCTATCTGAAATAGGAGCGACGTAAATTGAACAAATGTGATAGAATTTCCGTGAATTCTTATATTAACCTAAATGTAAAATGATCCTATCGGGTCTCTGTTCGCCCTACCATAGAAGTCTAATAGTGCATTTCACTCGCCATTTCATGCGGTTTGAGAGGCCGCTTAGCCCAATACGCTATCTGAAATAGGAGCGACGTAAATTGAACAAATGTGATACAATTTCCCTGAAACCTTATATTAAACAAAATATAAAATGATCTAATCGAGTCTCTGATTGCCCTATCATAGAAGTTTAGTAGTGCATTCTACTCGCCATTCCACGCGCTTTAAGATGCCGCCTAGCCCAGTACGATATCTGAAATAGGAGCGACGTAAGTTGAACAAATGGGATAGAATTTCGCAGAATTCTTATATTAACCAAAATAGGAAATGATCTAATCTGGTCTCTGTTCGCCCTAGCCTAGAAGTTTAATAGTGCATTTTACTCGCCATTTCATGCGCTTTGAGATGCCGCTTAGTCCAATACGCTATCTGAAATAGGAGCGACGTAAATTGAACAAATGTGTTAGGATTTCGCTGAATTCTTAAATTAACCATAATATAAAATGATCTAAGCGGGTCTCTGTGTGCCCTACCCTAGAAGTTTAATAGTGCATTGTACTCGCCATTTCTTGCGCTTTGAGATGCTGCTTAGCCCAATACGCTATCTGAAATAGGAGCGACGTAAATTGAACAAATGTGATAGAATTTCCCTGAAATCTTATAGTAAACAAAATATAAAATGATCTAATCGGGACTCTGATTGCCCTATCAGAGAAGTTTAGTAGTGCATTTTACTCGCGCTTCCACGCACTTTAAGATGCCCCTTAGCCCAGTACACTATCTGAAATATGAGCGACGTATGTCGAACAAATGTGATAGAATTTCCCTGAATTCTTATATTAACCTTAATATAAAATGATCTAATCGGGTCTTTGTTCGCCCTACCCTAGAAGTTTAATAGTGCGTTTTACTCGCCATTCCACGCGCTTTAAGATGCCGCCCAGCCCAGTATGCTATCTGAAATAGGAACGACGTAAATTGAACAAATGTGATAGAATTTCGCTGAATTCTTATATTTACCAAAATATAAAATGATCTAATCGGGTCTCTGATTGCCCTATCATAGAAGTTTAATAGTGCATTTTACTCGCCATTTCATGCGCTTTAAGATGCCGCTTAGCCCAATACGCTATCTGAAATAGGAGCGACATAAATTGAATAAATGTGATAGAGTTTCGCTGAATTCTTGAATTAACCATAATATAAAATGATCTTATTGGGTGTCTGTTTGCCCTACCCTAGAAGTTTAATAGTGCATTTTACTCGCCATTTCTTGCGCTTTGAGATGCTGCTTAGCCCAATACGCTATCTGAAATAGGAGCGACGTAAATTGAACAAATGTGATAGAATTTCCCTGAAATCTTATAGTAAACAAAATATAAAATGATCTAATCGGGACTCTGATTGCCCTATCATAGAAGTTTAGTAGTGCATTTTACTCGCCCTTCCACGCGATTTAAGATGCCGCCTAGCCCAGTACGCTATCTGAAATAGGAGCGACGTAACTTGAACAAATTTGATAGAATTTTGCTGAATTCTTAAATTAACCATAATATAAAATGATCTAATCGGGTCTCTGTTTGCCCTACCCTAGAAGTTTAATAGTGCATTTTACTCGCCATTTCATGCGCTTTGAGATGCCGCTTAGCCCAATACGCTAACTGACATAGGAGCGACGTAAATTGAACAAATGTGATAGAATTTTGCTGAATACTTAAATTAACCATAATATGAAATGAACTGATCGGGTCTCTGTTCGCCCTAGCCTAGAAGTTTAATAGTGCATTTTATTCGCCATTTCATGCGCTTTGAGATGCCGCTTAGCCGAGTTCGCTATCTGAAATAGGAGCGACGTAAATTGAACAACCGTGATAAAATATCCCTGAAATCTTATATTAAACAAAATATAAAATGATCTAATCGGGTCTCTGATTGCCCTATCATAGAAGTTTAATAGTGCATTTCACTCGTCATTTCATGCGCTTTAAGATGCCGCCAATCCCAGTACGCTATCTGAAATAGGAGCGACGTAAATTGAACAAATGTGATAGAATTTTGCTGAATTCTTAAATTAACCATAATATAAAATGATCTAATCGGGTCTCTGATTGCCCTATCATAGAATTTTAATAGTGCATTTCACTCGTCATTTCATGCGCTTTGAGATGCCGCTTAGCCCAATATGCTATCTGAAATAGGAGCGACGTAAATTGAACAAATGTGATGGAATTTCGCTGAATTCTTTTATTAACCAAAATGTAAAATGATCTAATCGGGTCTCTGTTCGCCCTAGCCTAGAAGTTTAATAGTGCATTTTAGTCGCCATTTCATGCGCTTTGAGATGCCGCCTAGCCCAGTACGCTATCTGAAATAGGAGCGACGTAAATTGAACAAATGAGATAGAATTTCCGTGAATACTTATATTAACCTTAATGTAAAATGATCTAAACGCGCCTCTGTTCGCCCTACCATAGAAGTCTAATAGTGCATTTCACTCGCCATTTCATGCGCTTTGAGATGCAGCCTAGCCCAGTACGCTATCTGAAATAGGAGCGACGTAAGTTGAACAAATGTGCTGGAATTACGCTGCATTCTTATATTAACCGTAATATAAAATGATCTAATCGGGTCTCTGTTTGCCTTATCCTAGAAGTTTAATAGCGCGTTTTACTCGCCATTCCACGCGCTTTAAGAAGCCGCCTTGCGCAGTATGCTATCTGAAATAGGAGCGACGTAAATTGAACAAATGTGATAGAATTTCGCTGAATTCTTAAATTAACCATAATATAAAATGATCTAATCGGTTCTCTGTTTGCGTTATCCTAGAAGTTTAATAGTGCATTAAACTCGCCATTTCATGCGCTTTTAGATGCCGCCTAGCCCAGTACGCTATCTGAAACAGGAGCGACGTAAATTGAACAAATGTGATAGAATTTCCGTGAATTCTTATATCAACCTTAATGTAAAATGATCTAATCGGGTCTCTGTTCGCCCTACCATAGAAGTCTAATAGTGCATTTCACTCGCCATTTCATGCGCCTTGAGATGCCGCCTATCCCAGTACGCTATCTGAAATAGGAGCGACGTAAGTTGAACAAATGTGATAGAATTACGCTGCATTCTCATATTAAGCGTAATATAAAATGATCTAATCGGGTCTCTGTTTGCCTTATCCTAGAAGTTTAATAGCGCGCTTTACTTGCCACTCCACGCGCTTTAAGATGCCGCCTAGCCCAGTATGTTATCTGAAATAGGAGCGACGTAAATTGAACAAATGTGATAGAATTTCGCTGAATTCTTAAATTAACCATAATATAAAATGATCTAATCGGGTCTCTGTTTGCGTTATCCTAGAAGTTTAATAGTGCATTATACTCGCCATTTCATGCGCTTTTAGATGCCGCCTAGCCCAGTACGCTATCCGA
Source organism: Macropis europaea (assembly GCA_916610135.2). NCBI lineage: Eukaryota > Metazoa > Arthropoda > Insecta > Hymenoptera > Melittidae > Macropis > Macropis europaea. The sequence continues at coordinate 41,354 of CAKAJE020001844.1, read as the reverse complement.
AATAGGAGCGACGTAAATTGAACAAATGTGATGGAATTTTGCTGAATTCTTAAATTAACCATAATATAAAATGATCTCATCGGGTCTCTGATTGCCCTATCATAGAATTTTAACAGTGCATTTCATGCGCTTTGATATGCCGCTTAGCCCAATATGCTATCTGAAATAGGAGCGACGTAAATTGAACAAATGTGATAGAATTTCGCTGAATTCTTTTATTAACCAAAATGTAAAATGATCTAATCGGGTCTCTGATTGCCCTATCATAGAAGTTTAGTAGTGCATTTTACTCGCCATTCCACGCGCTTTAAGATGCCGCCTAGCCCAGTACGATATCTGAAATAGGAGCGACGTATGTTGAACAAATGTGATAGAATTTTGCTGAATTCTTAAATTAACCATAACATAAAATGATGTAATCGGGTCTCTGTTCGCCCTACCCAAGAAGTTTAATAGTGCATTTCTCTCGTCATTTCATGCGCTTTGAGATGCCGCTTAGCCCAATACGCTATCTGAAATAGGAGCGACGTAAATTGAACAAATGTTATAGAATTTCCCTGAAATCTTATATTAAACAAAATATAAAATGATCTAACCGGGACTCTGATTGCTCTATCATAGAAGTTTAGTAGTGCATTTTACTCGCGCTTCCATCCACTTTAAGATGCCGCCTAGCCCAGTACACTATCTGAAATATGGGCGACGTAAGTTGAACAAATGTGATAGAATTTCCCTGAGTTCTTATATTAACCTTAATGTAAAATGATCTAATCGGGTCTTTGTTCGCCCTACCCTAGAAGTTTAATAGTGCGCTTTACTCGCCATTCCACGCGCTTTAAGATGCCACCCAGACCAGTATGCTATATGAAATAGGAACGACGTAAATTGAACAAATGTGATAGAATTTTGCTGAATTCTTAAATTAACAATAATATAAAATGATGTAATCGGCTCTCTGTTCGCCCTACCCAAGAAGTTTAATAGGGCATTTCTCTCGTCATTTCATGCGCTTTGAGATGCCGCTTAGCCCAATACGCTATCTGAAATAGGAGCGACGTAAATTGAACAAATGTGATAGAGTTTCGCTGAATTCTTGAATTAACCATAATATAAAATGATCTTATCGGGTGTCTGTTTGCCCTACCCTAGAAGTTTAATAGTGCATTTTACTCGCCATTTCTTGCGCTTTGAGATGCCGCCTAGCCCGGTACGCTATCTGAAATAGGAGCGACGTAAGTTGAACAAATGTGATAGAATTACGCTGAATTCTTATATTAACCATAATATGAAATGATCTAATCGGGTCTCTGATTGCCCTATCATAGAAGTTTAATAGTGCATTTTACTCGCCGTTCCACGCGCTTTAAGATGCCGCCTAGCCCAGTACGCTATCTGAAATAGGAACGACGTAAATTGAACAAATGTGATAGAATTTTGCTGAATTCTTAAATTAACCATAATATAAAATGATCTAATCGGGTCTCTGATTGCCCTACCCTAGAAGTTTAATAGTGCATTTTACTCGCCATTTCATGCACTTTGAGATGCCGCTTAGCCCAGTACGCTATCTGACATAGGAGCGACGTAAATTGAACAAATGTGATAGAATTTCGCTAAATTCTTATATTAACCAAAATATAAAATGATCTAATCGGATCTCTGATTGCCCTATCATAGAAGTTTAATAGTGCATTTTACTCGCCATTCCACGCGCTTTAAGTTGCCGCCTAGCCCAGTACGCTATCTGAAATAGGAGCCACGTAAGTTGAACAAGTGTGACAGAATTACGCTGAATTCTTATATTAACCGTAATATAAAATGATCTAATCGGGTCTCTGATTGCCCTATCATAGAAGTTTAATAGTGCATTTTACTCGCCATTCCACGCGCTTTAAGATGCCGCCCAGCCCAGTATGCTATCTGAAATAGGAACGACGTAAATTGAACAAATGTGATAGAATTTCGCAGAATTATTAAATTAACCATAATATGAAATGATCTAATGGGGTCTCTGATTGCCCTACACCAGAAGTTTAATAGTGCATTTTACTCGCCATTCCACGCGCTTTAAGATGCCGCCTAGCCCAGTACGCTATCTGAAATAGGAGCGACGTAAGTTGAACAAATGTGATAGAATTACGCTGAATCCTTATATTAAACGTAATATAAAATGCTCTAATCGGGTCTCTGTTTGCCTTATCCTAGAAGTTTAATAGTGCATTTTCCTCGCCATTCCACGCGCTTTAAGATGCCGCCTAGCCCAGTACGCTATCTGAAATAGGAGCGACGTAAGTTGAACAAATGTGATAGAATGACGCTGAATTCTTATATTAACCGTAATATAAAATGATCTAATCGTGTCTCTGTTTGCCTTATCCTAGAAGTTTAATAGTGCATTTTACTCGCCATTTCATGGGCTTTGAGATGCCGCTTAGCCCAATACGCTATCTGAAATAGGAGCGACGTAAATTGAACAAATGTGATAAAATTTTGCTGAATTCTTAAGTTAACTATAATATAAAATGATCTAATCGGGTCTCTGTTTGCCCTACCCTAGAAGTTTAAAAGTGCATTTCACTCGTCATTTCATGCGCTTTGTGATGCCGCTTAGCCCAATAAGCTATCTGAAATAGGAGCGATGTAAATTGAACAAACGTGATAGAATTTCGCTGAATCCTTATATTTACCAAAATATAAAATGATCAAATCGGGTCTCTGATAGCCCTATCATAGAAGTTTAATAGCGCATTTTACTCGCCATTTCATGCGCATTGAGATACCGCTTAGCGCAATACGCTATCTGAAATAGGAGCGACGTAAATTGAACAAATGTGATAGAGTTTCGCTGAATTCTTGAATTAACCATAATATAAAATGATCTTATCGGGTGTCTGTTTGCCCTACCCTAGAAGTTTAATAGTGCATTTTACTCGCCATTTCTTGCGCTTTGAGATGCCGCCTAGCCCGGTACGCTATCTGAAATAGGAGCGACGTAAGTTGAACAAATGTGATAGAATTACGCTGAATTCTTATATTAACCATAATATGAAATGATCTAATCGGGTCTCTGATTGCCCTATCATAGAAGTTTAATAGTGCATTCTACTCGCCATTCCACCCGCTTTAAGATGCCGCCTAGCCCAGTACGCTATCTGAAATAGGAGCGACGTAAATTGAACAAATGTGATAGAATTTTGCTGAATTCTTAAATTAACCATACTATAAAATGATCTAATCGGGTCTCTGTTTGCCCTACCCTAGAAGTTTAATAGTGTATTTTACTCGCCATTTCATGCGCTTTGAGATGGCGCTTAGCCCAATACGCTATCTGAAATAGGAGCGACGTAAATTGATCGAATGTGATAGAATTTTTCTGGATTCTTAAATAAACCATAATATGAAATGATCTAATGGGGTCTCTGTTCGCCCTACCCTAGAAGTTTAATAGTGCATTTCACTCGCCAATTCATGCGCTTTGAGATGCCGCTTAGCCCAATACGCTATCTGAAATAGGAGCGACGTAAATAGAACAATTGTGATAGAATTTCGCTGAATTCTTATATTAACCAAAATATAAAATGATCTAATCGGGTCTCTGATAGCCCTATCATAGAAGTTTAATAGTGCATTTTACCCGCCATTCGACGCGCTTTAAGATGCCGCCTATCCCAGTACGCTATCTGAAATAGGAGCGACGTACGTTGAACAAATGTGATAGAATTACGCTGAATTCTTATATTAACCGTAATATAAAATGAACGAATCGGGTCTCTGTTTGCCTTATCCTAGAAGTTTAATAGTGCATTTTACTCGCCAATCCACGCGCTTTAAGATTCCGCCTAGCCCAGTACGCTATCAGAAATAGGAGCGACGTAAATTGAACAAATGTGATAGAATTTGGCTGAATTCTTAAATTAACCATTATATAAAATGATCTAATCGGGTCTCTGTTTGCCCTACCCTAGAAGTTTAATAGTGCATTTTACTCGCCATTTCATGCGCATTGAGACGGCGCATAGCCCAATACGCTATCTGAAATAGGAGCGACGTAAATTGAACGAATGTGATAGAATTTCGCTGGATTCTTATATTAACCAAAATATAAATGATCTAATCGGGTCTCTGATAGCTCTATAATAGAAGTTTAATAGAGCATTTTACTCGCCATTTCGTGCGCTTTAAGATGCCGCCTAGCCCAGTACGCTATCTGAAATAGGAGCGACGTAAGTTGAACAAATGTGATAGAAATCCGCTGAATTCTTATATTAACCGTAATATAAAATGATCTAATCGGGTCTCTGCTAGCCCTATCATAGAAGTTTAATAGTGCATTTTACCCGCCATTCCACGCGCTTTAAGATGCCGCCTAGCCCAGTACCCTATCTGAAATAGGAGCGACGTACGTTGAACAAATGTGATAGAATTACGCTGAATTCTTATATTAACCGTAATATAAAATGATCGAATCGGGTCTCTGTTTGCCTTATCCTAGAAGTTTAATAGTGCATTTTACTCGCCATTTCATGCGCATTGAGATGCCGCTTAGCCCAATACGCTATCTGAAATATCAGCGACGTAAATTGAACAAATGTGAGAGACTTTCGCTGAATTCTTATATTAACCTTAATGTAAAGTGTTCTAATCGGGTCTCTGTTCGCCCTACCCTAGAAGATTAATAGTGCATTTTACTCGCCAATCCACGCGCTTTAAGATTCCGTCTAGCCCAGTACGCTATGTGAAATAGGAGCGACGTAAGTTGAACAAATGTGATAGAATTACGCTGAATTCTTATATTAACCGTAATATAAAATGATCTAATCGGGTCTGTGTTTGCCTTATCCTAGGAGTTTAATAGCGCATTTTACTCGCCATTTCATGCGCTTTGAGTTGCCGCTTAGCCCAATACGCTATCTGAAATAGGAGCGACGTAAATAGAACAATTGTGATAGAATTTCGCTGAATTCTTATATTAACCAAAATATAAAATGATCTAATCGCGTCTCTGATTGCCCTATCATAGAAGTTTAATAGTGCATTTTACTCGCCAATCCACGCGCTTTAAGATTCCGCCTAGCCCAGTACGCTATCTGAAATACGAGCGACGCAAATTGAACAAATGTGATAGAATTTGGCTGAATTCTTAAATTAACCATAACATAAAATGATCTAATCGGGTCTCTGTTTGCCCTACCCTAGAAGTTTAATAGTGCATTTTACTCGTCATTTCTTGCGCTTTGAGATGCCGCTTTGCCCAATAAGCTATCTGAAATAGGAGCGACGTAAATTGAACAAATGTGAGAGAATTTCGCTGAATTCTTATATTAACCAAAATATAAAATGATCTAATCGGGTCTCTGATAGCCCTATCATAGAAGTTTAATAGTGCATTTTACCCGCCATTCGACGCGCTTTAAGATGCCGCCTATCCCAGTACGCTATCTGAAATAGGAGCGACGTACGTTGAACAAATGTGATAGAATTACGCTGAATTCTTATATTAACCGTAATATAAAATGAACGAATCGGGTCTCTGTTTGCCTTATCCTAGAAGTTTAATAATGCATTTTACTCGCCAATCCACGCGCTTTAAGATTCCGCCTAGCCCAGTACGCTATCTGAAATAGGAGCGACGTAAATTGAACAAATGTGATAGAATTTGGCTGAATTCTTAAATTAACCATTATATAAAATGATCTAATCGGGTCTCTGTTTGCCCTACCCTAGAAGTTTAATAGTGCATTTTACTCGCCATTTCATGCGCATTGAGGCGGCGCATAGCCCAATACGCTATCTGAAATAGGAGCGACGTAAATTGAACGAATGTGATAGAATTTCGCTGGATTCTTATATTAACCAAAATATAAAATGATCTAATCGGGTCTCTGATAGCCCTATAATAGAAGTTTAATAGAGCATTTTACCCGCCATTCCACGCGCTTTAAGATGCCGCCTAGCCCAGTACCCTATCTGAAATAGGAGCGACGTACGTTGAACAAATGTGATAGAATTACGCTGAATTCTTATATTAACTGTAATATGAAATGATCGAATCGGGTCCCTGTTTGCCTTATCCTAGAAGTTTAATAGTGCATTTTACTCGCCATTTCATGCGCATCGAGATGCCGCTTAGCCCAATAGGCTATCTGAAATATCAGCGACGTAAATTGAACAAATGTGAGAGACTTTCGCTGAATTCTTATATTAACCTTAATGTATAGTGTTCTAATCGGGTCTCTGTTCGCCCTAACCTAGAAGATTAATAGTGCGTTTTACTCGCCAATCCACGCGCTTTAAGATTCCGCCTAGCCCAGTACGCTATCTGAAATAGGAGCGACGTAAATTGAACAAATGTGATAGAATTTGGCTGAATTCTTAAATTAACCATAATATAAAATGATCTAATCGGGTCTCTGTTTGCCCTACCCTAGAAGTTTAATAGTGCATTTTACTCGCCATTTCTTGCGCTTTGAGATGCCGCTTAGCCCAATACGCTATCTGAAATAGGAGCGACGTAAATTGAACAAATGTGATAGAATTTCGCTGAATTCTTATATTAACCAAAATATAAAATGATCTAATCGGGTCTCTGATTGCCCTATCATAGAAGATTAAGAGTGCATTTTACTGGCCATTTCATGCGCATTGAGATGCCTCTTAGCCCAATACGCTATCTGAAATAGGAGCGATGTAAATTGAACAAATGTGATAGAATTTCGCTGAATTCTTAAATTAACCATAATATAAAATGATCTAAACGGGACTCTGATTGCCCGATCATAGAAGTTTAGTGGTGCATTTTACTCGCCCTTCCACGCGCTTTAAGATGCCGCCTAGCTCAGTACACTATCTGAAATAGGAGCGACGTATGTTGAACAAATGTGATAGAATTACGCTGAATTCTTATATTAACCGTAATATAAAATGATCTAATCGGGTTTCTGATTGCCCTATCATAGAAGATTAAGAGTGCATTTTGCTCGCCATTCCACGCGCTTTAAGATGCCACCTAGCCCAGTACGCTATCTGAAATAGGAGCGACGTAAGTTGAACAAATGTGATAGAATAACGCTGAATTCTTATATTAACCGTAATATGAAATGGTCTAATCGGGTCTCCGTTTGCCATATCCTAGAAGTTTAATAGTGCATTTTACTGGCCATTTCATGCGCATTGAGATGCCGCTTAGCCCAATACGCTATCTGAAATAGGAGCGATGTAAATTGAACAAATGTGATAGAATTTCGCTGAATTCTTAAATTAGCCGTAATATAAAATGATCTAATCGGGTCTCTGATTGCCCTATCATAGAAGTTTAATTGTGCATTTTACTCGCCATTCCTCGGGCTTTAAGATGCCGCCTATCCGAGTACGCTATCTGAAATAGGAGCGACGTAAATTGAACAAATGTGATAGAATTTTTCTGAATTCTTAAATTAACCATAATATGAAATGACCTAATCGGGTCTCTGTTTGCCCTACCCTAGAAGTTTAATAGTGCATTTTACTCGCCATTTCTTGCGCTTTGAGATGCCGCTTAGCCAAATACGCTATCTGAAATATCAGCGACGTAAATTGAACAAATGTGAGAGAATTTCGCTGAATTCTTAAATTAACCATAAAATAAAATGATCTAATGGGGTCTCTGTTTGCCCTACCCTAGAAGTTTAATAGTGCATTTTACTCGCCATTTCCTGCGCTTTGAGATGCCGCTTAGCACAAGTCGCTATCTGAAATAGGAGCGATGTAAATTGAACAAATGTGATAGAATTTCGCTGAATTCTTATATTAACCTTAATGTAAAATGATCTAATCGGGTCTTTGTTCGCCCTACCCTTGAAGTTTAATGGTGCATTTCACTCGTCATTTCATGCGCTTTGAGATGCCGCTTAGCCCAATAAGCTATCTGAAATAGGAGCGACGTAAATTGAACAAATGTGATAGAATTTCGCTGAATTCTTATATTAACCAAAATATAAAATGATCTAATCGGGTCTCTGATTGCCCTATCATAGAAGTTTAATAGTGCATTTTACTCGCCATTCCTCGCGCTTTAAGATGCCGCCTATCCGGGTACGCTATCTGAAATAGGAGCGACGTAAATTGAACAAATGTGATAGAATTTTTCTGAATTCTTAAATTAACCATAATATGAAATGACCTAATCGGGTCTTTCTTCGCCCTACCCAAGAAGTTTAATAGTGCATTTTACTCGCCATTTCTTGCGCTTTGAGATGCCGCTTAGCCCAATACGCAATCTGAAATAGGAGCGACGTAAATTGAACAAATGTGATAGAATTTCGCTGAATTCTTATATTAACCGTATTATAAAATGATCTAATCGGGTCCTCTGATTGCCCTATCATAGAAGTTTAATAGTGCATTTTACTCGCCATTACACACGCTTAAAGATGCCGCCTAGCCCAGTACGCTATCTGAAATAGGAACGACGTAAATTGAACAAATGTGATAGAATTTCGCTGAATTCTTATATTAACCAAAATATAAAATGATCTAATCGGGTCTCTGATTGCCCTATCATAGAAGTTTAATAGTGCATTTTACTCGTCATTCCACGCGCTTTAAGATGCCGCCTAGCCCAGTACGCTATCTGAAATAGGAACAACGTAAATTGAACAAATGTGATTGAATTTCGCTGAGTTCTTAAATTAACCATAATATAAAATGATCTAATGGGGTCTCTGTTTGCCCTACCGTAGAAGTTTAATAGTGAATTTTACTCGCCATTTCTTGCGCTTTGAGATGCCGCTTAGCCCAATACGCTATCTGAAATAGGAGCGACGTAAATTGAACAAATGTGATAGAATTTCGCTGAATTCTTATATTAACCAAAATATAAAATGATCTAATCGGGTCTCTGATTGCCCTATCATAGAAGATTAAGAGTGCATTTTACTGGCCATTTCATGCGCATTGAGATGCCGCTTAGCCCAATACGCTATCTGAAATAGGAGCGATGTAAATTGAACAAATGTGATAGAATTTCGCTGAATTCTTAAATTAGCCGTAATATAAAATGATCTAATCGGGTCTCTGATTGCCCTATCATAGAAGTTTAATTGTGCATTTTACTCGCCATTCCTCGGGCTTTAAGATGCCGCCTATCCGAGTACGCTATCTGAAATAGGAGCGACGTAAATTGAACAAATGTGATAGAATTTTTCTGAATTCTTAAATTAACCATAATATGAAATGACCTAATCGGGTCTCTGTTTGCCCTACCCTAGAAGTTTAATAGTGCATTTTACTCGCCATTTCTTGCGCTTTGAGATGCCGCTTAGCCAAATACGCTATCTGAAATATCAGCGACGTAAATTGAACAAATGTGAGAGAATTTCGCTGAATTCTTAAATTAACCATAAAATAAAATGATCTAATGGGGTCTCTGTTTGCCCTACCCTAGAAGTTTAATAGTGCATTTTACTCGCCATTTCCTGCGCTTTGAGATGCCGCTTAGCACAAGTCGCTATCTGAAATAGGAGCGATGTAAATTGAACAAATGTGATAGAATTTCGCTGAATTCTTATATTAACCTTAATGTAAAATGATCTAATCGGGTCTTTGTTCGCCCTACCCTTGAAGTTTAATGGTGCATTTCACTCGTCATTTCATGCGCTTTGAGATGCCGCTTAGCCCAATAAGCTATCTGAAATAGGAGCGACGTAAATTGAACAAATGTGATAGAATTTCGCTGAATTCTTATATTAACCAAAATATAAAATGATCTAATCGGGTCTCTGATTGCCCTATCATAGAAGTTTAATAGTGCATTTACTCGCCATTCCTCGCGCTTTAAGATGCCGCCTATCCGGGTACGCTATCTGAAATAGGAGCGACGTAAATTGAACAAATGTGATAGAATTTTTCTGAATTCTTAAATTAACCATAATATGAAATGACCTAATCGGGTCTTTCTTCGCCCTACCCAAGAAGTTTAATAGTGCATTTTACTCGCCATTTCTTGCGCTTTGAGATGCCGCTTAGCCCAATACGCAATCTGAAATAGGAGCGACGTAAATTGAACAAATGTGATAGAATTTCGCTGAATTCTTATATTAACCGTATTATAAAATGATCTAATCGGGTCTCTGATTGCCCTATCATAGAAGTTTAATAGTGCATTTTACTCGCCATTACACACGCTTAAAGATGCCGCCTAGCCCAGTACGCTATCTGAAATAGGAACGACGTAAATTGAACAAATGTGATAGAATTTCGCTGAATTCTTATATTAACCAAAATATAAAATGATCTAATCGGGTCTCTGATTGCCCTATCATAGAAGTTTAATAGTGCATTTTACTCGTCATTCCACGCGCTTTAAGATGCCGCCTAGCCCAGTACGCTATCTGAAATAGGAACAACGTAAATTGAACAAATGTGATTGAATTTCGCTGAGTTCTTAAATTAACCATAATATAAAATGATCTAATGGGGTCTCTGTTTGCCCTACCGTAGAAGTTTAATAGTGAATTTTACTCGCCATTTCTTGCGCTTTGAGATGCCGCTTAGCCCAATACGCTATCTGAAATATCAGCGACGTAAATTGAACAAATGTGAGAGACTTTCGCTGAATTCTTATATTAACCTTAATGTAAAGTGTTCTAATCGGGTCTCTGTTCGCCCTACCCTAGAAGATTAATAGTGCATTTTACTCGCCAATCCACGCGCTTTAAGATTCCGTCTAGCCCAGTACGCTATGTGAAATAGGAGCGACGTAAGTTGAACAAATGTGATAGAATTACGCTGAATTCTTATATTAACCGTAATATAAAATGATCTAATCGGGTCTGTGTTTGCCTTATCCTAGGAGTTTAATAGCGCATTTTACTCGCCATTTCATGCGCTTTGAGTTGCCGCTTAGCCCAATACGCTATCTGAAATAGGAGCGACGTAAATAGAACAATTGTGATAGAATTTCGCTGAATTCTTATATTAACCAAAATATAAAATGATCTAATCGCGTCTCTGATTGCCCTATCATAGAAGTTTAATAGTGCATTTTACTCGCCAATCCACGCGCTTTAAGATTCCGCCTAGCCCAGTACGCTATCTGAAATACGAGCGACGCAAATTGAACAAATGTGATAGAATTTGGCTGAATTCTTAAATTAACCATAACATAAAATGATCTAATCGGGTCTCTGTTTGCCCTACCCTAGAAGTTTAATAGTGCATTTTACTCGTCATTTCTTGCGCTTTGAGATGCCGCTTTGCCCAATAAGCTATCTGAAATAGGAGCGACGTAAATTGAACAAATGTGAGAGAATTTCGCTGAATTCTTATATTAACCAAAATATAAAATGATCTAATCGGGTCTCTGATAGCCCTATCATAGAAGTTTAATAGTGCATTTTACCCGCCATTCGACGCGCTTTAAGATGCCGCCTATCCCAGTACGCTATCTGAAATAGGAGCGACGTACGTTGAACAAATGTGATAGAATTACGCTGAATTCTTATATTAACCGTAATATAAAATGAACGAATCGGGTCTCTGTTTGCCTTATCCTAGAAGTTTAATAATGCATTTTACTCGCCAATCCACGCGCTTTAAGATTCCGCCTAGCCCAGTACGCTATCTGAAATAGGAGCGACGTAAATTGAACAAATGTGATAGAATTTGGCTGAATTCTTAAATTAACCATTATATAAAATGATCTAATCGGGTCTCTGTTTGCCCTACCCTAGAAGTTTAATAGTGCATTTTACTCGCCATTTCATGCGCATTGAGGCGGCGCATAGCCCAATACGCTATCTGAAATAGGAGCGACGTAAATTGAACGAATGTGATAGAATTTCGCTGGATTCTTATATTAACCAAAATATAAAATGATCTAATCGGGTCTCTGATAGCCCTATAATAGAAGTTTAATAGAGCATTTTACCCGCCATTCCACGCGCTTTAAGATGCCGCCTAGCCCAGTACCCTATCTGAAATAGGAGCGACGTACGTTGAACAAATGTGATAGAATTACGCTGAATTCTTATATTAACTGTAATATGAAATGATCGAATCGGGTCCCTGTTTGCCTTATCCTAGAAGTTTAATAGTGCATTTTACTCGCCATTTCATGCGCATCGAGATGCCGCTTAGCCCAATAGGCTATCTGAAATATCAGCGACGTAAATTGAACAAATGTGAGAGACTTTCGCTGAATTCTTATATTAACCTTAATGTATAGTGTTCTAATCGGGTCTCTGTTCGCCCTAACCTAGAAGATTAATAGTGCGTTTTACTCGCCAATCCACGCGCTTTAAGATTCCGCCTAGCCCAGTACGCTATCTGAAATAGGAGCGACGTAAATTGAACAAATGTGATAGAATTTGGCTGAATTCTTAAATTAACCATAATATAAAATGATCTAATCGGGTCTCTGTTTGCCCTACCCTAGAAGTTTAATAGTGCATTTTACTCGCCATTTCTTGCGCTTTGAGATGCCGCTTAGCCCAATACGCTATCTGAAATAGGAGCGACGTAAATTGAACAAATGTGATAGAATTTCGCTGAATTCTTATATTAACCAAAATATAAAATGATCTAATCGGGTCTCTGATTGCCCTATCATAGAAGATTAAGAGTGCATTTTACTGGCCATTTCATGCGCATTGAGATGCCTCTTAGCCCAATACGCTATCTGAAATAGGAGCGATGTAAATTGAACAAATGTGATAGAATTTCGCTGAATTCTTAAATTAACCATAATATAAAATGATCTAAACGGGACTCTGATTGCCCGATCATAGAAGTTTAGTGGTGCATTTTACTCGCCCTTCCACGCGCTTTAAGATGCCGCCTAGCTCAGTACACTATCTGAAATAGGAGCGACGTATGTTGAACAAATGTGATAGAATTACGCTGAATTCTTATATTAACCGTAATATAAAATGATCTAATCGGGTTTCTGATTGCCCTATCATAGAAGATTAAGAGTGCATTTTGCTCGCCATTCCACGCGCTTTAAGATGCCACCTAGCCCAGTACGCTATCTGAAATAGGAGCGACGTAAGTTGAACAAATGTGATAGAATAACGCTGAATTCTTATATTAACCGTAATATGAAATGGTCTAATCGGGTCTCCGTTTGCCATATCCTAGAAGTTTAATAGTGCATTTTACTGGCCATTTCATGCGCATTGAGATGCCGCTTAGCCCAATACGCTATCTGAAATAGGAGCGATGTAAATTGAACAAATGTGATAGAATTTCGCTGAATTCTTAAATTAGCCGTAATATAAAATGATCTAATCGGGTCTCTGATTGCCCTATCATAGAAGTTTAATTGTGCATTTTACTCGCCATTCCTCGGGCTTTAAGATGCCGCCTATCCGAGTACGCTATCTGAAATAGGAGCGACGTAAATTGAACAAATGTGATAGAATTTTTCTGAATTCTTAAATTAACCATAATATGAAATGACCTAATCGGGTCTCTGTTTGCCCTACCCTAGAAGTTTAATAGTGCATTTTACTCGCCATTTCTTGCGCTTTGAGATGCCGCTTAGCCAAATACGCTATCTGAAATATCAGCGACGTAAATTGAACAAATGTGAGAGAATTTCGCTGAATTCTTAAATTAACCATAAAATAAAATGATCTAATGGGGTCTCTGTTTGCCCTACCCTAGAAGTTTAATAGTGCATTTTACTCGCCATTTCCTGCGCTTTGAGATGCCGCTTAGCACAAGTCGCTATCTGAAATAGGAGCGATGTAAATTGAACAAATGTGATAGAATTTCGCTGAATTCTTATATTAACCTTAATGTAAAATGATCTAATCGGGTCTTTGTTCGCCCCTACCCTTGAAGTTTAATGGTGCATTTCACTCGTCATTTCATGCGCTTTGAGATGCCGCTTAGCCCAATAAGCTATCTGAAATAGGAGCGACGTAAATTGAACAAATGTGATAGAATTTCGCTGAGTTCTTAAATTAACCATAATATAAAATGATCTAGTCGGGTCTCTGATTGCCCTATCATAGTAGTTTAATAGTGCATTTCACTCGTCATTTCATGCGCTTTAAGATGCCGCCTAGCCCAGTACGCTATCTGAAATTGGAGCGACGTAAATTGAACAAATGTGATAGAATTTTGCTGACATCTTGGATTAACGATAATATAAAATGATCTAATCGGGTCCCTGTTTGTCCTACCCTACAAGATTAGCAGTGCATTTTACTCGCCATTTCATGCGCTTTGAGATGCCGCTTAGCCCAATACGATATCTGAAATAGGAGCGACGTAAATTGAACAAATGTGATAGTTTTTTTCTGAATTCTTAAATAAACCATAATATGAAATGATCTAATCGGGTCTCTGTTTGCCCTACCCTAGAAGTTTAACAGTGCATTTTACTCGCCATTTCATGCTTTTTGAGATGCCGCTTAGCCCAATACGCTATCTGAAATAGGAGCGACGTAAATTGAACAAATGTGATAGAATTTCGCTGAATTCTTATATTAACCAAAATATAAAATGATCTAATCGGGTCTCTGATAGCCCTATCATAGAAGTTTAATAGTGCATTTTACCCGCCATTCCACGCGCTTTAAGATGCCGCCTATCCCAGTACGCTATCTGAAATAGGAGCGACGTACGTTGAACAAATGTGATAGAATTACGCTGAATTCTTATATTAACCGTAATATAAAATGAACGATTCGGGTCTCTGTTTGCCTTATCCTAGAAGTTTAATAGTCCATTTTACTCGCCATTTCATGCGCATTGAGATGCCGCTTAGCCCAATACGCTATCTGAAATATCAGCGACGTAAATTGAACAAATGTGATAGAATTTTTCTGAATTCTTAAATAAACCATAATATGAAATGATCTAATCGGGTCTCTGTTTGCCCTACCCTAGAAGTTTAACAGTGCATTTTACTCGCCATTTCATGCTTTTTGAGATGCCGCTTAGCCCAATACGCTATCTGAAATAGGAGCGACGTAAATTGAACAAATGTGATAGAATTTCCCTGAATACTTATATTAACCTTAATGTAAAATGATCTAATCGGGTCTCTGTTCGCCCTACCCTAGAAGTTTAATAGTGCATTTCACTCGCCATTTCATGCGCTTTGAGATGCCGCTTAGCCCAATACGCTATCTGAAATAGGAGCGACGTAAATTGAACAAATGTGATAGAATTTCCCTGAATACTTATATTAACCTTAATGTAAAATGATCTAATCGGGTCTCTGTTCGCCCTACCCTAGAAGTTTAATAGTGCATTTCACTCGCCATTTCATGCGCTTTGAGATGCCGCTTAGCCCAATACACTATCTGAAATAGGAGCGACGTAAATAGAACAATTGTGATAGAATTTCGCTGAATTCTTATATTAACCAAAATATAAAATGATCTAATCGGGTCTCTGATTGCCCTATCATAGAAGTTTAATAGTGCATTTTACTCGCCATTACACACACTTTAAGATGCCGCCTAGCCCAGTACGCTATCTGAAATAGGAATGACGTAAATTGAACAAATGTGATAGAATTTCGCTGAATTCTTATATTAACCAAAATATAAAATGATCTAATCGGGTCTCTGATTGCCCTTTCATAGAAGTTTAATAGTGCATTTTACTCGCCATTCCACGCGCTTTAAGTTGCCGCCTAGCCCAGTACGCTATCTGAAACAGGAGCTACGTAAGTTGAACAAATGTGACAGAATTACGCTGAATTCTTATATTAACCGTAATATAAAATGATCTAATCGGGTCTCTGTTTTCCTACCCAAGAACTTTAATAGTGCATATCTCTCGTAATTTCATGCGCTTTGAGATGCCGCTTAGCCCAATACGCTATCTGAAATAGGAGCGACGTAAATTGAACAAATGTGATAGAATTACTCTGAATTCTTATATTAACCGTAATATAAAATGATCTAATCGGGTCTCTGATAGCCCTATCATAGAAGTTTAATAGTGCATTTTACCCGCCATTCCACGCGCTTTAAGATGCCGCCTATCCCAGTACAATATCTGAAATAGGCGCGACGTATGTTGAACAAATGTGACAGAATTACGCTGAATTCTTATATTTACCGTAATATAAAATGATCTAATCGGGTCTCTGTTTGCCTTATCCTAGAAGTTTAATAGTGCATTTTACTCGCCATTTCA
Organism: Macropis europaea; assembly: GCA_916610135.2. Lineage (NCBI taxonomy): Eukaryota > Metazoa > Arthropoda > Insecta > Hymenoptera > Melittidae > Macropis > Macropis europaea. The sequence continues at coordinate 25,214 of CAKAJE020001844.1, read as the reverse complement.
TGCGCTTTGAGATGCCGCATAGCCCAATACGCTATCTGAAATAGGAGCGACGTAAATTGAACAAATGTGATAGAATTTCGCTGAATTCTTATATTAACCTCAATGTAAAATGATCTAATCGGGTCTTTGTTCGCCCTACCCTAGAAGTTTAATAGTGCATTTCACTCGCCATTTCATGCGCTTTGAGATGCCGCTTAGCCCAATACGCTGTCTGAAATATCAGCGACGTAAATTGAACAAATGTGAGAGAATTTCGCTGAATTCTTATATTAACCAAAATATAAAATGATCTAATCTGGTCTCTGATTGCCCTATCACAGAAGTGTAATAGTGCATTTTACTCGCCATTACACACGCTTTAAGATGCCGCTTAGCCCAATACGCTATCTGAAATAGGAGCGACGTAAATTGAACAAATGTGATAGAATTTCCCTGAATACTTATATTAACCTTAATGTAAAATGATCTAATCGGGTCTCTGTTCGCCCTACCCTAGAAGTTTAATAGTGCATTTCACTCGCCATTTCATGCGCTTTGAGATGCCGCCTAGCCCAGTACCCTATCTGAAATAGGAGCGACGTACGTTGAACAAATGTGATAGAATTACGCTGAATTCTTATATTAACCGTAATATAAAATGAACGATTCGGGTCTCTGTTTGCCTTATCCTAGAAGTTTAATAGTCCATTTTACTCGCCATTTCATGCGCATTGAGATGCCGCTTAGCCCAATACGCTATCTGAAATATCAGCGACGTAAATTGAACAAATGTGATAGAATTTTTCTGAATTCTTAAATAAACCATAATATGAAATGATCTAATCGGGTCTCTGTTTGCCCTACCCTAGAAGTTTAACAGTGCATTTTACTCGCCATTTCATGCTTTTTGAGATGCCGCTTAGCCCAATACGCTATCTGAAATAGGAGCGACGTAAATTGAACAAATGTGATAGAATTTCCCTGAATACTTATATTAACCTTAATGTAAAATGATCTAATCGGGTCTCTGTTCGCCCTACCCTAGAAGTTTAATAGTGCATTTCACTCGCCATTTCATGCGCTTTGAGATGCCGCTTAGCCCAATACGCTATCTGAAATAGGAGCGACGTAAATTGAACAAATGTGATAGAATTTCCCTGAATACTTATATTAACCTTAATGTAAAATGATCTAATCGGGTCTCTGTTCGCCCTACCCTTGAAGTTTAATAGTGCATTTCACTCGCCATTTCATGCGCTTTGAGATGCCGCTTAGCCCAATACGCTATCTGAAATAGGAGCGACGTAAATAGAACAATTGTGATAGAATTTCGCTGAATTCTTATATTAACCAAAATATAAAATGATCTAATCGGGTCTCTGATTGCCCTATCATAGAAGTTTAATAGTGCATTTTACTCGCCATTACACACGCTTTAAGATGCCGCCTAGCCCAGTGCGCTATCTGAAATAGGAATGACGTAAATTGAACAAATGTGATAGAATTTCGCTGAATTCTTATATTAACCAAAATATAAAATGATCTAATCGGGTCTCTGATTGCCCTTTCATAGAAGTTTAATAGTGCATTTTACTCGCCATTCCACGCGCTTTAAGTTGCCGCCTAGCCCAGTACGCTATCTGAAACAGGAGCTACGTAAGTTGAACAAATGTGACAGAATTACGCTGAATTCTTATATTAACCGTAATATAAAATGATCTAATCGGGTCTCTGTTTTCCTACCCAAGAACTTTAATAGTGCATATCTCTCGTAATTTCATGCGCTTTGAGATGCCGCTTAGCCCAATACGCTATCTGAAATAGGAGCGACGTAAATTGAACAAATGTGATAGAATTACTCTGAATTCTTATATTAACCGTAATATAAAATGATCTAATCGGGTCTCTGATAGCCCTATCATAGAAGTTTAATAGTGCATTTTACCCGCCATTCCACGCGCTTTAAGATGCCGCCTATCCCAGTACAATATCTGAAATAGGAGCGACGTATGTTGAACAAATGTGACAGAATTACGCTGAATTCTTATATTTACCGTAATATAAAATGATCTAATCGGGTCTCTGTTTGCCTTATCCTAGAAGTTTAATAGTGCATTTTACTCGCCATTTCATGCGCTTTGAGATGCCGCATAGCCCAATACGCTATCTGAAATAGGAGCGACGTAAATTGAACAAATGTGATAGAATTTCGCTGAATTCTTATATTAACCTCAAAGTAAAATGATCTAATCGGGTCTTTGTTCGCCCTACCCTAGAAGTTTAATAGTGCATTTCACTCGTCATTTCATGCGCTTTGAGATGCCGCTTAGCCCAATACGCTGTCTGAAATATCAGCGACGTAAATTGAACAAATGTGAGAGAATTTCGCTGAATTCTTATATTAACCAAAATATAAAATGATCTAATCGGGTCTCTGATTGCCCTATCATAGAAGATTAAGAGTGCATTTTACTGGCCATTTCATGCGCATTGAGATGCCGCTTAGCCCAATACGCTATCTGAAATAGGAGCGATGTAAATTGAACAAATGTGATAGACTTACGCTGAATTCTTATATTAACCGTATTATAAAATGATCTAATCGGGTCTCTGTTTGCCTTACCCTAGAAGATTAATAGTGCATTTTACTCGCCATTTCATGCGCTTTGAGATGCCGCTTAGCCCAATACGCTATCTGAAATAGGAGCGACGTAAATTGAACAATTGTGATAGAATTTCGCTGAATTCTTATATTAACCAAAATATAAAATGATCTAGTCGGGTCTCTGATTGCCCTATCATAGTAGTTTAATAGTGCATTTCACTCGTCATTTCATGCGCTTTAAGATGCCGCCTAGCCCAGTACGCTATCTGAAATTGGAGCGACGTAAATTGAACAAATGTGATAGAATTTTGCTGACATCTTGGATTAACGATAATATAAAATGATCTAATCGGGTCCCTGTTTGTCCTACCCTACAAGATTAGCAGTGCATTTTACTCGCCATTTCATGCGCTTTGAGATGCCGCTTAGCCCAATACGATATCTGAAATAGGAGCGACGTAAATTGAACAAATGTGATAGTTTTTTTCTGAATTCTTAAATAAACCATAATATGAAATGATCTAATCGGGTCTCTGTTTGCCCTACCCTAGAAGTTTAACAGTGCATTTTACTCGACATTTCATGCTTTTTGAGATGCCGCTTAGCCCAATACGCTATCTGAAATAGGAGCGACGTAAATTGAACAAATGTGATAGAATTTCGCTGAATTCTTATATTAACCAAAATATAAAATGATCTAATCGGGTCTCTGATAGCCCTATCATAGAAGTTTAATAGTGCATTTTACCCGCCATTCCACGCGCTTTAAGATGCCGCCTATCCCAGTACGCTATCTGAAATAGGAGCGACGTACGTTGAACAAATGTGATAGAATTACGCTGAATTCTTATATTAACCGTAATATAAAATGAACGATTCGGGTCTCTGTTTGCCTTATCCTAGAAGTTTAATAGTCCATTTTACTCGCCATTTCATGCGCATTGAGATGCCGCTTAGCCCAATACGCTATCTGAAATATCAGCGACGTAAATTGAACAAATGTGATAGAATTTTTCTGAATTCTTAAATAAACCATAATATGAAATGATCTAATCGGGTCTCTGTTTGCCCTACCCTAGAAGTTTAACAGTGCATTTTACTCGCCATTTCATGCTTTTTGAGATGCCGCTTAGCCCAATACGCTATCTGAAATAGGAGCGACGTAAATTGAACAAATGTGATAGAATTTCCCTGAATACTTATATTAACCTTAATGTAAAATGATCTAATCGGGTCTCTGTTCGCCCTACCCTAGAAGTTTAATAGTGCATTTCACTCGCCATTTCATGCGCTTTGAGATGCCGCTTAGCCCAATACGCTATCTGAAATAGGAGCGACGTAAATTGAACAAATGTGATAGAATTTCCCTGAATACTTATATTAACCTTAATGTAAAATGATCTAATCGGGTCTCTGTTCGCCCTACCCTAGAAGTTTAATAGTGCATTTCACTCGCCATTTCATGCGCTTTGAGATGCCGCTTAGCCCAATACGCTATCTGAAATAGGAGCGACGTAAATAGAACAATTGTGATAGAATTTCGCTGAATTCTTATATTAACCAAAATATAAAATGATCTAATCGGGTCTCTGATTGCCCTATCATAGAAGTTTAATAGTGCATTTTACTCGCCATTACACACACTTTAAGATGCCGCCTAGCCCAGTACGCTATCTGAAATAGGAATGACGTAAATTGAACAAATGTGATAGAATTTCGCTGAATTCTTATATTAACCAAAATATAAAATGATCTAATCGGGTCTCTGATTGCCCTTTCATAGAAGTTTAATAGTGCATTTTACTCGCCATTCCACGCGCTTTAAGTTGCCGCCTAGCCCAGTACGCTATCTGAAACAGGAGCTACGTAAGTTGAACAAATGTGACAGAATTACGCTGAATTCTTATATTAACCGTAATATAAAATGATCTAATCGGGTCTCTGTTTTCCTACCCAAGAACTTTAATAGTGCATATCTCTCGTAATTTCATGCGCTTTGAGATGCCGCTTAGCCCAATACGCTATCTGAAATAGGAGCGACGTAAATTGAACAAATGTGATAGAATTACTCTGAATTCTTATATTAACCGTAATATAAAATGATCTAATCGGGTCTCTGATAGCCCTATCATAGAAGTTTAATAGTGCATTTTACCCGCCATTCCACGCGCTTTAAGATGCCGCCTATCCCAGTACAATATCTGAAATAGGCGCGACGTATGTTGAACAAATGTGACAGAATTACGCTGAATTCTTATATTTACCGTAATATAAAATGATCTAATCGGGTCTCTGTTTGCCTTATCCTAGAAGTTTAATAGTGCATTTTACTCGCCATTTCATGCGCTTTGAGATGCCGCATAGCCCAATACGCTATCTGAAATAGGAGCGACGTAAATTGAACAAATGTGATAGAATTTCGCTGAATTCTTATATTAACCTCAATGTAAAATGATCTAATCGGGTCTTTGTTCGCCCTACCCTAGAAGTTTAATAGTGCATTTCACTCGTCATTTCATGCGCTTTGAGATGCCGCTTAGCCCAATACGCTGTCTGAAATATCAGCGACGTAAATTGAACAAATGTGAGAGAATTTCGCTGAATTCTTATATTAACCAAAATATAAAATGATCTAATCTGGTCTCTGATTGCCCTATCACAGAAGTGTAATAGTGCATTTTACTCGCCATTACACACGCTTTAAGATGCCGCTTAGCCCAATACGCTATCTGAAATAGGAGCGACGTAAATTGAACAAATGTGATAGAATTTCCCTGAATACTTATATTAACCTTAATGTAAAATGATCTAATCGGGTCTCTGTTCGCCCTACCCTAGAAGTTTAATAGTGCATTTCACTCGCCATTTCATGCGCTTTGAGATGCCGCCTAGCCCAGTACCCTATCTGAAATAGGAGCGACGTACGTTGAACAAATGTGATAGAATTACGCTGAATTCTTATATTAACCGTAATATAAAATGAACGATTCGGGTCTCTGTTTGCCTTATCCTAGAAGTTTAATAGTCCATTTTACTCGCCATTTCATGCGCATTGAGATGCCGCTTAGCCCAATACGCTATCTGAAATATCAGCGACGTAAATTGAACAAATGTGATAGAATTTTTCTGAATTCTTAAATAAACCATAATATGAAATGATCTAATCGGGTCTCTGTTTGCCCTACCCTAGAAGTTTAACAGTGCATTTTACTCGCCATTTCATGCTTTTTGAGATGCCGCTTAGCCCAATACGCTATCTGAAATAGGAGCGACGTAAATTGAACAAATGTGATAGAATTTCCCTGAATACTTATATTAACCTTAATGTAAAATGATCTAATCGGGTCTCTGTTCGCCCTACCCTAGAAGTTTAATAGTGCATTTCACTCGCCATTTCATGCGCTTTGAGATGCCGCTTAGCCCAATACGCTATCTGAAATAGGAGCGACGTAAATTGAACAAATGTGATAGAATTTCCCTGAATACTTATATTAACCTTAATGTAAAATGATCTAATCGGGTCTCTGTTCGCCCTACCCTTGAAGTTTAATAGTGCATTTCACTCGCCATTTCATGCGCTTTGAGATGCCGCTTAGCCCAATACGCTATCTGAAATAGGAGCGACGTAAATAGAACAATTGTGATAGAATTTCGCTGAATTCTTATATTAACCAAAATATAAAATGATCTAATCGGGTCTCTGATTGCCCTATCATAGAAGTTTAATAGTGCATTTTACTCGCCATTACACACGCTTTAAGATGCCGCCTAGCCCAGTGCGCTATCTGAAATAGGAATGACGTAAATTGAACAAATGTGATAGAATTTCGCTGAATTCTTATATTAACCAAAATATAAAATGATCTAATCGGGTCTCTGATTGCCCTTTCATAGAAGTTTAATAGTGCATTTTACTCGCCATTCCACGCGCTTTAAGTTGCCGCCTAGCCCAGTACGCTATCTGAAACAGGAGCTACGTAAGTTGAACAAATGTGACAGAATTACGCTGAATTCTTATATTAACCGTAATATAAAATGATCTAATCGGGTCTCTGTTTTCCTACCCAAGAACTTTAATAGTGCATATCTCTCGTAATTTCATGCGCTTTGAGATGCCGCTTAGCCCAATACGCTATCTGAAATAGGAGCGACGTAAATTGAACAAATGTGATAGAATTACTCTGAATTCTTATATTAACCGTAATATAAAATGATCTAATCGGGTCTCTGATAGCCCTATCATAGAAGTTTAATAGTGCATTTTACCCGCCATTCCACGCGCTTTAAGATGCCGCCTATCCCAGTACAATATCTGAAATAGGAGCGACGTATGTTGAACAAATGTGACAGAATTACGCTGAATTCTTATATTTACCGTAATATAAAATGATCTAATCGGGTCTCTGTTTGCCTTATCCTAGAAGTTTAATAGTGCATTTTACTCGCCATTTCATGCGCTTTGAGATGCCGCATAGCCCAATACGCTATCTGAAATAGGAGCGACGTAAATTGAACAAATGTGATAGAATTTCGCTGAATTCTTATATTAACCTCAAAGTAAAATGATCTAATCGGGTCTTTGTTCGCCCTACCCTAGAAGTTTAATAGTGCATTTCACTCGTCATTTCATGCGCTTTGAGATGCCGCTTAGCCCAATACGCTGTCTGAAATATCAGCGACGTAAATTGAACAAACGTGAGAGAATTTCGCTGAATTCTTATATTAACCAAAATATAAAATGATCTAATCGGGTCTCTGATTGCCCTATCATAGAAGATTAAGAGTGCATTTTACTGGCCATTTCATGCGCATTGAGATGCCGCTTAGCCCAATACGCTATCTGAAATAGGAGCGATGTAAATTGAACAAATGTGATAGACTTACGCTGAATTCTTATATTAACCGTATTATAAAATGATCTAATCGGGTCTCTGTTTGCCTTACCCTAGAAGATTAATAGTGCATTTTACTCGCCATTTCATGCGCTTTGAGATGCCGCTTAGCCCAATACGCTATCTGAAATAGGAGCGACGTAAATTGAACAATTGTGATAGAATTTCGCTGAATTCTTATATTAACCAAAATATAAAATGATCTAGTCGGGTCTCTGATTGCCCTATCATAGTAGTTTAATAGTGCATTTCACTCGTCATTTCATGCGCTTTAAGATGCCGCCTAGCCCAGTACGCTATCTGAAATTGGAGCGACGTAAATTGAACAAATGTGATAGAATTTTGCTGACATCTTGGATTAACGATAATATAAAATGATCTAATCGGGTCCCTGTTTGTCCTACCCTACAAGATTAGCAGTGCATTTTACTCGCCATTTCATGCGCTTTGAGATGCCGCTTAGCCCAATACGATATCTGAAATAGGAGCGACGTAAATTGAACAAATGTGATAGTTTTTTTCTGAATTCTTAAATAAACCATAATATGAAATGATCTAATCGGGTCTGTGTTTGCCCTACCCTAGAAGTTTAACAGTGCATTTTACTCGCCATTTCATGCTTTTTGAGATGCCGCTTAGCCCAATACGCTATCTGAAATAGGAGCGACGTAAATTGAACAAATGTGATAGAATTTCGCTGAATTCTTATATTAACCAAAATATAAAATGATCTAATCGGGTCTCTGATAGCCCTATCATAGAAGTTTAATAGTGCATTTTACCCGCCATTCCACGCGCTTTAAGATGCCGCCTATCCCAGTACGCTATCTGAAATAGGAGCGACGTACGTTGAACAAATGTGATAGAATTACGCTGAATTCTTATATTAACCGTAATATAAAATGAACGATTCGGGTCTCTGTTTGCCTTATCCTAGAAGTTTAATAGTCCATTTTACTCGCCATTTCATGCGCATTGAGATGCCGCTTAGCCCAATACGCTATCTGAAATATCAGCGACGTAAATTGAACAAATGTGATAGAATTTTTCTGAATTCTTAAATAAACCATAATATGAAATGATCTAATCGGGTCTCTGTTTGCCCTACCCTAGAAGTTTAACAGTGCATTTTACTCGCCATTTCATGCTTTTTGAGATGCCGCTTAGCCCAATACGCTATCTGAAATAGGAGCGACGTAAATTGAACAAATGTGATAGAATTTCCCTGAATACTTATATTAACCTTAATGTAAAATGATCTAATCGGGTCTCTGTTCGCCCTACCCTAGAAGTTTAATAGTGCATTTCACTCGCCATTTCATGCGCTTTGAGATGCGGCTTAGCCCAATACGCTATCTGAAATAGGAGCGACGTAAATTGAACAAATGTGATACAATTTCCCTGAATACTTATATTAACCTTAATGTAAAATGATCTAATCGGGTCTCTGTTCGCCCTACCCTAGAAGTTTAATAGTGCATTTCACTCGCCATTTCATGCGCTTTGAGATGCCGCTTAGCCCAATACGCTATCTGAAATAGGAGCGACGTAAATAGAACAATTGTGATAGAATTTCGCTGAATTCTTATATTAACCAAAATATAAAATGATCTAATCGGGTCTCTGATTGCCCTATCATAGAAGTTTAATAGTGCATTTTACTCGCCATTACACACACTTTAAGATGCCGCCTAGCCCAGTACGCTATCTGAAATAGGAATGACGTAAATTGAACAAATGTGATAGAATTTCGCTGAATTCTTATATTAACCAAAATATGAAATGATCTAATCGGGTCTCTGATTGCCCTTTCATAGAAGTTTAATAGTGCATTTTACTCGCCATTCCACGCGCTTTAAGTTGCCGCCTAGCCCAGTACGCTATCTGAAACAGGAGCTACGTAAGTTGAACAAATGTGACAGAATTACGCTGAATTCTTATATTTACCGTAATATAAAATGATCTAATCGGGTCTCTGTTTGCCTTATCCTAGAAGTTTAATAGTGCATTTTACTCGCCATTTCATGCGCTTTGAGATGCCGCATAGCCCAATACGCTATCTGAAATAGGAGCGACGTAAATTGAACAAATGTGATAGAATTTCGCTGAATTCTTATATTAACCTCAATGTAAAATGATCTAATCGGGTCTTTGTTCGCCCTACCCTAGAAGTTTAATAGTGCATTTCACTCGTCATTTCATGCGCTTTGAGATGCCGCTTAGCCCAATACGCTGTCTGAAATATCAGCGACGTAAATTGAACAAATGTGAGAGAATTTCGCTGAATTCTTATATTAACCAAAATATAAAATGATCTAATCTGGTCTCTGATTGCCCTATCACAGAAGTGTAATAGTGCATTTTACTCGCCATTACACACGCTTTAAGATGCCGCTTAGCCCAATACGCTATCTGAAATAGGAGCGACGTAAATTGAACAAATGTGATAGAATTTCCCTGAATACTTATATTAACCTTAATGTAAAATGATCTAATCGGGTCTCTGTTCGCCCTACCCTAGAAGTTTAATAGTGCATTTCACTCGCCATTTCATGCGCTTTGAGATGCCGCCTAGCCCAGTACCCTATCTGAAATAGGAGCGACGTACGTTGAACAAATGTGATAGAATTACGCTGAATTCTTATATTAACTGTAATATGAAATGATCGAATCGGGTCCCTGTTTGCCTTATCCTAGAAGTTTAATAGTGCATTTTACTCGCCATTTCATGCGCATCGAGATGCCGCTTAGCCCAATAGGCTATCTGAAATATCAGCGACGGAAATTGAACAAATATGAGAGACTTTCGCTGAATTCTTATATTAACCTTAATGTAAAGTGTTCTAATCGGGTCTCTGTTCGCCCTAACCTAGAAGATTAATAGTGCGTTTTACTCGCCAATCCACGCGCTTTAAGATTCCGCCTAGCCCAGTACGCTATCTGAAATAGGAGCGACGTAAATTGAACAAATGTGATAGAATTTGGCTGAATTCTTAAATTAACCATAATATAAAATGATCTAATCGGGTCTCTGTTTGCCCTACCCTAGAAGTTTAATAGTGCATTTTACTCGCCATTTCTTGCGCTTTGAGATGCCGCTTAGCCCAATACGCTATCTGAAATAGGAGCGACGTAAATTGAACAAATGTGATAGAATTTCGCTGAATTCTTATATTAACCAAAATATAAAATGATCTAATCGGGTCTCTGATTGCCCTATCATAGAAGATTAAGAGTGCATTTTACTGGCCATTTCATGCGCATTGAGATGCCTCTTAGCCCAATACGCTATCTGAAATAGGAGCGATGTAAATTGAACAAATGTGATAGAATTTCGCTGAATTCTTAAATTAACCATAATATAAAATGATCTAAACGGGACTCTGATTGCCCGATCATAGAAGTTAAGTGGTGCATTTTACTCGCCCTTCCACGCGCTTTAAGATGCCGCCTAGCTCAGTACACTATCTGAAATAGGAGCGACGTATGTTGAACAAATGTGATAGAATTACGCTGAATTCTTATATTAACCGTAATATAAAATGATCTAATCGGGTTTCTGATTGCCCTATCATAGAAGATTAAGAGTGCATTTTGCTCGCCATTCCACGCGCTTTAAGATGCCACCTAGCCCAGTACGCTATCTGAAATAGGAGCGACGTAAGTTGAACAAATGTGATAGAATAACGCTGAATTCTTATATTAACCGTAATATGAAATGGTCTAATCGGGTCTCCGTTTGCCATATCCTAGAAGTTTAATAGTGCATTTTACTGGCCATTTCATGCGCATTGAGATGCCGCTTAGCCCAATACGCTATCTGAAATAGGAGCGATGTAAATTGAACAAATGTGATAGAATTTCGCTGAATTCTTAAATTAGCCGTAATATAAAATGATCTAATCGGGTCTCTGATTGCCCTATCATAGAAGTTTAATTGTGCATTTTACTCGCCATTCCTCGCGCTTTAAGATGCCGCCTATCCGAGTACGCTATCTGAAATAGGAGCGACGTAAATTGAACAAATGTGATAGAATTTTTCTGAATTCTTAAATTAACCATAATATGAAATGACCTAATCGGGTCTCTGTTTGCCCTACCCTAGAAGTTTAATAGTGCATTTTACTCGCCATTTCTTGCGCTTTGAGATGCCGCTTAGCCCAATACGCTATCTGAAATATCAGCGACGTAAATTGAACAAATGTGAGAGAATTTCGCTGAATTCTTAAATTAACCATAAAATAAAATGATCTAATGGGGTCTCTGTTTGCCCTACCCTAGAAGTTTAATAGTGCATTTTACTCGCCATTTCCTGCGCTTTGAGATGCCGCTTAGCACAAGTCGCTATCTGAAATAGGAGCGATGTAAATTGAACAAATGTGATAGAATTTCGCTGAATTCTTATATTAACCTTAATGTAAAATGATCTAATCGGGTCTTTGTTCGCCCTACCCTTGAAGTTTAATGGTGCATTTCACTCGTCATTTCATGCGCTTTGAGATGCCGCTTAGCCCAATAAGCTATCTGAAATAGGAGCGACGTAAATTGAACAAATGTGATAGAATTTCGCTGAATTCTTATATTAACCAAAATATAAAATGATCTAATCGGGTCTCTGATTGCCCTATCATAGAAGTTTAATAGTGCATTTTACTCGCCATTCCTCGCGCTTTAAGATGCCGCCTATCCGGGTACGCTATCTGAAATAGGAGCGACGTAAATTGAACAAATGTGATAGAATTTTTCTGAATTCTTAAATTAACCATAATATGAAATGACCTAATCGGGTCTTTCTTCGCCCTACCCAAGAAGTTTAATAGTGCATTTTACTCGCCATTTCTTGCGCTTTGTGATGCCGCTTAGCCCAATACGCAATCTGAAATAGGAGCGACGTAAATTGAACAAATGTGATAGAATTTCGCTGAATTCTTATATTAACCGTATTATAAAATGATCTAATCGGGTCTCTGATTGCCCTATCATAGAAGTTTAATAGTGCATTTTACTCGCCATTACACACGCTTAAAGATGCCGCCTAGCCCAGTACGCTATCTGAAATAGGAACGACGTAAATTGAACAAATGTGATAGAATTTCGCTGAATTCTTATATAACCAAAATATAAAATGATCTAATCGGGTCTCTGATTGCCCTATCATAGAAGTTTAATAGTGCATTTTACTCGCCATTCCACGCGCTTTAAGATGCCGCCTAGCCAGTACGCTATCTGAAATAGGAACAACGTAAATTGAACAAATGTGATTGAATTTCGCTGAGTTCTTAAATTAACCATAATATAAAATGATCTAATGGGGTCTCTGTTCGCCCTACCCTAGAAGTTTAATAGTGCATTTCACTCGCCATTTCATGCGCTTTGAGATGCCGCTTAGCCCAATACGCTATCTGAAATAGGAGCGACGTAAATAGAACAATTGTGATAGAATTTCGCTGAATTCTTATATTAACCAAACTATAAAATGATCTTATCGGGTCTCTGATTGCCCTATCATAGAAGATAAGAGTGCATTTTACTGGCCATTTCATGCGCATTGAGATGCCGCTTAGCCCAATACGCTATCTGAAATAGGAGCGATGTAAATTGAACAAATGTGATAGACTTACGTGAATTCTTATATTAACCCGTATTATAAATGATCTAATCGGGTCTCTGTTTGCCTTACCCTAGAAGATTAAAGTGCATTTTACTCGCCATTTCATGCGCTTTGAGATGGCCGCTTAGCCCAATACGCTATCTGAAATAGGAGCGACGTAAATTGAACAATTGTGATAGAATTTCGCTGAATTCTTATATTAACCAAAATATAAAATGATCTAGTCGGGTCTCTGATTGCCCTATCATAGTAGTTTAATAGTGCATTTCACTCGTCATTTCATGCGCTTTAAGATGCCGCCTAGCCCAGTACGCTATCTGAAATTGGAGCGACGTAAATTGAACAAATGTGATAGAATTTTGCTGACATCTTGGATTAACGATAATATAAAATGATCTAATCGGGTCCCTGTTTGTCCTACCCTACAAGATTAGCAGTGGCATTTACTCGCCATTTCATGCGCTTTGAGATGCCGCTTAGCCCAATACGCTATCTGAAATAGGAGCGACGTAAATTGAACAAATGTGATAGTTTTTTTCTGAATTCTTAAATAAACCATAATATGAAATGATCTAATCGGGTCTCCTGTTTGCCCTACCCTAGAAGTTTAACAGTGCATTTTTACTCGCCATTTCATGCTTTTTGAGATGCGCTTAGCCCAATACGCTATCTGAAATAGGAGCGACGTAAATTGAACAATGGTGATAGAATTTCGCTGAATTCTTTATTAACCAAAATATAAAATGATCTAATCGGGTCTCTGATAGCCCTATCATAGAAGTTTAATAGTGCATTTTTACCCGCCATTCCACGCGCTTTAAGATGCCGCCTATCCCAGTACGCTATCTGAAATAGGAGCGACGTACGTTGAACAAATGTGATAGAATTACGCTGAATTCTTATATTAACCGTAATATAAAATGAACGATTCGGGTCTCTGTTTGCTTATCCTAGAAGTTTAATAGTGCATTTTACTCGCCATTTCATGCGCATTGAGATGCCGCTTAGCCCAATACGCTATCTGAAATATCAGCGACGTAAATTGAACAAATGTGATAGAATTTTTCTGAATTCTTAATAAACCATAATATGAAATGATCTAATCGGGTCTCTGTTTGCCCTACCCTAGAAGTTTAACAGTGCATTTTACTCGCCATTTCATGCTTTTTGAGATGCCGCTTAGCCCAATACGCTATCTGAAATAGGAGCGACGTAAATTGAACAAATGTGATAGAATTTCCCTGAATACTTATATTAACCTTAATGTAAAATGATCTAATCGGGTCTCTGTTCGCCCTACCTGGAAGTTTATAGTGCATTTCACTCGCCATTTCATGCGCTTTGAGATGCCGCTTAGCCCAATTCGCTATCTGAAATAGGAGCGACGTAAATAGAACAATTGTGATAGAATTTCGCTGAATTCTTATATTAACCAAAATATAAAATGATCTAATCGGGCTCTGATTGCCCTATCATAGAAGTTTAATAGTGCCATTTTACTCGCCATTACACACGCTTTAGAATGCCGCTAGCCCAGTGCGCTATCTGAAATAGGAATGACGTAAATTGAACAAATGTGATAGAATTTCGCTGAATTCTTATATTAACCAAAATATAAAATGATCTAATCGGGTCTCTGATTGCCCTTTCATAGAAGTTTAATAGTGCATTTTACTCGCCATTCCACGCGCTTTAAGTTGCCGCCTAGCCCAGTACGCTATCTGAAACAGGAGCTACGTAAGTTGAACAAATGTGACAGAGATTACGCTGAATTCTTATATTAACCGTAATATAAAATGATCTAATCGGGTCTCTGTTTTCCTACCCAAGAACTTTAATAGTGCATATCTCTCGTAATTTCATGCGCTTTGAGATGCCGCTTAGCCCAATACGCTATCTGAAATAGGAGCGACGTAAATTGAACAAATGTGATAGAATTACTCTGAATTCTTATATTAACCGTAATATAAAATGATCTAATCGGGGTCTCTGATAGCCCTATCATAGAAGTTTAATAGTGCATTTTACCCGCCATTCCACGCGCTTTAAGATGCCGCCTATCCAGTACAATATCTGAAATAGGAGCGACGTATGTTGAACAAATGTGACGAAATACGCTGAATTCTTATATTTACCGTAATATAAAATGATCTAATCGGGTCTCTGTTTGCCTTATCCTAGAAGTTTAATAGTGCATTTTACTCGCATTTCATGCGCTTTGAGATGCGCCGCATAGCCCAATACGCTATATGAAATAGGAGCGACGTAAATTGAACAAATGTGATAGAATTTCGCTGAATTCTTATATTAACCTCAAAGTAAAATGATCTAATCGGGTCTTTGTTCGCCCTACCCTAGAAGTTTAATAGTGCATTTCACTCGTCATTTCATGCGCTTTGAGATGCCGCTTAGCCCAATACGCTGTCTGAAATATCAGCGACGTAAATTGAACAAACGTGAGAGAATTTCGCTGAATTCTTATATTAACCAAAATATAAAATGATCTAATCGGGTCTCTGATTGCCCTATCATAGAAGATTAAGAGTGCATTTTACTGGCCATTTCATGCGCATTGAGATGCCGCTTAGCCCAATACGCTATCTGAAATAGGAGCGATGTAAATTGAACAAATGTGATAGACTTACGCTGAATTCTTATATTAACCGTATTATAAAATGATCTAATCGGGTCTCTGTTTGCCTTACCCTAGAAGATTAATAGTGCATTTTACTCGCCATTTCATGCGCTTTGAGATGCCGCTTAGCCCAATACGCTATCTGAAATAGGAGCGACGTAAATTGAACAATTGTGATAGAATTTCGCTGAATTCTTATATTAACCAAAATATAAAATGATCTAGTCGGGTCTCTGATTGCCCTATCATAGTAGTTTAATAGTGCATTTCACTCGTCATTTCATGCGCTTTAAGATGCCGCCTAGCCCAGTACGCTATCTGAAATTGGAGCGACGTAAATTGAACAAATGTGATAGAATTTTGCTGACATCTTGGATTAACGATAATATAAAATGATCTAATCGGGTCCCTGTTTGTCCTACCCTACAAGATTAGCAGTGCATTTTACTCGCCATTTCATGCGCTTTGAGATGCCGCTTAGCCCAATACGATATCTGAAATAGGAGCGACGTAAATTGAACAAATGTGATAGTTTTTTTCTGAATTCTTAAATAAACCATAATATGAAATGATCTAATCGGGTCTGTGTTTGCCCTACCCTAGAAGTTTAACAGTGCATTTTACTCGCCATTTCATGCTTTTTGAGATGCCGCTTAGCCCAATACGCTATCTGAAATAGGAGCGACGTAAATTGAACAAATGTGATAGAATTTCGCTGAATTCTTATATTAACCAAAATATAAAATGATCTAATCGGGTCTCTGATAGCCCTATCATAGAAGTTTAATAGTGCATTTTACCCGCCATTCCACGCGCTTTAAGATGCCGCCTATCCCAGTACGCTATCTGAAATAGGAGCGACGTACGTTGAACAAATGTGATAGAATTACGCTGAATTCTTATATTAACCGTAATATAAAATGAACGATTCGGGTCTCTGTTTGCCTTATCCTAGAAGTTTAATAGTCCATTTTACTCGCCATTTCATGCGCATTGAGATGCCGCTTAGCCCAATACGCTATCTGAAATATCAGCGACGTAAATTGAACAAATGTGATAGAATTTTTCTGAATTCTTAAATAAACCATAATATGAAATGATCTAATCGGGTCTCTGTTTGCCCTACCCTAGAAGTTTAACAGTGCATTTTACTCGCCATTTCATGCTTTTTGAGATGCCGCTTAGCCCAATACGCTATCTGAAATAGGAGCGACGTAAATTGAACAAATGTGATAGAATTTCCCTGAATACTTATATTAACCTTAATGTAAAATGATCTAATCGGGTCTCTGTTCGCCCTACCCTAGAAGTTTAATAGTGCATTTCACTCGCCATTTCATGCGCTTTGAGATGCGGCTTAGCCCAATACGCTATCTGAAATAGGAGCGACGTAAATTGAACAAATGTGATACAATTTCCCTGAATACTTATATTAACCTTAATGTAAAATGATCTAATCGGGTCTCTGTTCGCCCTACCCTAGAAGTTTAATAGTGCATTTCACTCGCCATTTCATGCGCTTTGAGATGCCGCTTAGCCCAATACGCTATCTGAAATAGGAGCGACGTAAATAGAACAATTGTGATAGAATTTCGCTGAATTCTTATATTAACCAAAATATAAAATGATCTAATCGGGTCTCTGATTGCCCTATCATAGAAGTTTAATAGTGCATTTTACTCGCCATTACACACACTTTAAGATGCCGCCTAGCCCAGTACGCTATCTGAAATAGGAATGACGTAAATTGAACAAATGTGATAGAATTTCGCTGAATTCTTATATTAACCAAAATATGAAATGATCTAATCGGGTCTCTGATTGCCCTTTCATAGAAGTTTAATAGTGCATTTTACTCGCCATTCCACGCGCTTTAAGTTGCCGCCTAGCCCAGTACGCTATCTGAAACAGGAGCTACGTAAGTTGAACAAATGTGACAGAATTACGCTGAATTCTTATATTTACCGTAATATAAAATGATCTAATCGGGTCTCTGTTTGCCTTATCCTAGAAGTTTAATAGTGCATTTTACTCGCCATTTCATGCGCTTTGAGATGCCGCATAGCCCAATACGCTATCTGAAATAGGAGCGACGTAAATTGAACAAATGTGATAGAATTTCGCTGAATTCTTATATTAACCTCAATGTAAAATGATCTAATCGGGTCTTTGTTCGCCCTACCCTAGAAGTTTAATAGTGCATTTCACTCGACATTTCATGCGCTTTGAGATGCCGCTTAGCCCAATACGCTGTCTGAAATATCAGCGACGTAAATTGAACAAATGTGAGAGAATTTCGCTGAATTCTTATATTAACCAAAATATAAAATGATCTAATCTGGTCTCTGATTGCCCTATCATAGAAGTGTAATAGTGCATTTTACTCGCCATTACACACGCTTTAAGATGCCGCTTAGCCCAATACGCTATCTGAAATAGGAGCGACGTAAATTGAACAAATGTGATAGAATTTCCCTGAATACTTATATTAACCTTAATGTAAAATGATCTAATCGGGTCTCTGTTCGCCCTACCCTAGAAGTTTAATAGTGCATTTCACTCGCCATTTCATGCGCTTTGAGATGCCGCCTAGCCCAGTACCCTATCTGAAATAGGAGCGACGTACGTTGAACAAATGTGATAGAATTACGCTGAATTCTTATATTAACTGTAATATGAAATGATCGAATCGGGTCCCTGTTTGCCTTATCCTAGAAGTTTAATAGTGCATTTTACTCGCCATTTCATGCGCATCGAGATGCCGCTTAGCCCAATAGGCTATCTGAAATATCAGCGACGGAAATTGAACAAATATGAGAGACTTTCGCTGAATTCTTATATTAACCTTAATGTAAAGTGTTCTAATCGGGTCTCTGTTCGCCCTAACCTAGAAGATTAATAGTGCGTTTTACTCGCCAATCCACGCGCTTTAAGATTCCGCCTAGCCCAGTACGCTATCTGAAATAGGAGCGACGTAAATTGAACAAATGTGATAGAATTTGGCTGAATTCTTAAATTAACCATAATATAAAATGATCTAATCGGGTCTCTGTTTGCCCCTACCCTAGAAGTTTAATAGTGCATTTTACTCGCCATTTCTTGCGCTTTGAGATGCCGCTTAGCCCAATACGCTATCTGAAATAGGAGCGACGTAAATTGAACAAATGTGATAGAATTTCGCTGAATTCTTATATTAACCAAAATATAAAATGATCTAATCGGGTCTCTGATTGCCCTATCATAGAAGATTAAGAGTGCATTTTACTGGCCATTTCATGCGCATTGAGATGCCTCTTAGCCCAATACGCTATCTGAAATAGGAGCGATGTAAATTGAACAAATGTGATAGAATTTCGCTGAATTCTTAAATTAACCATAATATAAAATGATCTAAACGGGACTCTGATTGCCCGATCATAGAAGTTAAGTGGTGCATTTTACTCGCCCTTCCACGCGCTTTAAGATGCCGCCTAGCTCAGTACACTATCTGAAATAGGAGCGACGTATGTTGAACAAATGTGATAGAATTACGCTGAATTCTTATATTAACCGTAATATAAAATGATCTAATCGGGTTTCTGATTGCCCTATCATAGAAGATTAAGAGTGCATTTTGCTCGCCATTCCACGCGCTTTAAGATGCCACCTAGCCCAGTACGCTATCTGAAATAGGAGCGACGTAAGTTGAACAAATGTGATAGAATAACGCTGAATTCTTATATTAACCGTAATATGAAATGGTCTAATCGGGTCTCCGTTTGCCATATCCTAGAAGTTTAATAGTGCATTTTACTCGCCATTTCATGCGCATTGAGATGCCGCTTAGCCCAATACGCTATCTGAAATAGGAGCGATGTAAATTGAACAAATGTGATAGAATTTCGCTGAATTCTTAAATTAGCCGTAATATAAAATGATCTAATCGGGTCTCTGATTGCCCTATCATAGAAGTTTAATTGTGCATTTTACTCGCCATTCCTCGCGCTTTAAGATGCCGCCTATCCGAGTACGCTATCTGAAATAGGAGCGACGTAAATTGAACAAATGTGATAGAATTTTTCTGAATTCTTAAATTAACCATAATATGAAATGACCTAATCGGGTCTCTGTTTGCCCTACCCTAGAAGTTTAATAGTGCATTTTACTCGCCATTTCTTGCGCTTTGAGATGCCGCTTAGCCCAATACGCTATCTGAAATATCAGCGACGTAAATTGAACAAATGTGAGAGAATTTCGCTGAATTCTTAAATTAACCATAAAATAAAATGATCTAATGGGGTCTCTGTTTGCCCTACCCTAGAAGTTTAATAGTGCATTTTACTCGCCATTTCCTGCGCTTTGAGATGCCGCTTAGCACAAGTCGCTATCTGAAATAGGAGCGATGTAAATTGAACGAATGTGATAGAATTTCGCTGAATTCTTATATTAACCTTAATGTAAAATGATCTAATCGGGTCTTTGTTCGCCCTACCCTTGAAGTTTAATGGTGCATTTCACTCGTCATTTCATGCGCTTTTGAGATGCGCTTAGCCCAATAAGCTATCTGAAATAGGAGCGACGTAAATTGAACAAATGTGATAGAATTTCGCTGAATTCTTATATTAACCAAATATAAAATGATCTAATCGGGTCTCTGATTGCCCTATCATAGAAGTTTAATAGTGCATTTTACTCGCCATTCCTCGCGCTTTAAGATGCCGCCTATCCGGGTACGCTATCTGAAATAGGAGCGACGTAAATTGAACAAATGTGATAGAATTTTTCTGAATTCTTAAATTAACCATAATATGAAATGACCTAATCGGGTCTTTCTTTCGCCCTACCCAAGAAGTTTAATAGTGCATTTTACTCGCCATTTCTTGCGCTTTGTGATGCCGCTTAGCCCAATACGCTATCTGAAATAGGAGCGACGTAAATTGAACAAATGTGATAGAATTTCGCTGAATTCTTATATTAACCGTATTATAAAATGATCTAATCGGGTCTCTGATTGCCCTATCATAGAAGTTTAATAGTGCATTTTACTCGCCATTACACACGCTTAAAGAAGCCGCCTAGCCCAGTACGCTATCTGAAATAGGAACGACGTAAATTGAACAAATGTGATAGAATTTCCGCTGAATTCTTATATTAACCAAAATATAAAATGATCTAATCGGGTCTCTGATTGCCCTATCATAGAAGTTTAATAGTGCATTTACTCGTCATTCCACGCGCTTTAAGATGCCGCCTAGCCCAGTACGCTATCTGAAATAGGAACAACGTAAATTGAACAAATGTGATTGAATTTCGCTGAGTTCTTAAATTAACCATAATATAAAATGATCTAATGGGGTCTCTGTTCGCCCTACCCTAGAAGTTTAATAGTGCATTTCACTCGCCATTTCATGCGCTTTGAGATGCCGCTTAGCCCAATACGCTATCTGAAATAGGAGCGACGTAAATAGAACAATTGTGATAGGGAGAATTTCGCTGAATTCTTATATTAACCAAAATATAAAATGATCTAATCGGGGTCTCTGATTGCCCTATCATTGAAGATTAAGAGTGCATTTTACTGGCATTTCATGCGCATTGAGATGCCGCTTAGCCCATACGCTATCTGAAATAGGAGCGATGTAAATTGAACAAATGTGATAGACTTACGCTGAATTCTTATATTAACCGTATTATAAAATGATCTAATCGGGTCTCTGTTTGCCTTACCCTAGAAGATTAATAGTGCATTTTACTCGCCATTTCATGCGCTTTGAGATGCCGCTTAGCCAATACGCTATCTGAAATAGGAGCGACGTAAATTGAACATTGTGATAGAATTTCGCTGAATTCTTATATTAACCAAAATATAAAATGATCTAGTCGGGTCTCTGATTGCCCTATCATAGTAGTTTAATAGTGCATTTCACTCCTCATTTCATTCTGCGCTTTAAGATGCCGCCTAGCCCAGTACGCTATCTGAAATTGGAGCGACGTAAATTGAACCAAATGTGATAGAATTTTGCTGACATCTTGGATTAACGATAATATAAAATGATCTAATCGGGTCCCTGTTTGTCTACCCTACAAGATTAGCAGTGCATTTTAACTCGCCATTTCATGCGCTTTGAGATGCCGCTTAGCCCAATACGATATCTGAAATAGGAGCGACGTAAATTGAACAAATGTGATAGTTTTTTCTGAATTCTTAAATAAACCGATAATATGAAATGATCTAATCGGGTCTCTGTTTGCCCTACCCTAGAAGTTTAACAGTGCATTTTACTCGCCATTTCATGCTTTTTGAGATGCCGCTTAGCCCAATACGCTATCTGAAATAGGAGCGACGTAAATTGAACAAATGTGATAGAATTTCGCTGAATTCTTATATTAACCAAAATATAAAATGATCTAATCGGGTCTCTGATAGCCCTATCATAGAAGTTTAATAGTGCATTTTACCCGCCATTCCACGCGCTTTAAGATGCCGCCTATCCCAGTACGCTATCTGAAATAGGAGCGACGTACGTTGAACAAATGTGATAGAATTACGGCTGAATTCTTATATTAACCGTAATATAAAATGAACGATTCGGGTCTCTGTTTGCCTTATCCTAGAAGTTTAATAGTCCATTTTATCCGCCATTTCATGCGCATTGAGATGCGCTTAGCCCAATACGCTATCTGAAATATCAGCGACGTAAATTGAACAAATGTGATAGAATTTTTCTGAATTCTTAAATAAACCATAATATGAAATGATCTAATCGGGTCTCTGTTTGCCCTACCCTAGAAGTTTAACAGTGCATTTTACTCGCCATTTCATGCTTTTTGAGATGCCGGCTTAGCCCAATACGCTATCTGAAATAGGAGCGACGTAAATTGAACAAATGTGATAGAATTTCCCTGAATACTTATAGTTAACCTTAATGTAAAATGATCTAATCGGGTCTCTGTTCGCCCTACCCTAGAAGTTTAATAGTGCATTTCACTCGCCATTTCATGCGCTTGAGATGCCGCTTAGCCCAATACGCTATCTGAAATAGGAGCGACGTAAATAGAACAATTGTGATAGAATTCGCTGAATTCTTATATTAACCAAAATATAAAATGATCTAATCGGGGTCTCTGATTGCCCTATCATAGAAGTTTAATAGGTGCATTTTACTCGCCATTACACACACTTTAAGATGCGCCTAGCCCAGTACGCTATCTGAAATAAGAAATGACGTAAATTGAACAAATGTGATAGAATTTCGCTGAATTCTTATATTAACCAAAATATAAATGATCTAATCGGGTCTCTGATTGCCCTTTCATAGGAGTTTAATAGTGCATTTTACTCGCCATCCACGCGCTTTAAGTTGCCGCCTAGCCCAGTACGCTATCTGGAAAACAGGAGCTACGTAAGTTGAACAAATGTGACAGAATTACGCTGAATTCTTATATTAACCGTAATATAAAATGATCTAATCGGGGTCTCTGTTTTCCTACCCAAGAACTTTAATAGTGCATATCTCTCGTAATTTCATGCGCTTTGAGATGCGCTTAGCCCAATACGCTATCTGAAAATAGGAGCGACGTAAATTGAACAAATGTGATAGAATTACTCTGAATTCTTGATATTAACCGTAATATAAAATGATCTAATCGGGGTCCTGATAGCCCTATCATAGAAATTTAATAAGTGCATTTTACCCGCCATTCCACGCGCTTTAAGATGCCGCCTATCCAGTACAATATCTGAAATAGCGCGACGTATGTTGAACAAATGTGACAGAATTACGCTGAATTCTTATATTACGTAATATAAAATGATCTAATCGGGTCTTTGCCTTATCCTAGAAGTTTAATAGTGCATTTTACTCGCCATTTCATGCGCTTTGAGATGCCGCATAGCCCAATACGCTATCTGAAATAGGAGCGACGTAAATTGAACAAATGTGATAGAATTTCGCTGAATTCTTATATTAACCTCAATGTAAAATGATCTAATCGGGTCTTTGTTCGCCCTACCCTAGAAGTTTAATAGTGCATTTCACTCGTCATTTCATGCGCTTTGAGATGCCGCTTAGCCCAATACGCTGTCTGAAATATCAGCGACGTAAATTGAACAAATGTGAGAGAATTTCGCTGAATTCTTATATTAACCAAAATATAAAAATGATCTAATCTGGTCTCTGATTGCCCTATCACAGAAGTGTAATAGTGCATTTTACTCGCCATTACACACGCTTTAAGATGCCGCTTAGCCCAATACGCTATCTGAAATAGGAGCGACGTAAATTGAACAAATGTGATAGAATTTCCCTGAATACTTATATTAACCTTAATGTAAAATGATCTAATCGGGTCTCTGTTCGCCCTACCCTAGAAGTTTAATAGTGCATTTCACTCGCCATTTCATGCGCTTTGAGATGCCGCCTAGCCCAGTACCCTATCTGAAATAGGAGCGACGTACGTTGAACAAATGTGATAGAATTACGCTGAATTCTTATATTAACTGTAATATGAAATGATCGAATCGGGTCCCTGTTTGCCTTATCCTAGAAGTTTAATAGTGCATTTTACTCGCCATTTCATGCGCATCGAGATGCCGCTTAGCCCAATAGGCTATCTGAAATATCAGCGACGGAAATTGGACAAATATGAGAGACTTTCGCTGAATTCTTATATTAACCTTAATGTAAAGTGTTCTAATCGGGTCTCTGTTCGCCCTAACCTAGAAGATTAATAGTGCGTTTTACTCGCCAATCCACGCGCTTTAAGATTCCGCCTAGCCCAGTACGCTATCTGAAATAGGAGGCGACCGTAAATTGAACAAATGTGATAGAATTTGGCTGAATTCTTAAATTAACCATAATATAAATGATCTAATCGGGTCTCTGTTTGCCCTACCCTAGAAGTTTAATAGTGCATTTTACTCGCCATTTCTTGCGCTTTGAGATGCCGCTTAGCCCAATACGCTATCTGAAATAGGAGCGACGTAAATTGAACAAATGTGATAGAATTTCGCTGAATTCTTATATTAACCAAAATATAAAATGATCTAATCGGGTCTCTGATTGCCCTATCATAGAAGATTAAGAGTGCATTTTACTGGCCATTTCATGCGCATTGAGATGCCTCTTAGCCCCAATACGCTATCTGAAATAGGAGCGATGTAAATTGAACAAATGTGATAGAATTTCGCTGAATTCTTAAATTAACCATAATATAAAATGATCTAAGCGGGACTCTGATTGCCCGATCATAGAAGTTTAGTGGTGCATTTTACTCGCCCTTCCACGCGCTTTAAGATGCCGCCTAGCTCAGTACACTATCTGAAATAGGAGCGACGTATGTTGAACAAATGTGATAGAATTACGCTGAATTCTTATATTAACCTTAATATAAAATGATCTAATCGGGTTTCTGATTGCCCCTATCATAGAAGATTAAGAGTGCATTTTGCTCGCCATTCCACGCGCTTTAAGATGCCACCTAGCCCAGTACGCTATCTGAAATAGGAGCGAC